>CM053503.1:82682331-82724759 GCA_028627145.1 Eidolon dupreanum | reverse complement strand
AGAATAGGTGGTACATATATACAATGGAATATTACTCAGCCATAAGAAGAGATGAAATGCTGCCATTTGAGACAACCTGGATGGACCTTGAGATAATCATGCTAAGCAAAATAAGCCAGACAGAAAAAGTTGAAAACCACATGCTATCACTTATATGTGGATATAAACCTAAAAGCAACAAATGAGCAGAACAAACAGACTCATGCACATGGACTTTAGGCTAGTGGTTACCAGAGAACTATAGACTCGTGGTTACTAATGGGGTGGAGGAGGAGGGTGGACATAGATAGGGTAAAGGAGGTCAAATATAGGGTTTAGGGATGGGTGAAATGGGTAAAGGGGATCAAATATACAGTAGCTGAAGGAAACTGGACTTTGGGTGGTAAACACACAATAGAATATACAGATGTCAAATGATAATGTACACCTGAAAATTATATAATTGTATTAACCAATGTTACTCCAATACTCTTAATTATAAAAAAAAAGAAAGAAAGAAACAAACAAACAAACAAACAAACAAAGGGTTAAGAACACGAAAATCAATTTACCAAATTATAAATGGTTAGTGAACTTAAAAAATTGAATGGTCATTAATTTTTAAAGGAATCAAATTAAAAGTGATGAAATATTATTTTTAAATATGTTTCAAAGTATTGTGGTGTGATAAGAAATAGACACATACACTGCTGGGTGAATTATAAATTGTACTAACTTTCTGGCAAATAATTTAGCAACATGTATCAAAGACCCTTAAAAATGTATGCTCTGGGCTTTTTGAAGAAATTCCTGGTTCTAATACTGGGGCAAGAAATATTCAGATGGATCTGTAGTGCCAGAAGGTAAAGAGGTGTCAGGAGAAGAAAAACATATAATGATGGGTTATGCCAAATGGACACAGGAATCAAATGAAAGTTGGAACAATTTGAGCAACAAAATTAAGTAGCTTTGGATAAAAACCCAGAGTTTAAAATCAATGGCAATGAGACCATTCTGATAAAAATGTACAAGTGAGTGAATGCATGAATGGATGAATGAACAAATGAATGAAAAGGGGAGAATAGATGAATCCCCATGCACACCAGATAACTTCTTTAATACCCCTCCTTCGAGGAGGTGAAGCATAACTGCCCATTCCTTAAGTAGGTTGTACATCATGACTTGCTTCCAAAGACCATGAAAAGAGGAGTCACTTTACAATGGAAAAGCCTGACAAACACGACTTCATCCAGGTGATCAAGGTCAACACTAACAGCAAAAGTCATATTGAGAGTATGTACCCATAATATGCTGTAATGAAAAAGGTATTTTACCTCTGTGGTCTTCAACCCCAAAACACATACAGCCAGTGTAATCATGAGAAAATCATCAGACAAATCCCAAGCGAAGAAAATTCTACAGGTATACCCCTCAAAATTGTCAAGGTCATCAAAATGAGGAAACATGACAACTAAATGTAATATGGGTTCCTGAATGGGATCATGGAACAGAAAAGTACATTGTAGGGAAATGAGAAAATCTGAACAAAGCATGGAATTCTGGGCCTCCCCTAGTGGACCCTCAGAGACTGTCTGATCCTGTGGGTGCACATATTTGACTGTCTGGGTCTGAGCTGTTTTGCAGTTCTGTAGAGACTGAATTAGCTAATGTGGGGCTGACAGAGAGGCATATGATTCCTGCTCAAGATGATGCACATGAATCTTGTCCAGGGGAGACTATGCAGCTCTGTAAATCCAGTTCTCATTCAATCTGCCTGTAGCATCTTACTGGTTCCTCATAAATTAAATAAAATGTGTTGCTTTTCTATTTGTATGATATGTAAGTATATAGGTAGGTATAATTTTTCCTTTTAAAAATATTCTGTGATACTTCTTAATTCATGTAACGCTGTGAATTGTGATGTCATCACCACTATTTGATAGGAAACAAACTGAAGCCCAAGGCAATGGTGCACCATAAAAGCTAGATACCCCTAGTGCCAGAGCCCAGCCCTTAACCACTCCAACACCTGCAACCAGATGCCTGAATACAACCCAGACTTGTCATTGCCCCTTGCCCTTGTACCCTCTGGAATCACCCTTTCCTTTGCTGTGACGTAAAATGGCTCACTGTCTCTTCCTACATATTTTAGTTTCTGCCCATTTATCTCCAAAGACCTGGGCACTGGGCTGGAAGAAGGTGGCATTTTTTCTCATGCACTACTCTCTCTGTCCTCTTGCTCCTCACAAACCCCCTCTCCCTTCCACCCTGAGTCAGCTTCTACATAGAACTCAGCTCCTTCTCCCTGATTTCCTCAAAGTGACATTGATACACTAAAGGTTTAGGATTAAAGGTGGGATTTTTTTCAGCCCAGCACAGAATTAGAAACAACTTAAACTGAATATTAGTCTTCAGTGTCCTATAGACTCATCTGTTGTTTGCTGCAGGGGTAGTTCTCCATTGGCCTGGATGACTGCCATCTCCTCAGGCCCCTCTCCCTCCAGACTCTCCTCTTTCTCTCTCTACACTTCATGTTTCGGGGGTCTTCACATCCACCTCCCAGCTTCCCACAGGTGGAAGTAAAAGGATTTTATCATGCAGAACAATTTACCTCTTTGGCTTCTCCCATCCAGGCTACGATGGGGGCAGAGGAATCATCTTTCAGAACCAAACATGACCATTAAGGTATTTTTTCCCCCAATAATTGATCTTTGACTCTGTTACAGATATTTTTTGCTTTCTCCTATTTCCAACCACAGGCAATTTTTTAAATAAAAATTGTTTTCTTCCTATTACATAAAAATTGAATTTCCTGACAGAAGATAATAATCTGTCAGCATGGGATGCATTCAAACAACGTTGCCACTGGGCTGACGATGGTTCCCAAAGAGGAAATTCAGAATATACTGAGCAACTGCAGCCTTTGCGAAAATAAGGACACATGCACATAGCACACTATTTTAAAAGATAAATGTTCACTTGGGTGAATGGCTAGCCTACAGAGTGCTGACAAGTCTCAGTTATTGGGTCAAATCTAACCAGATAAAATGCGGCCAGGAGAAACACCAGGCACCCTTGAGTTTTTTAAAAACTACAGTCCAACATGAACAAAAGGTGAAACAAGTTACTAGGTTGGGGTGATGGGATTATGACTCATTTATTTTATTTTTTATAAACAATACCCTGTGGCCTCTGGAATAAGCAGTGGTGGCCACATGGCAAGGACCGAGCAGAGCGTGATGGAGCCCAATATTCTCTGAGCAACCTGAGCCTGGATTCTGACCTGGCTCACACAAGCAGGGGTCAGAAGAGTGGGCAGCTCGATCTCCTACATGCAGCTTGTCAAGTGCTTGACAGACAGATGGACAGATGAGGGTGAGTCAGAGGAAGCAGCCAACTCCTGGGACTGGGTACCCAAGTCTTAAAAGAGAGTGGGCATCAGCAGGCGATGGGAAGGGGCACCTCTGCAGAGTGCTTGGCCACGACACAGCAAAAGGAAGTTGGCAAAGGGAGGAGGGCATGTGGCTCAGCTTCATCACTGGGACAGTAAACTCAGATCAGGGAGTGGAGGAATACGGAGCAGAGAGATAGTCGGGGACCAGATCCCAAAGGGTCTGGGTAAAGGGTTCGGGCTAGCATTGGAGGAAACTGCAGAAGCAACGTGGTCATACATGAACTTACAAGGAGGGAGCTCTTCTCTAAAGAAGGCACTTGGCAGCCACAGTGCACTCCAGGGATGGACCAGAGCAAAAGGCCGCAGAGGCCGCGAGGCCCACCAGGACACTATCACATTTGTGCAGGGGGAGGTGATAAGGCCTGAACCAGGAGAAAGCAAGGGTGGGGAAAAACGATTCAGAATTCTTTAAGAGTCAGTCAGAGAACTTGGTGACAAACGTGGGAGCATAGAGCAACCCGGAACAGAAACTCCCACAATTATGACGGGCTTACGTGTTTCACACACAAAAAGATGTCATGAGACAGCAGTCAGGTTGGAATGAACCCGACTTTTTAATGACATTCTTCCACCTTTCCACTCTGTTGTCCTCAGTGAGTGGCTGTCCTCATATACACAGCTTCAGAGTCACAAGATGGCTGCTGCACCTCCAGCCTTCATTCCAGGCAGAGGAGAGGGCAAAGGGCTTTCCTTTAAGAAGGCTTTGACTTTTTCATTTAGGAAGTGATGCTTTCCCTCATCTCATTGGCTAACACTGTGTCATAAAGCCACCCAGAGCCAATCAATCAGAGTTCAGTTAAGGAGGAGCAGGTGAATATTAGGTGGGCACAAAACCTCTTCTTCCTCTCATCTCTTGATGTTGACAGTCAGGCCACCCCCCAGGCCGTCTTCCCTCCTTCACTGCCAGCTCTCCCCAGGTGCCTTCATCTCTTCCCAGGCCTCAATCTCCTCCTAGATGGCCCTCAGCCTTGACCTCTCCCCTATGCTCCAGGCTCCCCGGCAGAAGCTGGAAACCCTACAGGCCTCCTGGCAAGACTTGTTTCTCTCTGCCTGAGATGGATCTTCCCTGCGTCAGCTCCAGGGGACCCCCCTTAACTCTAAAGGTAGCAGACATCTCTTTCCAGAAGAAGCCAGGATGGTGGCTCCTTTTTGTCTCCAGACCTTGACCACACCACCATGACAGCT
This sequence comes from Eidolon dupreanum, assembly GCA_028627145.1. Taxonomy (NCBI): domain Eukaryota; kingdom Metazoa; phylum Chordata; class Mammalia; order Chiroptera; family Pteropodidae; genus Eidolon; species Eidolon dupreanum. Next base: position 82,720,141 of record CM053503.1, on the reverse strand, counting down.
GCTGTTCTTTCTTGCCTATTCTTGTCTGCTTTTCCCCAAACTATTAATGCATCAGGGGTAGCAACCACATTTTAATCTCTGTAATCTCAGTGCCTATGTGAAAAATGAGTGAGTGAGTGAGTGAGTGAGTGAGTGAGTGAATGTTCAGGAGACTGAATTTATATAGACACAGGTGTATCCCCTGCCACAAGTCTCCAAATAGCTAAGGAAGACCATATACCGTCTACACTGGAACCAGTGATGGGATAAGTTCTGGGACGTGGAGGAAGAACGGGGCAGGGAGGTCAGATGAATATTCCTCTACAAACATGGAGGGACAGATGCACATGGGTTATGTTCCCTGGTCACCCACTGACCTTGAGGTCAGCCTTAAATGGACTTGATAGAGTACACACACTCACACTCACAATACACACTCACACACAGACCTACTTGTAGTTACCCAGTCATATTCCCCAGTCTCAGGGCCCTTTCTGGAAACCACTATGGAGGAATAGTCACTGGTTGGAGCTTCTAATATCCATCCCCCCTTCTCCTTAAAAGCCATACAGTTTTTTGTTCAGGTGTCCACCCTCCCCTGCCTAGCCCAACCCAGCCTCCAGCTCTAGGCCTTGCTAAGTGTTGGGCCAGTGTAGAAGTCCAACCCCTGGTCACAGCAACTGCTTCAGCAGTGGAAACCTGACCCAATTCAGGCCAATGAGAGAAAGATTTGCTGGGGGTCTTCCAGGAAGGAAGTTTGCCACCCCGCTATGGAAGTCTTATCTGTACTATGCAGTGTGCAGACATCAAACTTGGAACCGTTGGGTACCCAGCCTGAAGACGCCGACACCTGAGCACCCACCCACCTCAGACACGTTAACACCACCCAAAATTTGCTGAGCAAATGAATCCAATGTTTGCTCACCTATCTGCATAGAACCTGGTGTTTGGGGGTGTGAACACCTACATTCCCAGAGGCAGAGCTGAGGGTCTCCAGGCCAGTGGAACCAAGAGAAGCAAGGCTGGTGTGGTCACTAAACCCAACCAAGGATGAGGAAGAGGCCAGCCGGTGGGCTGTACAATGTCCAAGGCATGTGGAGGATCTCAGGAGTAGGCAGGAGACAGAGACCAGGGGGAGTTCCCCCTTAGACAGCATGAGGACTTCTGAAACACACTGGCCACTGTGGCCTTGGATACAGGGTGGGAGTGGCCATTAGCACTGACAAGTTGTGAGCTGTCAGGCTGAATTCTCTTGGAAAGACACAACCTGGAAGCGTCCCAGCTCCCAGACCCTCAGCACAGCTCAGGCTTAGGGCCCACTGGGACAGAACCACTGCACCCAGCTGCCGTGCCTCTGGGTGCTGTTCCAGCAGGGCCAATTCCCCACTTCCCACAGGCAGCTTCCTACAGTGCTCACCCCGTAACACCTGATGTTGGAAAAATGAGGCTGGCAGCAAGGAGAGGGAGCAGCTAGGCAGCAGAGCTTGCTCCTTCCAGCACCAGGCTCAGGCCTTCCCCACGTGCCTGGGCCAACTGCTCAGGTCAGACTCTTCCCACCACTCACCTGCAAGCTGCCAAACCTCCTTGCACCTCAGTTTCCTCATCTGTGAAATGGGGTCTTGGCCCCTGACCCTTGAGTTGTCATATGTATTATATCATGTCACTTAGGACAGCATTTAACAGACTTCTTGGCACAGAGCAGGCTCTTCGAGCTCCTTGTCTTACCTGTCATCACCTGGTCCCCATCATCTGCATCCCTACTGATATTAAAAACATCAGGGGACAAGGGTTAAGCTCTCTGTTGGCTCTGGGTCCAGCCAAATTCAAAAGGAAGTGGTGGCCTGCTTGGGGGACTGCCGAGAACTACGCCTCCTGCCCAGCAGAACTTGTCCAGGGAAGAGGGTCTGAAAAGGTGGACAGTCTTGGTAGAAAAGCCACAGATATCATAGTTACAGTGCACAGCAGACAGAAATGGAGGGAGAAAAATGAACAAACACACATTTTTTGAGTGCTTTTGTCAGTTTTTTTGTTTCATTTTGTTTTGAACACTAAGATTTATTTTCAAACAGCACACAGATGGTCTGCGGGGCAGGGCCAGGCCAGATGGTTGTCTGGGTCCCGAGGTGTTTGGAGAGACTGGACCCTACCCACAGCAGCTGCCAGCAAAAGAGGACCCTTGCCCGGGTGGCTCAGCCAAAGCTTCAGGCAAGCGTGGTGGCTCTGCAGCCCCCAGGCCCTGCCCTGCGGCCGGGCTCACTAGCAGCTGCAGCAGCAGACACCCAAAGGATGTGGGCAGGGCTGGGGGCAGCCAGGAACTCAACTAGGGGACACAGCAGCTTCAGGAACACTGGTGATTCCACCAAACTTGCCAAAACCAGGCTCTTTAGAAAACAACCTAATCTTTGGGAGAATACCTCTCGGCTTAGGTCTCTCCTCTCGATTTCCCTTTGCTTTCCAAAAGTTAAAAAACAAAAACAGAAAAAAAAAAAAACACACATTTTTCGGGAAAAGGTGTTCTTCACAGGCCCAGAGAGCTGCACCAGCCTCTGCCCTCACTGAACCCGCTCAGTGAAGTTCTCAGGGAAGACGCCCCGGCATTTCTCCAACTCTTTGTGCTGATTCCAGTCACTCTCTTTGACGCCCATGAGCCAGCCTTCATCCTGAAAGGGAAGCAGAGCGCCCAAGTTGAAGAGGAATGGAGAAGGAGGGTACTTGGACCCTACGGGGTATGCATCTCACTGGGGACCCAGTAGAAGGAAGTCTCTTCCTCTGCCTATTCATTCCTCCTAGTGGGTCACACCTCCCTTAAGTAATGCCTCCTCCAGGCAGCATTCCCTGCTAATTTCCCCAGACCCAAACCCAGCCACTGCAAGAGCTTTCTGCCCTTCAGCAGGTGGATTTAACTCTTTGTCTTTTGGCAAGTCCTTTTCACTTTGGAAAGGCAAGCTGACTGCCACACTGGTATATACGTGTCTGAACGATTCCCTCAATCCCAGCCGAGGAACTGCTGGTACCCACAGAAGACATATCACTAAAGAAGACGTCAGCTCTCTGTCCACATTTCTACAACCACTTAAAGGCTTCTAGAGTGATCTGAGGCCACCCCACCAAGTCTTCCAACTCAAACTGGGCCTTTGCTCTAATCCTGACCCCTCCCAGGGATCACGACAACCTCCCTGGCCCCAGTCGTGACCTGGAGCCTGCAAGAACCACACACCTGGCCTCTGGCTGAGGCTATCGCTATCCTGGCAACTGGGCTATGCCTGAGACCCATCTAGGTCTTTGTTGCTTCATTCTGCCTCATTACCTGCCTCATCACAGGCCCTACATATGTCCTATCTGAGCCACTTCCAGCCACCCCAGATGACCCCCGAAATCCCACCCAACTCAGGACTGGCCCACTAGGGAGGTCAAGAGAGACCTGAAAATTTAAGAGAACTGGCCGAATTAGCACCAGGCCCAGGAAATCCTTGTTACTCACACATCCCAGCCCAGTGTAGCCTCAGTAAGCACCTGGTAGCCTCAGTCCCAACCCAAGACCCCCAGCCATGTTGGCCTCATCCTAAACCCAGCCCTCCTCCCTGCCTTGGCCACCCTGACAATTAAACCACATGGACCTGTCGATGACTAAATGGGTCAGAGTCTAACCAAGACCTCTATGCACTGTGGATGTCACCTGGATATCAACATGAGCACCCCAACCCCACCACCGACACCCCACAAAGACTCACTCGATACCCACAGTGAGATTCCTGCTGAGGGGCCACAGCTGCCTGCACGAAGCAGCCTGTCCCAACCTAGGAAAGAGTTCTGCCTCACTCTGTGCCAGCCCCAGGCCCCAAGGGGGCCCACTCTGAAGAGATGAACTAACAAGGAGAGGCCATGGCAGGAAGAGAAGGTTCCAAGAGGCATCTGGGGTGAAAAACAGCTGGGGGCATGGTGGGGGTGCTCAGGGGTACTACTGAGACCACGCACAGTCCCTGTGGGTCCTGTGTGAATGGGTGAAGGGCCAGCCTGGAGGGGCAGCATGCGGGGACAACAGGGGCCCTACATGAGTCACAGAGTAGGCACCTTGGCAGCAGTGACCAGGGTGGGACAGCTCATGGAGGGGCAGCCAAGGATCCTGTCCTGGGAGGAGGGAGGCTTCCAGGCAGGGAAGGGAGAAGTGGAGGAAAAAAACAGATACAGAAAGCTGGGGAAACGTCAGATAGAGCCTGAGGAAAGGAGGAAGCAGGAAGAAGGAAGCAGAGTTCGAGAAAGAAAGAAATTGAAGAAAGAGGGGAGACACAGACAGGGAGATACCAACAGAGGAGGAAATGTGACAACACAGGAGATGGGCCAAAGAAAAAGGAAAGGGAAAGGAGAAGGAAGGGAGGAAGGGCAGAAGGGAGGAGAACAATGAATGATGAGAGAAAAGGACAGCAGGCCCCAGCCCAAACCCAGGCTTCACCTGTTCTTCTGGATTCTGGAAGGGGATCACCAGCACCACGTCCCCAGCCTTGAGCTGCAGCTCGTCTGTGTCAGTGGCCGTGTAGTCGTGCTGGGCCTGCACCTGCAGAAGTTGAGAGAGAGCTCAATACCCTTCCCTCAAAAGCCCTTGGTCCCCCCTGCAACCCTGTACAAGGCACCAGGCCTTGTGGCAGCTTCGGTGTAATGAGGCAACACAGTGACCAGGAGCTTGTGAAAGCAGTGGGACCAGGACTAACACTACCTCGCAGACTGCAGCAGTGGATATAAGGGTAGGACGACTTTGGGCCAAGCACATAGCCCCCAGGGCTTGATTTGTGAAGGGGGTATCCCACCCCCAGGGCACCATCAGACAATGGCAATCAGACGGTGGGGTCAGTACCCTGGGCTTACCTTGAACATGAACCCCGGGGGCAGATCCAAGCGTGCAGCCCCACTGCCTCCCTCCACAGTGCCATTCACAGCTGCTGGGAAGGTCTCCACCACAACAGCAGGCAGAGAGCTCTAGGGAGGGAGCACAGGTCAGCATGAGCAGGAGGTGGTCCCGGAAGAGCCAGGGCAACAGGCAGGGAAAGGGGGTATCTGAGCCTGATGCCAGCCCAGCCTGCCTCCAGTCTCCTGGACAGGAACTATGACCTGGACAGAGCAAGGAGAACAGGCAAAATACAGGGCTGGGAGCCACAGGCGGGTGGGCATACAGATGGACAAACAGACAGCAGGAAAGAAAGACAGGGCCCTGGTCCCTGTGTCTTACGGAGGCTGCTTCACTTGCTGCCGTCTCCCCAGGCTCCTGGGCTCCAGCCGCAGGTTGGGTCCCACCCGCCACCTCTGAGGCCTCTGTTGGCTGCAACATAAATTCCGGCATGGGGTCAGACACAGGACAGGGCACTGCCACCAGGACAAGCACCCAAGTGGCACCCAGAATTGGCCAGTCTCTCTGCACAGTATGGTGAGCTCCCGAAGGAAGGGTGGGGTCCTGGGCATGGGGAACAGCTGCAGAAGGTGCTAGCAGGCACAAAGAGGTTGCCGAAAGACATGCAGCAAAAGCTCAGGAAAGGCCCCTGGGTATCAATCCTGACCCTCCCTCACAGGCCCCAACCCTAAGCCCAAGAACTGGCCCAGCCTCAGCTCCCTTGAACCTGCCTGGCCAGCCTGTGCCTCACAGGTTGTTCCCAGAAAAGAACGAAGCACAGGATGGGCTCCATGGTGGGGGCCCAGGCAAGGCAAAGTTGATACTACCTGGCTGCAATCAGGCTGACCTGGGCCAGCACTCAGACTCAGCCACTTCCAAGCTCTGGGAGCAACCCCTCAACCTTCCTAGCCTCCATTTCCTCATCTGTAAAAGGAGGAGATGCCTAGTGTAGGGTGAAGATAAAATTAAAAAGTTCTGGAAAGTTCCTATTACAAACCAGTGGGTGCTCTAAGTGTTCCTCCCTCCCACTGTGGGAAGCCTAAGCTGGGAGACTGGGGTTGGGGTGCTGAGGTGAGAGGGGCTGATCTGACCTCAGCTGCCCTGAGCACAAGTGACATGTCCTATCCTGGGGCCTCCTGGCTCATGGCCCTGGACTGGCCCTCAGGCCCACAGTGGCCTTGTCCATCCTGTGTTACCTCCTCTTGGTCCTCCTTCCATGCTACATCCCCAGACACCAGGGACAGGTTGGCTGGCACTTACTTGGGCAGGACCCGGCTCGGCCGTCTGGCTGGGCCAGGCCACAGCAAAGGTGCCCTCGGTAGCACTGGGCTCCCTGGAAGGCAAGTTGCCAGCTGGATTCTCTGTGGGCTGGTGACGACCACCAGGGAGACAGAGTGGGAGGGCAGGAGGCAAGGAGGAAAAGGTATTGGGCAGGGCACGAGACAGAAGACAGGCATGAGCCGCCAGTGTTGGCAGAGTAGAGGGTAGTGCCTACGGCAGGCAATCTGACCAGAACTCAGTGAGAAACAGACTAGACCCCTGAAGGGACACCTACTCCCATCTCCTTGCTCCCACCACTGCCAAAAGGGTAGTGCGAACGTGCGGCACACAGCTCAGCACCCACTGCAATCTGCTTGTCAAGACGACTCTGCCCGCTTGCACCAGGCCTTCCCCCGAGCAAAACATGATTGTGTAGCTGCCAGCACCTTCATGTCAGCCCCCTGCTCCTTCAGGAGCTGTCCCCAGTTACTGGGCAAGTCCCATGCTCTCCCTGAGCTACACACCCCAGCCACTAGGTTATGAAGACATCTTCCCAGGAGGTACTGCTGACATAAGGGTGCCTGGCCTCAGCTTGCTTTCTTTCCCTTCCCCTTCTGTCCCAACAGCTCCCTGATGCCACTGCCCTGTGGGGCCCCTGCAAACAGAAAACTCCTCAAGGGTAAGGACCCTCTACTCCAGGCCTTCCTGCCTGTAGGCCTCAGCACAGCCTGAAGACGCCATGTCCATCCTGGGTGACCAGCTGATCACTGCCTAAGGCCAGTCACAGGCCCTGACAACTGGACCACACCACAGAGGACCACCTTCTCAGGCTAAACGAAGGAGCCCTTTTCCTACAGGGCCTGGCTATGGGCACAATGCCTCCACAGACAGAAAGCAGTAGAACAACTGGAGACAGGCAGCTGCAGTCAGTCCCTTATGCAGGCGAGCACAGCTGTGCGTACACCTGTGAATGGGTTAGGTTAGGACTAGGAGGGTGGTCCCAGCACCCCTGGGGGCAGGCACAGAGAAAACACAGCTTACCTCCCAGAGGTCCCACGGGATTGGCTGAGCGCAGCAGAGGGAGAAGGACAGAGTTAGCACAGAAGTTAGAGACAGGGGTGGGCAAGCAGTCCCCAGTGACCCCCACCCTATGCCCACCCAGGACCCTAGAGCCCAGCAGGCACAGGGCAGACCAGAGCCAGGCTCAGAGGTCCCCAGAGGGCTGAGTCCTAGACACCTCCGAGGAGGCTGCAACCACAGGCCAGGGAGGGCCCAAATACAGGGCTGCTGACAGGAGCGGGGCAGAGTGCTAAGATGGACTATACATTGGCAGTTAAGTGTCCAGCTGACCCTCCTCCCAAGGGTCCTCTCTCCAGCCTCTGTCCTCCCTTTCCTCATGGTCAGGACCAGAAGAGGTGACAAGAGCCGGGGGGCCAGAGTGTAAGTAGGAGAGCCCGGTGACTCCAGGACTCCCAAAGGCCTGGGGATACCTGGACCTACATGGCCAGTGGGCCCATGGGTGGTGGTGGACTCAGACCAACCTGACCAGAGGGTGTGGGCGCCTTCACAGGGCTCGCCACAGGCGGGAGGGGGTCAAAGTCCAGGTCCAGCAGACTGGCCTGCTCCGAGAAAGGCCCTGGGGCCTCGAACTTGGCAGCAGAGACAGAGGAGGAAGGCGGTTAGTGACAGGCAGCCAGCAACTGACACAGGCCCACGCAGCAGGCACTCACGATCAGTGACACATCCATCGCACACGCAAAGCAGTGCCACCCATGCCAGACGCCCTAGCTCACACTCCCACTCACAAACCCGGCACTGCCCCAGTCATGAACAATAGGCCAACTACTGGCCACACCAACACCAAGCCCCCAGCTCCCTCATCTGTCTCCTTCCTGCAAGCTTACAGAGGCCTCCTGGTGCCTAAGCCTCTTTTGGCTCCCTGCACCACAAACTCCAAGGCCTTGCCACACCTCCCAGAAGCAGCACAAGCCACGCAGCGCAAGCCACAGACAAGGCTGGGTAAGACCACACTTAGTCTGACCTAGAGGACCCCTAGGACAGGCACTGGTGTCCCCTTGCTGCCCCATACAGACAGGTCACCCTGTGGTGATACCCACCCCCACCCCTACCGCCAGCTCCAAGGAGCAAGGACAGGGCTGAGCCAGCCATACTGCCTAAGAGCTCAACTATAAAGTCGGGGTCCCCAACATCTGTGATACCTGTATTTAAATTAAAGATCCCACCCAGCCACCCCCCTAATTCCCATTCAGTGGATCTGGGTACAGCTCAGGAATGTGCATGTGACAGGCAAAACCTTGGGAGACTGGGACCTGGTGGTCCCACTCATGCTGAGTGAGCCAGCCCCACCCTAAGCTGGGCCCCACAATTGTAGGAGAAAAGGAGACTTTCCCAGAGCCACCTGTGGAAGACAGCCAGATCAGCAACAGCGCCCAGAAGACATGCTGCCCTCCAAGAAGGGGCTTGCTCAGCTGTGGCCTCCACATGGTTTGTGGGATCCCCCTTTGGGGCCAGGGAGGACTTTGCCCAGGTCTGAGAGGAGAGGGAGCTGGCTACTGACTCAGCCCTGGGTCCTCCTCTCCCACCCTCATGCAGGACTGGGAAGGCCGCGGCTCCCAGAAGCCCAAGCCAGCCCAGCTCCATCTGCTCTTGATGGGCACTCGGCACTGACAGGGAGAGCCCTCAAGCTTTTGTCCCCCCAAGACCCTCCATTAAGGACCAGAGACTTGGAAGAAGGCAGAGGGGCTCCCCAGAGGGGCTTGTACAGCTGAGATGCAGGCTGTCGGGAGACCTAAGACCCTCAGTTCTTTTTTTTTTATACCTACAGCACTTGGTCTTCCTAGGTGGTCTCCCATCCAAGTACTAACCAGGCCTGACCCTGCTTAGCTTCCGAGATCAGACGAGATTGGGCATGTTCAGGGTAGCCTGGCCATAGAAGACTCTTAATTCTAAGAACACTTGGCACCAGCTGTTATACAGCTTAGGAGACGAGGCATCCACATGGGACCAAGCCACAGAGCTCAGAGAGCCCAGGCCACATGGACTCATTTCTTGGATAGGAGGCCCTGGTCCCTGAGCCCATACCCCAGGCTCACCCCAGCCACCAACTTTCCTTTTAGGTCAAGCCCCATCTGATGAGCCTAGGAAAGAAAGGTCACTGCTCTGTCCCCATAACCCTGCCACCTCTAGGGGAATGCAAACTCAGGGCACCCGAGGTACACAGCCTCTAAGTGTTCTCCCACCAGCTGGTTGACAGTATCTCTCACCCTTAAGTAGCCCCACCACCTGCCCCTTCTCAGAAGTCAACCAGGCCGAGATAGCTGCCCCTCATGCTCCAAGGGGACATGGTCACCATGCCAAAGGGCAGACCACATCCTCCATGCCCCACCTTCCAGCAGGCTAGCCTCCCCACCACACAGGACCGGATGACCTCAGTGGAGGGATGCAGGCTACTCGCCACAGCAGAAAAGACCTACCAGCACAGCTTCATAGACAAGGACCAGCCTACCCAAGCCCCAGGTAGCAGCACCCACAGTGTACACTCCCCACTCCCACCGGGCAGAGACCCAGCTCCCTGCAGTGAGCAGAGGGGGCAGCAAAGGCAGCGCACTGTGAGCATGGAGATGGACATGCTCAGGGCAGACAGTCTGGCTGTAGGTCAGGCCTGCAGGCCCCTCACCTGTTACATGCTGGATAGCAGTTGGAAACTCAACAAGGCCATGTAGGTAAGTGCTGACAACACTCCCTGCCCAGGGTTCACTAGCACTCGGTCACCCAGGGCAGAGGCATGCTCAAGCTGCAAGCATCCCAGCAGCACGCTGCCCTGGAGGTCTCGCCGCCCGTTTCCTCACCACTCCAGGAGCACCCCCAGACTAGCCTCGGCGACCTTCTGCAGACAGGTGCTCCCACGCCTACCAGCCTCCTGAGCCAGGGCCACACTCCCCCACACACCTAGTGCCCTGTATTGAAAGTTCCTAGTTCTAACCCAAAGTCCTCTCGGGGGGCTAGAAGCCCATTCATCCCGAGGCCCCTTTTAGCAACCACTGTCCTCAGCTCCCAACCACCTCTCCCTCCACACTCACACCTTCCAGCCCTGCCCCTCCCCTCCAGACCTCTGAGCTTGGCCCACAGCACTCCAGGAAGGGCAACTCCATGCAGCACGCCAGCACAGGCCCACTACAGCCTGGGGTTAGTCGCCTGCACAAGAGGCCAGGCCCTGCACAGAAAGGACCCGACTGGAAGGCCTGGAAACCAGGCTTGGAGCAGTGAGCACACTACGGCCCCTGCAAGCTGACTTAATAGTGCACAGCTTGCTCCAGTGCTATCACAGTGACCTTCCCTGCTCAGCTCTCCTTTTGTCCATCTGTGAATGGACATCACATGCCTTCTTAGGGCATTTATGAGCACATCGAACTCCAGAAGTTCTGAGCCCATCTCTCAGGCCTCCTGGCCTATGCACAAGCTGCTCTCTGCTTATAGCCACCTGGCAAATGTCACCTGCTCTGGGAAGCATTCCCTTACTGGCCCAGGTCCTCCATGCTCCCCACCACTTTTGGCCATAGCATCAATGCAAACTCAAGGCCATTGTTGAGCTGTCTATCTCCAATAGGACCATTAACCTATGTCCCTGTGAGTGGCCACAGTACATGTTCAAGGATGGATGAGGGATGATGGATGAAGGAATAGACAAATGAATGAGAGGGAGGCTCCAGGTCAGTCTCTCTGGCCAGATTCCTGGCTCTTGAGGCAGAGGCACAGGGCATGGAATGGAGGCGAAGGCCATGCATGCCCCGAGAGAGCAGGAGGAGGGGAGAGCTGGGCCGCGGCGGCCGCGGCTGACCTGGGAGGGGGTGGTCACGCTGATCTCAGGGACAAACGTGTCATCAAACAGGCTGAGGATCTGTTCCTGCTTGACTTCCTTGGATGGGGTGTGTTTGGGAGGCGGAGGGACTGGTGGGCCTTTCCGGAGCTGTGGGTCGGCCGCGGGTGAGGGGCCACACGGGAAGGCACAGCAGAGCGTGGGGGTTGGGGGGAGACAGAGACAAAGCCATGGTTAGTCACACTCCAGGCCATGGCCCCACTGAGGAAGATGAAGCAAGAAGAATCGCTGCTCCCCGTCACACACACCCGGAAAGGAGACCAAGGCAGGAGGTCCAGAAACACTGTACAGAACGAAGAAACGGGAGGGGAGAAGTGGGGAAGGTGGGGAAGGAGGTGTGAGAAGAGAAAGGAGGAGGGAAGAAGAAGGCAGTGGCAGTAGGAGGGCTCATGGTAAGAAGACAGAGAGAAACAGTAGCTGAGACACAGCCCGGGTGCCCAGCCTCTGCTCTCCTACACACCTAGGCCCCTCTCAGCATCCCACTGGACAAGCTCCAGCTTGGCCTCTGCAGTGACCTGTGGAGGCCAGCCCAGAGCCAGGGCCCAGAGGAGGCCTAGGGAAGGGGATTACACACCTGCATACTTGGGGGGACCTCAGGGAAGTCACACAACGCCCCCCCACCCCGAAGCCTGGGTTTCCTCATTTGTCACTCTGGGGTGATTTAAAAAAGTATCTGCCTCACAGGGTAGTTGTGAGGATTTAATGAATGAAAATATGAAAAGTGCTGGCACAGTATCTGGCCCAGAGTAAGTGCTGTTCAAGTGTGGGCTCTCATCACCATTCTTAACATCTTTATCTTAATCGGCTGAGTGATGGCCTAAAACCAAAAGAGCTGCTGCCAGGAGTGAAAGGATGTGGGGGACAGCCTAACAAGGCTCAACCAGGGCTGCAGTTCCCAGGGACACTGCAGAAACGCAGAGAAACCTCGTGGGGGTGGGGGCCAGGCACTCCAGAGGGGCCAGACCAGAAGCCCAGGGCCTGTCCCCGTTCGCACTTCACAGTCCCCTCACTGAGCCCTCTCTCATGCTGTCCCTCTAAAAGTCCTTCGTGACAGTCCCAAGCAGGGAGAGAAGGTGAAGACAGAGAAGGCAGCTGCCTCCACAGGCCTGGACATTCTGGTGCTAGAGGCCGAGTCTGCGCCTCAGTTGGAAAGGAAGATGGAGGAAGTCGAGCCTCCCAAAAGCCAGGGAGAAAAGGAAAAAAGGGTACTGCAGTGGGGCAGGGGGACACTTGAGGAGGAAAGAGGCAGTCACAGATGCCCCTGAAAGGGCCCAGGGCCCTTCAGGAGAGCCTGTGTCCAGCAGGGCCCGAGGGAGACCGATGTTCAGGCTTAGTCCCCATTGGACAAAACCCCAGGAAGGAAATGGAGGACTAGAGTGGTGGGGATGGATAGATGACAGAAAAGCAGGAGGAAGAGTAAGGAGGAGAGGGGACCGGTCACAGAGACTCAGTGCCTACCTGAGATGGGGACTTGGGGAGGTCAGCCCCAGGGGTGGCAGCGCTGGCTGGTTCGGGCTCATGGTTGACTCTGATCTCAGGGGTGGCAGCAGGGGTACCATCTGGCGGAGGTGAAGGGCTCTTGTTCTCTTTTGCAGGGGTGTTGTCACTGTGGAGGCAAGACAAGAAGGAGCCCGGTGAGAGAAGTTCCCAGCCTCTGAGATGGGATGTGCGAATCCGCAGGTATGCATATGATGGGGCATGTGCACGAGCAGATGCTTTGGGGTCCATGTGTGGAAACATGTGTGTACATATGTATGAGCATGCAGATCAGTGTGCGAAACCGAGGCTGTTTTCCTCCAAGGTGTATCCACAAAGATTCACTGTGAAAATGCAATGTCCCTGTGTGAAACTGTGTGATCCTGTGCATGAGAATGGGTGGAAATGAGACTGCATACTCTGATAGCAGGGGCCTGTCTTGGAGACAGTTACAGCACATGGAGGAACTCCGAGCTGGAGGCCTGCAGTCCCTAAGGGAGGGGAGCAGGACCCTGGGAGCCACCGCCAGAGGTAGCCCAGCCACCCCATAGGCCTGCATCAGTCTGGCCTTGTATGAGAGTCCGAACTCCCCAGCAGGAGAAAGCAAAACGTCCTAGAGGCAAAGTGAGTCTCATTCCTCACGCCACACAGCAGCCCCCATCTCAGCCTGACCCCCAAGGCCTCATGGCTTCCTCCATGCCTATGTACCCACTCACACCAGAATGCCAAGCACAGCCTGCTCCCCGCACACTCCCACACACGTGATGCCATCACTATGTCTGAACCTTTGCTCCCACAGGCCCTTCTGGGAAAACACGGGAAGCCACGCAGAGGCCATGGGCAGGTGGGTAAGTAAAGGTGGTGCCCTCACAGAGGATATGCTGGGGGTGAGAGGGCGAGGTCTCTAAACCATATTGTTCAGTACCGAAAACCAGGGCAAACATGTGCATGAACCTCCACTTGGGTGCAAAGGGAGCAAAAAATAAGCACTTATATTTGTACTTACAGTGCTGACCAAGACTAGCCATTAGCTATAGGTGGTTGTTTACATTTATATTAAAATTAAATAAAGTTAAAAATTCAACTCCTAGGTCACACTGGCCGCAGTCCAAGTGCTGGCCAGCCACATGAGGTCAGTGGTCACAGTGATGGACAGGGTAGGTCTAGAAGGACACAAAAGAAACTAGTAACCACGTTACCTGGAAAAGGGAGTGTCTAGATGATGAGACAGACATGAGAGAGACATTACTGGTACCTTCTCATCTTTCCTTGAACTTGTGTTTCATGGGTTGTATTTGCCTCCTTAAAGAATATAAGTGCAGGACACACACACACACGTCATTTTAAAACCACCACCGTGCCGCAGCAGCCCTCTCCAAGCCTCCCCAGGCCTCTTTTTTGGTGCCATTCTCCATCTGTTGATGCTCCTGGTCCAGGCCACAGCCGGTGGACGCTCAGCAGTGCAGAGAGGAAGGTGCTAACCTAAGCTCCAGCTGTCTGCACAGCATTCTCGCCCGACGAACCCTCTGCCCTGTCCTGCAGCACACATGACACAATGCAGCCCCGGCCTGCCGGGCAGCACCACACACAAGAAGGCAGGTTAGGGGTTAGTGGTGCCCTCAAAGCAGGGCACTAGGCGCATGCACAGGGGCTACCGGCCAGCGTGCTGGCCTCAGACGCCCCACAATGCAGCACTCACTGCCGGTACCTGTTCTTCTTCCTGCGCAGCCGGGAGAACAATTTAGTTTTCTTTCTGTGGGGATGGGACGCAGAGGCCTTCATTTGGGGGACAGCTGGATGTGGGGCTGGCCTGTCCCCTTCCCTCATCAGCAACCCCTCACAAAGGGGTTACACAAAAGGGCAAAGCCTCCCCTAACACCCAGGGGCCTTGATGAAGGCTTAACTTCCCCCTCAGCCCACCATCGTCCAGTCGCAGGGGCACCACTGGCCTCAGCATGGTGTCAGGTGCCCTGGGGTGGTGCTGACAAAACAAGCAGAAGAGAAGGCTGCCCTAACACAGGGATGCAGGAGGCTCACGCTTAGGGAGACCACTGGCCACCGCAATGCCCGTGGTCCACCCATAGCAGCACCAGGGGCCCAGAGTGCCAGGAAAGAGTGGGGTCAGCTGGCCAGTATGGGGCCCTGGGAGAGAAGGCAACCAGGATACCTAATGAAGGAGGCTCACAAGCCTCCACGTCTCTCCCTCTCCCCTCAGACCAGCCCCTTTCCTACAGAATGTGGGTCTCAGCAGCCTGCACTACCCAGGACGGCCACCACTTGCCCCTCCTCACCCAACCTGAGTGCTCCCCACCTTCCAGACCAGGCAGAGCAGCTCAAGGGGAGTCCAGTCCTCCCTGCAGTGATCTGGAAAACTGCCCTTGGGACTTTACTCTCCCCCCGCCCCGCCGCCACCACCCACCCTACCCAGCTTGCTCCTCAGCCCCAGGCACCCTGTGGGCCCCTCTGCATCACACATATTTTATTTTCGGGGGAGAAAAAAGGCAATAGTAATCACTGAATAGCTTCTTAGTCCTAGGTAATACCCCCCGCACCCCAAAAAGCAAATACAATCACTCAATTTCATAGATGGAAAGCAAGGTTCCCTGTGGTCCCCACACTGTGCTGAGATGGCCAGAAAGGAAGGGAAATCTCAGACTTGCTTGTTTCCCATTAGCCATAGCCAGAGGGCAAGACCCATCCCCTCCTCCTTCTCATTTTCCCATAGGGAAACAGGAGTCTTCTGGGAGGTGAGGCAAAAGGTGGCCAGGGCTGGGCTTAGGGCAGGAACACGGACACCTTTTCAGGTGTACGGAATGCCACCATCCTTGGACTTGGGAACTTCCTGGGAGCAGGACAGGGAAAAGGTGGCACCACCCTCTGCTCTAAGAGTACCACTCATTTTCCAAAGGCTCCATGCCTATGAATCACTTAGTTCCCCACCCTCCTCCCAAAGTTGTGCAGGAGCCCTGGCTGCTCCTGCCTCACAGATAAGGAAGGAAGTCCAGGCTCAGGCAATGTGCAGGCTTCAGGGAGACACAGGGGGAATGGGGTACCCTTACCTGCACAAGGAGTCCAAGCCAAGAAGGCCAAACCCTGGGGCCACAAAAACAAGCGTTGTCCTAGCCTTGCATGAGTCAGGGAGCAACAGGAGCCGGCCCCTGGTCCACACCTCCCCACACCCACCCTCAGCCCGAAGAGTGGTGAGCTTCACACACCTGGGCTGGGCCTTGACCGTGAAGGTGTTGCTCCCATGCTGCTTCTCCAGGCTGACCAGCACGTCGTTGAGGTTCTGATTGAGCTGCAGGTGGGACAGCAAGCAGGTAGGAGGGCCTCTGGGGCCACCAAACAACCCCACTCTCCCCAATAACATCACTGCTTCTCCCCTTAGTCTAACCCCTTCCCTGCATCCCTGCCTCCTACCAAAAACAAGTTCTTCTTTCTTTTCCCATCAGTGGGAAAAACGGAGGAAGTGAGCTACACTGCTCATTTATTGCTTCTGGGGATCATTTTTTCTCTTCTTTCTACTTGTAGGATTTCCTAAGATGATACATAAAGCTTGTACTGTTCTTAAATTTTTTTTAACTGTTTTTGCAAACTAACTGTTGATCCTAATTGTTAAGCTCATTTTACCAAGATGTTCTCAGGCCACACTACAACTGCCAGAGAGTTCACCAAAAGCACAGGCAAGAGAAGAGGTTTATCCCATGCACAGTGATTCTCATTACTAAGAATATTTCCCTCTTTTGGCCACTAGGATGCTCAGAGATGAACTGTCCTCCTGCCTTACATAAATGTTTTCTTCCCCAAGTTACCTCTCTTTGTTTTTAAAATTTTTATAAGTTATCTCAAATCTCTAAAGGGAAGAAGGAAAAGAAAAAAGGAAAGGGACAGTCCAAAAAGCAGGAAATCAGGGTGGTGGAGGTCCCAGTCTTGCCTTTCCTCCCCCTGCCCTCAGCCTGGCATCCACCACCATCATCTCATTCCTCTTAGCCCACGGGATGGAGTCAGGTACCCCCACTGCGCCAAAGGAGGAAGCCACCACTAACAGGTTTCTCCAACTCAGCTTTGCAATTTAACTGCCAGCTAGATGAAGAAGAAAATAACACAACATGGGAATTAAAGCTAATCAGGTCCCTTCTTACACCAGATTCTGGCAAATAAAGCAGACCTGTTTCAGTATCTTCACACACACGAAAGAACATTAAAAACTGACAAAACACTAGCGATGTATTTATCATTTGCCTACAAATTGAGACGCCACCACCGTTTTCTGGGCCGAAGTTGCCCGAGAACACATTTATAGTTTGAGAGGAGGTGGCTCTGTCCAGGCAAGAAGAGTAGGACTGGGAGCAGGAAGGAGGTGGGGCTGGACATTCAAGCCCCATTGATGGCTTTCCCAGCACACCCAGCACACCCGGCAGCTCCCACTGGGTGGAAGCTTTTTGGGGGCTGGGTCTAGGCAACTCCTCTC
Organism: Eidolon dupreanum; assembly: GCA_028627145.1. NCBI lineage: Eukaryota > Metazoa > Chordata > Mammalia > Chiroptera > Pteropodidae > Eidolon > Eidolon dupreanum. The sequence continues at coordinate 82,703,179 of CM053503.1, read as the reverse complement.
CAGGGCCAGAGGGGACTCTGTGGTCACTAGTGTGTGCAGAACCTCAACAGAGAAAAGGAAGCTCAGCCCACCCCTTCTGTGCCTCTGACCCTGGCCTTGAGCAGAGTGACTCTAAAGCCCATAGAGTCACCAGAACCTACCTTACTCATCTCCTTGTGGAAGTTTTCCTCCAAGCCCGCAATGCTCTGAAATGTGTTGACGTAGAAACCTACACGGCTACGGGAGGCAGGGAAGGAGAAATGGACCCACAGGTCAGGGTAGGCAACCCAGGAGAGCCACACACATGCTGATACATTTCGACCCACACAAGACACAATCCTGAGAGAACACAGAGCACCCCAGGCAGACACACATGACACAGCTGTGCCGCCTGAAGGAGGCCAAGGCTCTTCCCCCACCTCCTGGCCTCACCTGTTCCACAGGGAAGGCAGCTCCTCCTGCAGATCCACATTCATCTCCTCAAACACCTTCTGGGCTTTGATGAGCTCCTCCTCGGCCTGAGGGGCAGGGCCTGTCATTCCTTCTGCTGGGCCTGTGTCCTAGCCAGCCCAGGCCAGGCCAGGCCCACCCCCATGACCTATACTCCAATCTCCCACCCAGTGCACTCTGGGCAAGATGGAGGTGGAACTCGATGTGGACGCTGCCGTGGACCTCCGCTTACAGCCCCTCACAGCCCTGTAGCCAGGACCTCAGGGGCTGCTCCAGGAAGGGGAGGGCAGAGCATCCCTGGCAAAAGGGAGGACCCCTCTCTCTGGTGCAAGTGGGATCAGTAATAAGAAGGTACAAGACATGGGGCCTGGGGTGCTGGGGCACAGAAAGGGGGAAGAGGCAGACCCAGACCCAGCCAAGTGAGGAAGGACCCTGTCCCCTTACACATGAACTCTCTCAGCTAGGTGTCAGTCCGCTGCTCAATTCCCGGGCCTTAGTGTCCCCTCCTGAGCATTCCTTTCCCCCTTCCTCAAGGCTGCCTCCTACTCAGTCTCAGCCAGCAGCCTGTATTTCACTTCCCCAGGAGAGTCTTTCCACCCTCCCCCTGCTTCTGTCACCTGTCCACATCAGGTGGAGGGCAGGGCCAGGGTGGGAGGAAGCTGGGCAGCTGGGCAGGGTGCCTGAGTCCATTTCCAAGACCTTCACCTTCTCCAGGACAAGCCCTGCTCCCTGCAGCTGCTGCCTCCACCAGGCGGTGGCACTAAGTCCTCGTCGCAGAGCCGGAGTATAGGGAAATAGAGCAGCAGGTGGCCTGCTCTGAAGGCGGAGGGCCAGAAGAGGGTGGGGATGAGTCACAAGACCCCAGAAGGGGCTCTGCTGGCTCATTCTGGAGGGCGCTGCTGGAAACAGTGACTTGGAATCAGGGTCTGAGTCACAGCCCTGGAACGTGACAGGCCCCACCCATGAGAAAACTTGCCGCAAGCAGCCTCAAATCCTCAGGCCTTCTGGCAAAGGCAGCCAATTAACCTGAATGCAAAATTACCAGAAAGCACGAGATTTCCCCAAGCCCACCAAGCTGTTCCATCCAGCTTCAGGCACCAGGACAAGCCCTATCTCCAGAGCTGAGCCTGATAACTTCGGGGTGGAGCCAGAGGAAAGAGAGGCCACCACCTCTTCTGACTCCAATTACCTTCAGGTTGTTGGAACTTGCTAGAGTGAGCATGAGCTCTTTGTCTAACTTCTAAAAATATAATTTAAAAATTAAAGGTAGAACGGGGCAGAAGGGTGAGGGAAAGAAATCACTCTCTAAGCAAGCGGGCTTCAGCTCCTGGATCCAGGATGGATCATACCTGCTGTGCCCTCGGGGCCATGGGCTAGGCAATGCCTGCCTTACACCTCAGGGCACCCCTATGCCTGACTGGAGGCTCCTGATGATGGTTTGTGGGCACAAGATGAGTGACTTCCACATCTGGCCATGAGCACCTTTCACTGTCATACACACTTCCCACCCCACTACCAAGACTCTAATCCAAGTCCCATGTTCCCCAGGAGCCCACCCTGACCACCCCCCCAGCTCTGTGCCTGCAGAGACCACCTCTGCACAAATATTCGGCCTCACAACGCTGCTCCTAACTCCCCAATAAATAATCATGACAATGGTGCAGCATCTTGTCGCTGTGTGCTGAGCCCTTTTCCCACGACCCAGCAATAATGCAAAGAAAAGGGTGGCTCTGTTTTAGAGCTCCCAAAGGTCAGGACCTGAGTCTTTAATTCCCTTTGGATCGCATTTTCATATCCTGGACCCTTCAGAAGCACTGGGGTGGCAGGGAGGGGAAGGGGCCACCCACTGTGGGAAAGGACTTGTAGTCCCAGTGGCTCTGCTACATGCTGACAGATGGACATGGGTGGCAGACCCAAAACCGGCCCACTCACCATGCAGTAGGGCACCGGGGTCCTGCAGGCAGGTTTTTGGAGACTATGGTAAGTGTGAAGAGCTCAAAATTAGCCTAGAGGACACCTGGAGCTGGTCAGCTCAAGAGATCACAGTCTCCCCAAAGTCAAGTCAGCCAGGAGGGCAGCCCTGGGCCCCAAGTGCCCAGCTCACAACCAGCCAGCTGCCCACAGGAAGCCTCAAGCCTCCCTCACTTCTAGCCAGGCATGAGGCAGGGTGGAGGCAGAAGGAGGATATGTTCAAATAAAAACTGGATCCAAATGGGAAAGCCAATTTGGCTGAAAGGTGAAATATCTGTAGTCCCGCATTCAAAGATGGGATCACGTGCTCTGGCCTCCCCTGCTACTCTCCCCCAGGGTCGGGGTGTAGGGCCCTCCCAACAGGATCCCCAACCATACCCATCCCAGGAGCCCAAAAGTAGCCACAGGCCTCGCCCTGGCCCCACAGTCTCTCAGGGGCTACTCCCACACAACAAAAATGATCACCTGACCTCCTGCCAAACCCATTTCAGAAAAACTATGCAGAAACCCTGGCTCTGGGTCAGTGGCTCCAGCCAGAAGTCCTGAACTTTATAGGCAGAAAAGGCCCATTCCAGTCCCTCACTCTTCCTGCACCTCCTGTGGCAGAGAAGACATTGGCCTATCAAAGACTCCCTAGAGCATTTCTCCAAGACTCTGGAGATTTGGGGTCACTTTGCCCTCCAATATCAGCCCACAGCTTTGCCCTAAAAGAAATCAGGTAGGTCAGGTAAAAAATTGGACTATGAGCCTATGCTGAGCCCAGAGATCTCCACATCACAGTATTCAGTACGTGTGGGTTGAAGATAATGAAATCAGAAGGTGGCCAGAAAAAATGGGGCAGCTACCCAGAGAGAAACCCAACCTCCAGGGTCAGGCCTATTGCCTGCCCCCAGCCCAGAACTATGAAAGGAGTGCTGGAGGCACGTCAGTTTTACTGGAGAGAAAAACACAAGGCCATATCTCCCAGGGCACTATACCCGGCGGCCCCTGGCCACACTGGGTCCATTCCGCGAGCAGGAAGCTAAGAAGAGTATTGCCAGGGTAGTAGTATCATTCAGGAATTTTGTACCAATAGCCTCCTCTAGGAAGCCCTCCAGGACCTCTATGGTGCAGACTGTCCTCCGTGAAACTCCCAAAGAGCCAATTCCAGGTCTTAGCATCCCAGCCATACTGAAGAACCCTCTCAGTATCTCCTCCAGAGGCATTAAGGGGGCCCACAAGGGGTCCCAAGGGGTCCCATGAGTCTGGTCAACTGTGGTAGGACCACCCACATGGAGCCCTGGGCCAGGGAGCTAAAAGAATGGCCCAGGCCTTGAGTCAGGTGAGCCCCAACTCAGCCAGTAAGAGGCTCTGGGACCCTGGGCAGACTTTGCCTCTCTGTAGCTTTATCTCCTCAGTAAATTCAGAATCACCTCACAGTTCTTATGAGGCTTGAAAGACAATACATGTCCAGACAGGAGCCCTAGTGACATCATGTCTCTCCCTGCAGGAGCCCTCACAGAGGACAGATGGCTCCAAGGCTTTCCTGGGCTCCTGGAGGATAGGATTTCAGAGAGTCTCAGCACTACCAGGGACCTGGGTGCTGAGCAACAGACCTAGGCCCAGTCAACCAGAGCCCGCAGCCTCTATTCCTTCCCATATCACTTCAGGTCTCAGCTGAAGCAGGAGCTCTCCCAGCAGAGGCATTTGAAACCAACCCTGCCTCCCAACCCGGGAAAAGGGCCAAGCCCTCCCCACCGAGGGCAGTGCAGGGCAGTTGGGCAGACAGGCGCCCAGCACCAAGGACAGGACAGCAGACCAGAAGGCGCCAGCACGTGCAAGGTTAGAAGCCAGTGTCACCTGATTTCGGAGCAGGTTAGTTTGAGCTACGAGATGAGCTTGCAGTTTGCCTTGGCACCACTGGGGGGCGGCTTTCTCAAGCAGCGAGACAGGCTGCGGGGGAAGGGAGGGTAAGGCAAAGGAGAGTGGAGAAACAAGAGGGAGACGGGAGAGAAACAGAGACACAGATATTAAACACCAAGTCCAAACGTCCCGAACGCGGTGGCAGACAAGCTGGCAGCCTCTCCTGGGTGCCAGCCCCCCACAGCAGGCTGAGAAAATTAAGGAAAGCCCCTAGTGGAGCACAAAAGAGGGTGAACTTCAGCTGCAAAGCAAAATGTGAGAACTGTTAGCAGGGGCAGAGGGGCTCAGCAAGCACAATCCTCCCCCAGAATGTAGAGGGGGGCGCATAGGAGGATTCATCCTTGGGGCCATGTGGAGAGTGTGGAGTGTGGCCAGCCCAAATCCTGTACATCCCCACCCCCTCACACCCAATCCACCCCCACCACCCGGCTTCTTCCAGTGGAGACAGGGTCACACAGGATGCTGTGATGGAATTCCACTCAGAGCACAGAAGACCAGGTGGGGCCTTGCCAGTGAAACCCAAGCCTTTTCTCATTCTGGAAGGTGGCCTCAGCATGAGTGGAAGGGCCTGGAGTCAGGGCAGGCACCATAGAAGGGCTGAAGGTGGTCCCTCACCCAGGGGACCACGAGGACCTTTTATTCACCCACCCAGGGCCCAGCCCCATCTCCAACCCAGCCCCGGGGCCTGGTACTAGTAACAGGTAGAAACCGATCCATAACGGGGTCGGGGTCAAGGATTCCCACCCCCAGAGGAGTGTGAGAGCCAGGGTGCAAAGGGGCAGATGAGCGCACTGCAAGAGGAAGGCTCCCCAGAGCAGGGCACCCACTCTCCCTGCTTCATCTCTCTGAACGCTCTGCCCTTGCCTCTCTCCAGCCCTTACCTTGGCAATTTTGGCTTCATCCTTCTTTTTGGCCGTTTGGAGGGACTCGTAATGGTGCCGGGCACTGTCATAGTCTACCAGCTTCCGCCCTCGCTTGGCAATGCGTGACTAGAGACAGACAAAGGAGGGGGTAGCTGAACAGGGCCTGGCACAAGTCTTGCTGCTATGCTGACCCAGCTGGGCCCAGAGAAACTGTGTCATGGGCATGGGACCTGGATGGAGCCAGAGGGCCTAAGCAGTAGACCCCAGCCTCAACAACTGCATCTCACGCATGCTTGAGACACAGCTGCTCAAACATTTCTGGTGGCAAAGAGCTCACACCTTTAAAGCAATTTGTGCCCTCTGAGGTCTTTTCTTATACAAAGATTAAACCATTTCTTTGCAATATTAACCTATTAGTCAGTACCCACTGGCCAGTACTATGTTGACCGAGCTTCTTCCCTGGCCCAGCCCTCAGATCCTTGAAGATGCCTCCTGGGCCTCAGCCTTCTCTTCTCCAGGGCCAGTACCATCGGCCTCCCTTCCACACTCCCCACAAGGCACTTTTGGGAGCCTGAGGCATCTACATTGAGTGGCCAACAGGGCTAGCATGGAACATAACTCCCAGCGGTCCAGGTCCAGGTCACCCCTGAACTCCAGACCCCTCTTCATCCATGGCTGAAGCACCTAGGCCTTGGCGGAGACCCTGGCACACTGATAACTTGCAGCACATCCCCAGACCAGCAGAGGCAGCTGGCTTTTTGAACATATACAATCACACAAATACAACCAGATAAGGGGCGACACACAACTATGTATACATTCCCTTCCAAGTACACACGGTCTATCACAAAGCACCTTTAGGCACAAACCCCCAAGCCAGACATCCCCCTAATACAACTTATTTACTCCTACAGACTCTAAAGTGATAAGGGCACACACACGTACATGCACCATGGAGTCACTTCCCACAGCTGGAAGCTCCCAGCTCAGAAAGGCTCAGGTCTGGGGGCTGGCAGGCTGGCCTCAGCAGAAGCAGCCCTGGAGAGATGAAGTGCCCAGCGAAGGGGATGCCTGGCTTCAGTGCAGTCACCACAGTGCCTGAGCCAGCCCTGGACTGCCCCAGCCCTGATCCTTCTGTCTCTCTCCAGCTCCCCAACACATGCTGCCAGCTGAACAGGCAGCCTCTCACCTTGATGTCAGGGAACTGGCCCAGGTACGTGTCCATGGTCAGCAGGGCCTGGTCCACCAGCTTCTGGTGGTAATCCATCCAAAGCAGGTCATTGTTCTGAAGGAGGAGGCAACAGCACGTGACTGCGTCACCAGGGCCACCGGCCACCCCAGTACCCACCTTGCCTCCCAGGGACCTGGGGGTCAGTTCTCGCCCCATCACTTCCTGGCTCGGTGACTTCTCAGAACCTCAATATCTTCATCTGTAAAATGGGCTGGTGGCAGAGGCCAGCAGGGCCCTGTAGGAGGGCCAAGCCCCCTGCCCTGCTCACCTCAGCGATCTTGTTTGCTTCGTCCCTGCCAGGCCAGTCGGGCTCATACACCTCCTGCAGACACTCGTTCAGCTTCTTGGAGGCCTCATGCATTGCTGTGGGGCAGAAAGCCATGCTTCAGCCAGGGCCATGGGGCCCAGGACAGGGTATTCTCCAAAAGCCCAAGAGGTACATGGGCTTCCACAATAGCCCTTGCCCTTACCCCACAGACCCTGCCTCCTTTCCCAGTGCCACGTGGGGAGGCTACTCCCTGTGTCCCATGAAGCCCAGCCTGCCCAGGACAGGTCTGCCCCTTACCTTTGACAGAGGACAGGTAGGTGCGGAGATCTTTCTGTAGCCGGGTGCCCTCGTTCTGCAAAGAGAAAGACGAGAACACGGTGAGATCCTCAGAGTAAATCCCATACCTCACCTTCTCCTTCCTGCACTCCCTTGTGGACAACGAAGGCTCTCCTTGAACCAGCTTTCCTCATCGCCCCAGGGCCAGGACCTGGAATCCAACTCGACTCACAGCACTGCAGCTGTCGCCTCTCTGGACACCAGCACACACTGAGCACCCGCTGTGTTCTCAGCTCTGTCTCTGCTGCAGGAGTCCTGTGCCCAACAGGACGTTCCTCCTGAGTCTATTAGCACCTGTCTCTTCCAAATACTATCCTTAGCCTCGTAAAAAAGGCAGGAAGACAGACCCCTCCACCCTGGACACGACACTGGGGGCTCTGCTGAATGACACACACACAACACATGTATATAATGGGACTGGTGGGCAGTAGGTCTGCTCTCAAACAACTGTGGACGGAGTGACCAACAAACACAGAAGCATGGGCTAGGGACAAGGGCAGGGTGGAGTAACCCTCCAGCCCTTTGTTCCAAAAGCTCAGGTGGTGCCCAAGCCCAACAGGCTCCTGACACACCGTGCCAGGACAAAGGACGGCTCCACGGGGAAGGGGGACCTATGGAAGGGAATAGCCGAGCCGTGTGAAGAGCAGTGTGAGGGCCATGTCTAGGACTCTCAGGACAGTGGCCCAGCTGAGAGGGAGGGTAGAGGATATAAGAGGAAATGTTGATGGGGGAGATGGGCCAGGTACTAAAGCCAGCATCATGCTGGACCTGACGCACTGGGGAGGACATCCTGCTGCTAAATCCAGCTTTCCTATCTGCCAAGACTCCCTCATCTTGCTCCTCTCCCCACCATCCACCAGTGCCTATCTGCTCTGCACCCTGAGGAAGTGGTCACCCATGGGATGAGGTGCTGCGCCTGCCTGGGCGTCAGGCTGTACCAGGGCCCTTGTGCCTCCCGAACAAGGCCACACTTTGAGCAGGCACACAGGGCACAGATGTGCAAGGGGCATGCCACTCACGTGCCAAGTGCAGCTGGGCCCCTAAGCCGGCTTCAGTCAGCCCCCAAGGTCAGACACAGCCCTTCCCGATCCAGTGGCCTCCTTCAGGGCAGTGCCCAGGCCAGCCAGCATAGAATGTGTGTGCTCACTTCCACACTGGCTCCCTCAGCCCCCCAAACGAGCGTCTGACAAACAGCTCTCCAGAGCTTCCTTGGGCTCTAACATACTGCTTGCAGAGCAGCTAGGGGGAGGATAAAGTTCTGGACCTACTCTTTGGGCTCCAGACTAGGGGACTGCAAGGGCACCACAGCCCAGGACCAACATCTGTAGTTGCAGCTCTGTAGAGGCGGCTTGGCCGGCATCCCCACGTCTTCACTGTACCTCCCTTCAAAGGGTGCTTCCCACCATACCTGACATCTACTCCCACCAATGGCCTGAAGATGGAGCCTCCATCTGCCCAATGGGTCTAGGGTACAGGGGTGCCCCTCCTGCATGGATCCCCTCTGCCTCCAGGTGACCCTTGCCCCTCTCCAATCAATATCAGAGCTGCCCTCTTAGAGCAGAGCCCCGAGTGGGCCCTGGGGACAAGAAGGAATAAGACTTGCCCCACCTCAGTTACAGATAAACAAACAGCAATGATGAGTTCTGGGGTACAGGCTGCAGGTGACCCCTAGGAAGAAGAGCTTGGCCAACCTGGAGGACCTGGGTGGCTTCTAGGAGGGCCTGAGCTAGGTGTGCAGTACTTAGCGGGAGGAGGAACAAGAGGACCCTCCAGGATTTCTCAGTGCACAGACAGGGGGGCAGGGGTGCTGTGACTGCCAGTTTGAGTGGGCCCAGAAGGGGCTGTGAGAGCAGGCGACTACGCCCTCTCCTAGGGCCCATCTCTACTGGAAGGAGTAGGAATTTGCCTCCTTAAAGACCACATTCCCTGCCACCCCAGCCCGTCTGGCACTGGGGCCACCATGCATGGCGTTCACAGATGAAGAGCAAGAGGGTGCTCAGCTTCCAGGCTTCTCAAGCTTGATCTTCGCCCCACATTCCCCAGGGTCCTGCCAGCCCTGTAGGTTGGCAAGGCCAAGCCACTTCAGCTCCCTGTATTCCCTCCCTCCAGAATAGCCACCCCAGGGCCCAGTCACCCCACATACACCAATCAAATCCAGAAGCGCCTGGCCACCTTAACCCCCAAGGAAAGGTTATCCCAAGCCTTGAATGAGACCTCAAATTCAACCCCTCTTGCAAGCACTCTTGGCCCCTGAAAACCCGGCCACCCCACCCAACCTGTGAGTGGACAGGGTCCCAGCTCAAGTGACCACTCCATGTCCACAACCAGGGAGCCACCAGATAGCCAACAGCACTGGCTATCTTTAGCACTGGCTTCATTGCCTGGCCTCTCTGCCCAAGGATCAGTGAGTGACTCCTTGCCCAGAGCCAGGGGCCCAAAGGGGTTGACTCTGAGGGACGAATAAGGAAAGCAACACTCTGGTCACAGCTCTGGGGCCAGGCCAGCAGGAACCTCAGCCCCCAGGCCCACATTTTCTTCACCTTCTGCCAAAGAGCCCAGCACGCTCTAGGGCAGTCCCATTAGGTCCCCTTCCTCAAGCTACAGCTCAGGAGCTGCCCTAACATTTCTCCTTAGCCCTCAGGACTGGAGCTCAGCTCCAGAATGGGAAACTGGGAGTGGACAGATTTGGATTTAAACTCCCAAGCCCCCATATAAGGTATGTGGTCTTGGAAGAGTTGCTTAATCTCTCTGAGCCTCAAGTGCTACCTCAAGGATGCAAAACTCATGTCTGTAAAACACAGAGCAAACAGTACCTCATCCACGGTAGATTCTCTAGTAATGACAATCCCTAAATGACTTTCAGAGCAGCATCTCACAACTGAGAAAGTCAGCTGAATGGGGACGTGCCCCAGGGGCTTGCAGGAGACAGGATCAGAAGCAGAAACTTCAGGTTTCATGTTCAAGCCTCCATTTCACAGCTGAGAAAAATGAGGCCAAAGGCGCAGGGGCTCACCCAGAGCCACAGAGGCAGTAGTCGTCTCCTTCATGGTGCCTACCTGGCCTTTGAAACAACTCCTATCACTGGTCTGGGGGACAAACAGACACAGGGCTCCTATCCCTGCCCTGAGAGGCTCTCAGCTAAGCTCCCAAAGACAGACATGGCCACCTCAAAGGTATGCCCCTGTCCCCTTCTATCCGCCATGGTCCATGCTCAGTGCCAGTGCCCTCTCACCTAAGAAGTGTTCCGTGACCTCGCTGACCCCCTCCTCCAAGCTCCCCTGCTCCACAAATTCAGCTTTTGACATTTTCCACCCAGCAGCCACAGTTTCACTTTCAGGACCTCCCTAAGGCCAAGGGCCACCCACACTCACCAGCTGCTTGTTGAAATTCTGGACACACTGTTCAAACTGCTCATCTTTTGTCTCATCTGCCTTCCCCAGTTTCTGAAGGACCTGCAGGGGCAGAGGGAGAGGGGGAGAGTGTTACCTTGAGAAAGACACTGGCCAAACCAAGAGACCCCAGGTACCAATAACAAAACACACCCCCCCAACCCCGGCCAAGGTCTGGGAGGCCCACAGCCAAAATCTCCAGTCCACGATGCTGAGATCATCTGGTCTCATAGCAGCTATGATCCCCAAGGGCAGGACTGAGTCCATCAAGTCTCGAGGCCTCCCCACTCTCCCTCTAGGGCTTGCCCATCAGCCAAGAGGAGGAGCTTAGGACAGGCTGACTGTAGTGACCAAAACCAGGAGGACAAGGGCTTCAAAGACAGCGTGAGGAATCAGGATGATCTCACACTGCACGCCTGGGTGCTCGACTCCCACCCTGGCAGCTGAAGAGTGAGCTGAACACAAGAGGGACCAGGTTGGGGTGGTCCCCCTCCCCACAAAACTCCATATCCTGGGCAGAAGGCTCATGAATTCCAGAGGGAGGAGCAGAGCAGCCCTTGAGCTGAGAGGTAACCAACCACCCAGGATAAGGAGGGCAGTGAGGGGTGGCCAGGGGTCAGACTCTTTGTGTCGCTAGAAGTCAGCTCCCAACCTGACTATATTTTCAGATGCAACCCACTCTAGCCATCCTGCTCCCTTCTCCACAGCCCAGCAGACCATGCTGGGCCCAGACCTGGAGCCTGCAGGAACATGTGCACGGACATACAGGGCCTCACGGCCACACCCAAGGATCTACTCCCAACTGGAAATCTCAGAAGCAGACTTTCCCTGCTGGTAAGTCCCTTTTCAGCTGTATGGCAAAGAGGAGGTGGAGGGCAGAGGTGGAGAGACAGGTGGGAAGAGAGAGAGAGAAACCCAAGGTCAGGAGAGGAGCCTGAGAGCAAGCCCTGACAAGAAGGACTGGCCTGCTGGGTTCTCCCAGGTTCCCCTCCAGTCCCTGAGTTCTCTATGATGAGAGAGAGAGTGGAGGGGAAGAGGAAGGGAGTAGAGAGGCACCAAATAAACAGGCAAGGAGAGGTGGGGCAACTGTGAAGAGAGCACAGAAAGAGAAAGAGGAGAGACGGGAGTGCAGAAAGGTGACATTGAGGCTGAGATGGGGGTGGGGTTTGCAGGGAGAGGGGGAAGTGGAGATCAAGATGGAGACAGAGACCACAGGCTGCACTAGGCAGCAGAAAGGATAACAGAGATGTTCAGCAGAAGCAGTGGCCAAGACCCAACGAGAATGAGAAGCAAACAACTGGCGGTGGGGGTGGCAGGTGGAGGGAAAAAAGCTGGGACAGTGCTAGGATGAGTACCCAATGGGGCTGGGCCCCACGGGACCAGGGCAGCCAGTCCAACAGCTGTCTGAGGCCAGCAGGCCACCACCATCACTCTCCTCAGCTATGTTCTCCCTTTGAAGACCTTGAAGTGGGTGGCACAGTCTGGAACGCCAGCTCTGCCTGCCCAGGACCCAGGCTCAGGTCCTAGACCAAGGGCATCCAGTTCCAGAGTAGAGTCTGGACCCTTCCTACCCCTGACTGGCCCAGGAGGGCCTGCACTGTCCTGCTGCTCCTTCTCCAGCTGGCCCAGGATACCACAGCAGACCAGTCAACTCCCAGGTCCTCCCCCCATCTCATGTAGTGCATTTGGCCATCTCTCACCAAGTACTTGCTCTGTGCCCAGTCCCAGGCATCTTTGCTGGGGCAATAGAAATCAAACAGATGTGGGCCCAGCCGTAGGAGAGAGGGAGGCTATGGGAGCCCAAGTGGAGATCCCATCAAGGAGGACTTCCTGGGGGAAGCAGCTGCTCAGACGGGGGAAGAGTATATAGTAAGGCAAAATGACAAACACTACCAGGGAATTTTGAGTCACTCAAGGCAGCTAACGGTCACAGAGGATGGTGAGGGAGGGTGTGAGTGGCAGGACGGGCAGGGGGTGGGCACTGAGGTGTGGCCCACCAACAACTCTGTGCTACAGTCTGGACACATTCTATGCAGCAAATGCCACTGGATACCGAGAACTGATGCTAAGGTGACAGCAGGAAAGCAAAACAAACCACTACACCCATAGGCCCCCACTCCCACGGCAGCCACATCCAGCTGATCCTGTGGAAACGGGGGAGTTGTAGAAGTGCCCGAGCTTTGGTAATTGACTCACCCCTATCAGATAGCCACCACACAGACCCACCACCTCCAAAGAGAGAAATGGACCCCTGGGCAGAAAACTATGTGCAGAAGTCAGTGAACCACTGAGTAAGCTAGAGGACCCCAGAGAGCAGGATCAAGGCCTGGCCAGTCCTCAGCTTGGAGGACCAGGGAGCTGGCCCTGTCCACCCCCTGCCTCCCCTTCTCCCTGAGGAGATACACTTAATCAGCAAAGATCTCCACCTGCCATCAGGGCTCCCAGTGTGCACACAAACACGCACAGCCGGACCCAGCCCCCAGACAGAGCTGTGTGCTCCACCCAGATGGCCACCAGGGAGAACTTTAGGCCCTGAGAAAGGCCAGCCACAGTGAGACCATGCGAGGCAGTGAGAAGACCCTTGAGAATAAGAACTCTTACTATCTCTCTGCCTCAAATGCCTTATCTGGAAAATAAAGAGACCGTTAGCACCCACCTTAAGCTCATCTCTGTAAAACATGTCTCTGTACCTGGCCTGTAGCACATATTCAAGTAATTGGTGAGCCCCTGAAAGGCCTTCAGAGCAGCCTTCACACAATGGGGGGCCAGGACTGACACCAACCAAGCCTCATGCCAGGTCCAGACTGACGGCATTCCAAAATGCTAGACAGAAGTCAAGTGCACACACACTGCTCATGTGCGCATGGGCATGCACATGCATACAGCAAGCCCTTTTCCTCCTTTGGAGCCTACTCAGGTGACATCTTCTCTGTAAAGCTGCCCCTGCCCTCTCCCTCTCCCACGCCACTCTGTACCACTTAGGGCCGGGGACCCACTCTCCTCACTGCTGTGCAGTGGTGCCCAAGTGTCTGCCTCTGGCCCTGCCCCAGCCACGTGAACAGCCTGAGGTCAGGGACAGTGTCCAGCCCTATGTCCCCAGCTCCTACATTGGGCTGGGCACAGGGCAGTCACATAACATGTTTCTGGTGGCCGCTGGCTAACCTGAGCCATGGGCTTTGAGGCCAGAATCATGACCTTGAACAAAACATCACATCTGTCAGCCACAGTCTCCTCTTATACAAAATGGGAGGGTCATGCACAGAAAGCATTCAGCCTAACACACAGGAAGCTAGCCATGAGAGGCAGCCATTAGCACAAGGATTCGAATTGGAATTCACATTAATCTGACTTCTGGTCTTGGGTAACCCAAGCTGGCTCCGGTGGGTTCCAGTCCTGAGGAAGTGATATGGAGGGGACCAGCCCAGAAAGCTCCGGGTGACCTCAGGCTAACTGCTTAACCTCTCCACATCTCAGTGCCCCACCTCTGACATAGAAGTAATACTGCGACCACAGTGTGGCCAAGGCTCAGGAAAATGCCCAGGAAGTACATACTGGCCTTGGCTTCCTTTAACCCTCATTTAAATCATCCCCCATCTTACAGGTGAGGGAAGGAGAGCACACAGCCTGAGCCTCTGTCCTCAAGGAGCTCCTAGTGTGGCTACTGGAAGGAAAAAGAGCTGAGCACTGCTTGCCCGAAGGCAGAGTCCAGGACATAACTCAGTCCAATAAAATCCCACAGCTTCGACCACTACCAGCTTCCTATTTCCATAACTGGGACTTCCGACACACTGGGTGCCCAGACTGTAACACAGACCCTTCCTGCTCCCTAAAAGCTGCTCAGCCATACTGGGATCTGTCCCCATCCCCATGGGGAGGCCTCAAGGCTGCTTTCTCCAGTCCCCACTAGTGCCTTCACCTAGGACACGCACGTGCACACACACACACACACACAAAGCCCTCCACTTGCTGAGAGGGAAGCTGTGGCAAAGACTACAGACCTTGGGGACATAGGTACTCCTATGTCTTAGGAGGCCCTCCTGTGCCAAGCTTGTAGACAGACCACCGAGGGCGGCAGGAGGACTGCGGGTGTCCAGAGGGGCCTGACTTACAGGGTCTCAGAGAATTCAGAATGGCTGAGCTGGGTTTTGAAGGATAAGCAGAAGTCGGGTGAGCAGGAGGGCCTGATGGCAGAGTCAGGAGTCATACTCTCTTCTCAGGGTTATGTGTCAGGGAAGCCCCAGACACGCCTGTGTCACACTTACCATGCACCTATCACACACATGTCCCTTTGTAATAAACAAAGGGAAGCTTTTTGATGATGGGACAGAGCACCGGCGCACAGGCCCCGCCACACTTGGTGTTAGCCCTGGAGGAGGGCGTGGGGACGAGTTCAGCAGCCCAGGTGCCAAGAGTCCAGGAAGCCTTATCAGTGCCACTGTGTTTCCTCTCACCACATCCTCAGCTCAGCCAGATAGGAGTGGAGCTGAAGTGCCCCAGAAATAACAATCCAGGGCAGAACAGGGCAAGTCAGAAAGAGGAGCTGGTGGCAGAAAAAAATCTCCTTCTGACAACATCCAGTTAGGCCTCTCTGAGCCTGGGCTGTGAATCATGCTAGAAGCCACGCCCTGGGGGGAGGCAGGAGGCTCACCAGACACAAATGAGTGACTCTAGGTGACCGGGCTCAACAGGGGCTTCCTGTAACCCGGATGTTATGGAGGACAGAGGTGCCCTTCCCCCAGTATCGTGGCTGTGGCCTTTCTCACAGCCCAGAGCATGGACAGAGCCTGTAGCTAGCCCACTCCCTGCTGTTACAGGCGTCCTGCCCAGCCCTCTCTACTCCTCTCCCTGGCCAGCAAACAGCCAGGGGACAGGCAAGCCTACTAACATGCATATGTGTCTCTGTACAGCTGTGCTGCACGGCCACCAAACCCACAGGGGCAAAAGGCCCGCTGGGGCCAGGCTTGTTCGAACTAAGAGCAGTTTATCAGTTACTGGCCACCGAATGTGGCATTTTACAGACACCGAGTACTCCCTCCTAACAGTTAAGTGTCTTCAACCCCATGTGACAGATGGCAGGTGAGCACAGATAAATCAGGACACAGAGCCTAAGGTCTTATAGTACATTGCTCCTAAGCTCCAAATCTGGAGGCCAGGCACCAGGAGACCTCGCCCTGCCCAAGCCATTCCAGCTGGCCAACACAGTGTGGATGAGCATCTGCACACTCACCCACTGCACTGACACTGGGTGGCCCTGCTTGCACTGCTGAGCCCTGAGCCCATGGCCATCCCCTCCTAGGGCCTATGACTCCCAGAGAGTGGCCAGACTCCCTGCACTGGTGGAGACCCACACCTACATCCGAATGGCATGGCACAGGAGAAGAGCAGAGCCCAAAGGCTCAGGAGGGAAGCCCGAGGAAGGCAGGACCCACACCCCAGTTGGCCCTGCTCCCAGACTCTGGGCCAGGCAGAAAAGCTGGAGGCTCCTCCAGTAACCCTAGCATTATTCATCACAGCTGCTGCAGGAGGCAGTTCACACAGCCATACACGCCTCACCCACAGTATCCTCAGAACCCCAACCCAACCTACACTCACACTCACACTCACACACACCAGGGGTGCCTCATCCAGCTCCCCCCTAGGGACCCACCACCCAGCTGCTGAAACCCCGTCATGCCTTCACCTTCCTCATCATCTTCTCTCTTCATCAGCCCGGCCGCCACCTCCGTCAGCCTTGGTCTCAGAGGGAGCCACACTAGGGTGGTGGGTGGTGCCACCTCACTTCTTCCTCCCAGCAGAGCTCGTGGTCATGGGACCACAGCAACAGGATGCACATGCCCGCACCCTCAGACAGAGGCTCCCAGACAGGCAGCAGCAGACCGACAGAAGAACAGGCAGGTGGAAGGCCAGGTTTTCCCAGAGATAACTCAGCAAACACAGATGGGCTCTGTTCTGGGGGTAACACCCCAAGAGGGAAAAGTGAGGCATGGCCACTGGAATCAGGCCAAAGGCCACCCAGTGGCCAGAGCTGCCCTCCCCCAGGCTGACATGCCAAGATGGGATGTTCTTCCGATGGATCTCTGAATTTCTGACTCCTTCCCCCACCCTGGGGCTTCCCTCCTGTTATTGTCTCTAGCTGCCTCCTTTCCCCTCTCTGCCACACATGCTGCGATGGCCATGCTGGAGAGAGGGTGCGGACAGCACAGAGCCAGCCTCGGGCTCCTCCGCTCTGAGGCTGCAGAGGCCCCACCACCCCTGTGAGGCATCTAACACCACAGTGGCTTAAGCCTGTTCCCACGCTCCCCGGACTCTCCAGAATCCAGGAGCCATTCGGGCAGGATCTCAGCACAGCCTGTGTATAAGACAGCAAGAAGACAAGGGAGAGAGGCCAGCCCACAGCCCACCACTCCCTGCCTCATTCCCTATGCCCCTCCCAATCTCTTAGTTTGAAATATAACCCTCAAAAGAAGTCGTAAGAACAGTGCAACCAGCTGCCAGATACCCTTCCCCCAATCTGCCAACTGTTACCACTGGGGCGCATTTATTTACTCTTTCTCTCCATATAAACAATTTGAATGATATGTTTGTATGTTTGCTAAAATCACTGGGCAGTGAGCTACAGACATCATGACCCTTTACCCAAAAATACTTCACCCCTAAAGACTTCAGCATATTTCCTAAAAATAAGAATGTTCTAAATACCCATAGTGCAATTAGAACACCACCAATATGTACAGTATTTGTTTAATACTATTATCTAATATGTAGCCCATATTCAAATATCCTTAGTTTTCCCCCAAAATGTCATTTATGCCTGGGTTGTTTTTCGATGTGGGATCTAAACATGGTTCACATGTTGCTTTTGAATGTCATGTTTCTTATCTCTTTTTACCCAGAACATTCCCTCAGACACCACTGATTATTTGTTATTATATTTTTTTCTTTCATAATATTGACATTTTTAAGAGTATAAACCAGTCACAGAAAATGCTCCAAGCTCTAGATTTATCTGATGATTTCTTTGTGATTAGGTTCACATTAGACATTGTTTTGGCAAGACTACAGAGGTGAAGCAGTGTCCTCCCCACAAAGTCACAGCGGGATGTCCCCTGCTCAGTATGCTGAGTCCACCACTTGGTCAGGTAGGGTTTCCCAAATCTCTGCTCAAAGGCACCTTTTCTTGTGAAAATTAATTAGCCATATGAGGGGCAATACACTGTCACCATGTAAATGTCCAAAGCCAATGACGTTTCACCTAGCACCTTTACCGCCCATTAATACTTTGCTACTCAAAGTGGGGTCCATGGACCAGCAGCATCACAGTCATCTGGCAGCCTGGAAGAAATACAGAGTTTCAGCCTCTCTCCACCCCCTTGAGACCTGCTGAATTCGACTCTCCATTTTAATAAGTCCCCTGATGCTCTACATGCACACAGAAGTCTGAGAAGCACAGGACCCCTTAGCTTTGCCTGAACCAACGGTTACCCAGGGCTTCTATCATCTCTACATTACCTTGCATTCTACAAAGAACAGCTTCCCCTGGTTGTGCCTCTGTTGGGGACGGTATTTGGGATATCACTATGGACTCAGGTTTCCATTTTGCAGTGTGTTATAAATCTATTACCATCATTATTTTTTCTGATGCTCAAACTCTCCTAAATTTAGGCAGTAGGAACCTGTGGGCTTGTCCCCATTCATCTCTGAGCACTTCCTTGCTTTCTCACACTACCAGATACTCCAGGCTCAGCATGTACTTTCCATGCCCCATCCCAGAATCAGCCATTTCTACAAGGAGCCCTGCTTTACTTTAGAGGGAGGTGAGTCCTTACTCCTAGGCATGTCATTTAATCTTTAGGCCATGCCTTGAGCTAACATATTCTTACCTCCACTTTAGAAATAAGAAAAGTAAGGCTGAGACATAAAGTAGTTTGACCCCATAGCTAAGAAGGAATAAAGCCAGGACTCTGTGGCTTTGTGGTGGCCATGAACAAGTGTGGCTAGATCTCATATGCTCTGGCAAATAAGATAGACTGATGGCTCCAGCAGCTGCTCTCTAGGTCCATTACTGAGTCCCAGCCAAGGCCACACCACCAGTGGGCTGCTCTGGCCAGTGACTGGGCATGGTGGGGTTGCAGAGAGATGATGTACTCCTCCAACAAGCAACTCTGGCCCAGGGGGCCCTACCGGCACTGTGCTACAGCCTGAAACCTTCTGCAGGGTCTCCCTTTCTTGGCATCTTCTTCTAAGTGTGCAAATGGCACTCCCACTGAAGGAGTGAGAAGACTAAGGCAGAGCGCTGAGGTGACCTGTCAGCTGGCCAGGACTGGACCCAAGTCTCCTGACTCCTGAGTCCTTTCACTGCATGCCTTTCCTGTGCTGTGGCTCTTGACCCCAGGCTGGCGGTTGCACGAGGGAGCAGGTTCATCTTCTCATCCAGCCCAGGAAACTCTGCCTCTCCCTCTGGAGTGCCCAGAGAACTCCCTCATAAGAAGGAACCAGGCAACTCTGCCTTCAGAGCAGCAATGCTTACCCCCAAACTCTCCTATTGATGAGTTCAGCATGGTCAGTGGTCCCAGAGCTGCTGCTACACCCTTGGCTTGGGAGGGGACCGTGGAGAGAGGGGCTAGAAAGAGGAGCCTGGCCTCTCCGGGAGGGTGTCAAGCCAGTGGGCCCCTTGACTTGGCTCCAGCCCAACTGGAGGGAGAAGCAGCTCAGGATCCCACTTGGCAGTAGAGCCCAGGGTCTAGGAAAGTAAATGCAGAACACGTTGCCAAAAGGCCCTGGCCAATGAAACTCCTTAACCTCTTGCAGCACCAGGAGGCTTTGCCTTACAACTTCCCAAAGGCTGATGACTTTTTAAGAAAGACAAATATTGAAACACTGGCCTTTGGCAAGAGACAGGAACAGCATTCCATCCCTAAGAAGCAAGAATGCTCCTCAGCACTCAGGCCCCCTACACAGTGCCCGCTTGCACACTCAGGTTCCCACGCCCACATAGCAAGCGCACCCAACTTGCACATGTTCACATGCAGATGCTCACCACCTATCTGTGCACACACACTCAAGCACACTCCTTGACAGGTCTCCTGCCCACAGCACTTCAATTGCCTCTGGGCATAGTAAGAAGGTGGCAAGAATCACGAGGAGACCACAGGATCAGGCAAGCAGCAGAGCGGAGGCCAGGAGAAACTGTGGGAGAAGGACCAGAATGAGGAAGGGGAGCTGGAAAGAAAACCAGAGAAAGAGAAACCAACACTAGGTCAGGGTGGGAGGGTCCAGCTCTGGGGCACATGTGCGTGCGTGGGCACATGCAAGGCTGCCCGAGACAGGCCAAAGGGTCTCTCAGTCCCTCCCCTCCCACAGTCCCTCTGTCCCCATTCTCACTTTCAACCTCCATTTCCAGACTGGCTCTGGGGACAGGCTATCTACCATCCTACCTTCCTCCCAAGGCAAATACTGTGAGCTCGGCTCACACCCCAGAGGGGACCCGTAATCATCAGATTCCATCTCTCAGCCACATACCTGCGTAGCCCAGCCCAGTGAGCTCCGCACAGATGCCAGTAGCGGGGACTGCATCCGCCCCTCCTGAGCTCCACTGATCACACAGCAAGGCATGACCACAGACAGCCTGGTCCAAGGACCCACCTTGAAAAAGATCAACACCCTTGACACCCTTACAGGTGGGCTCATATCACCTTTTACAGATGAAGAAACTGAGGCTCAGAGAAGTCATCTGGTTAACGAATGGCAGAGCCAAGATGCCAGACTCATTCTAAAGCCCAGACTCAACTTGTGATTCTCAAACGTAGGGCTCACAGACTCCTGGGAGCAACAAGCAGTATGACTAGGATTTGCTGCTAAAGATGCACACTCCATCTTGCTGTGTCCCAAAAACTGAACTTGTAAAGACAATACTTTTGTGATCTAACAAACACAGATAGACAGACTGTATAGCAGAATGCAATGTTTGCAAAGATTTTTTCGATGAAACATGAAACTAGAAAAATATTTCCAGATTCCTACTGGCCAACTGAAGCTGGGCTGCCCCCATCAAAGCTCCAAGGTCTCACCCCCACTTGGCAATCTGTTTTTCTAAGTCCTCATGTCCTGGAAGTCACTGTTCCTTGACACCAGTTCAAAAAGACTCATCGTCCTTTTCTGTGGGCCTCTGGTCAAAACGGCTGACTGAGGAAGCCAGCTGGCCTTTCTTGAGAGACTGTATCTCTAAAATTATCTCCTTCCTCTTTTAGTGACTTTCTCTTTCCTTTATGAAATACTGGTGAGGGTAAAAAGTGATATTTGGTTTCCTTTTTTTATGTCCTTAACTGCATACATTAAAACCTTGGCTAGCCCCACAACAATGCCTTGAAATGTGGCTGGTTTGTCAAAAGCGGAAGTGCAGAGATGCCCTCTCAGCCCAGGCCATTTCCACAGTGACCGCTCCCAGGGCTAGTGCTTGACC
>CM053503.1:82383061-82681831 GCA_028627145.1 Eidolon dupreanum | reverse complement strand
GGGGGAGAGAGGGGGGGGAGGGAGGGAGGGAAGGAGGCCTGGTGCTCTAAGTCTATATGGACAAAAACCCTGCAGGGCAGGGGGAGAGGGGCGGGAGGGAGATACTGTTCTTAGGGCAGAGCTCTGGAAATAATATCTGAGAACTCATCAAGGAGGGCAAGTCAGGCAGAGCACACAGTGAGTGCAAAGTCCCTGAGGTGGGAAGAGCAAGGCCAGTGTGTCTGAAGAGAGGATGAGGATGAAATAAGGGGTTCTATGTAAAGTAACCTCACAGGTCGATCTGATCATAGATTCCTAACTGGGCAGATCATGGTGGGTAGTCACACCCCAGGCTATAACTTCTTTAGTAAAAGGCTTATCTTTGCCTTAAGCAAGCCCTGTCCATTGTTCTCCTGCAACTAGGTTAGCACACCTTTGAAATACCAGAAGTAATACCCCTCAAAGGGGGTATTAACACTCCAGAGAGCACATAATCTCATGAACTATTCTGTAATTCAACCCACAGCCTCGTTTTTTCCCCCACCTTTATGTAATCTTCCTTACATCCTCTCCTGAATTTCAAATTCTTAAAAGAAGCTGCAAACTGTCATTCTCCAGAGCATTTGAAATCTTGCTCCATGGCATATGTCATCAGTTTAGCTCAAATAAACTCTTACAAAATTCTCTACAGATCTGGACGTTTCTTAAGTCAATACTTTGAAACTCCAGCACGGAATGTGAAGCCCTGGAGAGCTCTGATGTCACCTGCAGTTTCAAAAGATCTCAGGCTGCTGTGTGGGGACAGACTGCAGAGCAGGGTGGCACAGCGCTGGTTTAGAATGTGACTGGAAGAACCCAGGTAAGAGGCAATGGTGGCTGGGGCAAGGACAGAAAATGGTGAGAAGTGGTCAAATAGGGGGTGACAAAGAGAAGTAAAGGGAACTCCAGGGTCTTAGCCATGAGAAGAAAGAAGCTGTCATCATCCGAGATGGGGACACCTGAGGATCATGGCGAGCTTGAGGGACTCAGATGTCACGGAGGGAGAACCCAGCCAGGACCCTGGGGTGGCCAGGACAGACCCCACCATTGGACTCCTGCCACTCCCCATTCCCCACCCACCTGCCCCTCAGTCACACCCACTCCAGCCACCAGCTCAAGGTGGTGACCAGCTCAGAGTGTCTGGCCTGGACAGCTGCTAAGAGAAGGGGAGGGAGAGTGAGCAGGGAGCTCTTCCTGCTCTGGACTCCTATTGGTGGGATAGGCTCTAGCTGGAGGTGAAGGGAGCAGGCCCAGACTGCACAACCCTCTGAGGGAACTCCACCTTTCTGAGCCCTAAGCCTCATCAGCAAAACAGAGCCAAGACCTCTCAGTTAAGGGGGTATTTAAGGATGATGTGTGGTTGTGCAGGTAAGAGGGCGAAGCACAGAAAGGTGGCTAGTTTCCTTCCTGCCCTATTACCCCATCCTGACCTGAGATTCCCCCCAATCCAAGCCAAAATGCCTTGGCAGCCTCTCCCACCAAGGCCCTACCCTGTTCCACCCTGCCAGCCCACAGATGCCTTTCCTGGTGCCTGGTGCTCACAGCCCAGTGCACCTGCTTCCCATGACTCATTCGGGCTTACACAGGACATTCCTCACAGACAGCAAACACAAGCCTACCCCACCTCCCTCTCCTGGCCCAATCTTCCTTCAGCAGTCTCCTCACCCCTCAGCTCTGTAGGGACCATGCAAGCCCCACCCACACCTGACTGCTTTGGGAAAACAGTAACATGGTAAGGGCCTTACAGAAACCAAACAACCAAATGGCAGAAGAAAGTACTGGCCTCTTCTGACCAGCAGCAGCCCCATGGGCAGCCACATGGGCCTCAATATTCAATATCCCAGAGCCCAGCCCAGAATGCAGCCCACTACAAGGAGAGGTTCACAGAGCGCCACCCACTGGCCCTTGTGTCCTGCTGGGTGGGGCCCAGCCCTCCACGCCATCTGTTCAGAGATGTCAGCATTGCCACCCAAAGAGCCACTGTTCACACACCTGTCCTTTCCATGCAAGTGTGGGTGCTATTCTCAGCCCAGAGTCTTGGACACTGGCCATCAACAGAGGGGTAGATTCTGCCCCCCAGGCTACCCACCTCCCCTCATCAGCTGCTTCCTAAGCTCAGTGGGGAAACAGCCTGTGCAGAGGAGCAGCAGAGCATAGGTCCAGCTCACAGCAGAGCACAGGGCCTACGGAGGGGTGGACAAAGGCCCTGCCCAAACCCACCCACCTTGTCATGGAAACTCCCACAGTCTTCATCAAGTAACTCTGCTTCCCTACTGATGCCAGACCATGCTGGTCCTTCATGTCACCTCTTCCAGGCAGCCTTCCCTGACCCCACTCCAGGCACAGAAATGCACTTGTCCCTCTAGATGCCCTCAGCCCTTTACATGTCTGTTCCTATCTGAGAAGTGTGACTTAAATGTGCAACCAGGTTATTCATTCATTTCACCAACTGGAAATTTCACCAATATTTCCATGTCAGTGCAATTGAAGCTATTAAATAGTACCCAAAGGAGATGAGATATGTGGTATTTTTTTTTCAAACACATTAGTGCTATTGTTTTGGTCATTGTTATTTTTGTAATTCAAAGGAGTTGATGCCCAGGGTCAGCTTTTAACAGCTCCCACCCAGTGCAACCCACCCAAGTGTGTGCCACACACAACACAGCAGAAAGGAGGGCTGCCCCTCACACCAGTCCATGTGGCTACTCCTCTGCCCTGAAGCTGTAGTAATGGCTTCCCTCTCTCAGCCCTGAACTGTCCACAAGTTCCCAGTATCCAAGAGGGTACCACAGGACTCAGCCACTTTGTTGATGGAGAATCACGGGGTAGGGACTCACTGTTCTGGGGTGACCCTGCTCCTAGCCCAGGGCTAGCTCCACTGCATTTCACCAGAGTCGAGGCTGGAGGAGAATGGGAAGCGACTGGAAGAGGAGGTGGAGGGGCGATGCTTCACCTACAGGTCAAGGGTGAAGGTTGGCGGGTGGTGGAGCAAGAAGGGACCAAAAGCAGACCAGGGAAGCCATGTGGCTGCCCTGGCCCCTGACAGATGGAACAAATGTTCAGTGGACAGGAGGGGCTTTTCCAGGCTTCCCCCTGCTACTCCCACACCCTACTGTGCTTGTGCTGATGGAATGGGGGGATAGTGCACAGGTGGGTACTGAAGGGGAGGGCACTGTCCTCCCACCCAGCAGACACAGGAAGTCAGCTCCTAGTGGGCCAGAGCAAGGCCTTCCCAGGCCCAGCCTGGAGGCCTCACTGGCTCAGGAGTCGATGCAGTGGTTGCCAGAGGTCCGGCTGCACTCTCCAGGTCTCAGCGTCCCACCTCTACAACTGGACGAGGGAGAGGAGGACAGGGTAAGCATGGAAGACCCTTCCAGCTCTGGCTTCCCAGGGTTCAGGCAGACTGTTAGCCCTAGAGGCCCTGTCCCTCTAAGGTCCCTGATGTCTGCCCCACACCCTTCCTCACAACATTTCCAGGCTCCCTCCCAAAGGTTCCAGAAAGGCTGAAGCAGCGAGCACAGAGAGTAATAGCAGAGGCCTCTAGAAATCATTGCAAACACCAGCACACCCTCTCTGCCTGCTGGGGAGGGGCTCATGTCTACTGTCCCCTTCCTCCCCTAGAGCCCTCTTTACCAGGAAAAACACAGTTCAGCAGTAATGGGAAGTTGAACAGCCACAGAGTTACCAATCCCTTTTTTTTAAAAAAGTCAAAACTGGGAGAATGTGCCAAAGGAGGAGTGCAGAAAAGAGCAGAGGGAGACTGGGCTTGGTGGTGAAAGTCCAGCCCCCAGGTCCTGGAGGTTGGCTCCTGGTCATTCCTTGCTGCAGCTGTGGACACTTCTAGATATCTAAAAGCTAGAAGGGATTTCTGCTGCCTACAGGGAGAGGGAGTAAGGGTAGGAGGGCTGAAATGGTGGAAAGCAGAAGGGGGGTCCATGTTGTCACCTGACCCTTGGCCTCCACCAGGCCCTCTCTAGAGAAATCCCCTCCCGTGAGGCCTTAGGCCCCACCATCTGGATCCCAAGCAGGGCCTGGACTCCTCCATTGCCAGTAGGCCAAAGCCAGCCTAGACTTGGGCAGGAAGGCCCAAAAGGACACACACAGAGGGCACAGGTGCAGTTGAACACTCCACACTTGCTCAAGGCATCTCAGCCACCCCATTCCACAGTAAAGCTGGGCCCATGAGCTGCCACCCCAAAATACGGTCCTCAGGTATGAAAATGGAGACAACTGTTCTCCCATTTAATCCTCAAAATAGGAAAACCAAGGCTCAGAAAAAACAAGTAACTTGCCCAAGGTCAAGGGCTTGTGAGGAGCAGAGCTGGCATTTGAGCCTAAGTCTTCTACCTTGCCCCACTGTATAAAGTGCCTTGCAAAACCTTTCCTGTCCCTTGTGCATGGGAGGCTCACACTCCAAATCACTTGGCATTAAGTGCCTCCTATGTGTGATGGTAGGGTCACAGCCTCCATCCTCAAAGGCTTGGGGTCCAGCGGGAAGATTGTTACCCAACTTTAAGGAGGAGCAAACCAAAGTAAGAGGGACTAAGAAGCTGGTCCAAGTCCCCAGTGGACAGAGGAGGGGCTGGGCTTTGAGAGTGCCGAGAGCCCTTCAGTGCCCAGGCCTCTCCCTGCACCCTGCCGCTCAGGAATAGCACTGCACTCACTCGCTGCAGAAAATGGAGGTGGCCTCCCCGGGTCTCTTGAGGCGCACAGCAGGCAGGGTGACCCGCGAGTGCAGTGGCACAAAGTCAAGACGCAGGCATCAGGTTCTGTCCTGCTGCTGACCACGGGTTTCCCACGGTGCTGACTCAGCTTTCCCCACAAGGCCCTGAAGCCCCACACCCGCCCACAGGGCAGCTTTTGCTGTACCCAGGTCCACCTGATCCAGGACAGCAGTGCTTATAACATCCTCAGGAAGGACCTAGGGCCCCCCATGGCTGTGGCCTCCTCCAGGCCCACAGTCCACCCAACCTGGAGGGCAGGGCTTAGAAAAGGAGGTGACATTCCAGCTCAGCCAGGCCAGCTTCCAGAACAGACTGGTCCACTGAGTCCTCAGAGAGGAGGGCAGGGAGGACACAAATAAATAAACTCCTGGCTTAGCTTAAATTTCAGAAAAAAAAAGAAAAAACAATATTTGGATCCTGTCCCAGGTTCAGCAAATGCATCCAATTAATTCTGGATTCTTTTTCTTGGTTTAGATCAAGAGTAAGCTTGTATTACTGGCCATTAACTCATCTGAAGTCTCCCTGGCCCCAGCATCCCCCAAACTCTTTCTTTGCAGGAGATGGGTGCTATGGTATTTATGCACAGCTCTCCCTCTACTCTGAGGCTCTCTGGGGAGTGCAGTGACTTCAGCTCCATCCAAATCTGACCCGGATCATGAGGTTGCTAGATTCCTGCAGGCGCCTAACCCCTCCCCACCCCCCACCCCCCCACCCCGCTCCCCCCCCCAACCCCCTCCACCCCCTCCATGGAGTCATTGGGGGATTAGTGACACAGTGAAGGGCCAGCTCTGCAGGTTCACCTTCTCCTCTTGTGTGCCAGCCTCCTGGGGCAACCAAGGGTCCCAAGCTACACACACACACAACTAGGTGTTCACCTTGCACAGGCAGCCCCTCCCATACTGATTTTCATTTGAAAACACTTAGGCACCTACATTTACACTTTAATAGTCACTATTACCCTCCCATTCCTGGATTCAGGAATGGGGGAGGCAGCACCTAGGAAAGGCCAACCTGGGGCCAAGTTTGTTGACTTGAGAGGGAGGAAATCCCAGGGCTTCCCTGGGCTTCAATGTTCCCTCCCATCTGCCAAAGGGAACCATAATCCTATGTTGCCTATCTCACAGGTCGCTGAAAGAAACCAATGAAAAATGGTGTGAGGATTCTTAGTAAATTACAGAATGCCATGGAGATGCTAAGATTGTCCTCCCACCTGAATCATCTAGGCCAGGCTGGACCCAGCAGGAACTCTGCTCTGCCACTATCATTTACAGGAGTCCTGGAGTTCTCTGCATCTCACTGCCCCTCATCAGGCCCCTCACACCACAACCCCACCTGGAACCACTCGCTCTCTGTCACCCCATTCAGTCAGACCCTGGCTTGGGGGCTCTGGCTTCCCACCTCAGGGAGGTGATACCACTACCCCCCAATTTTGCTTTCTCAGTCTACACAAGAAGAAAAGGGAAAATGTACTGCAGTTCATTTTCAAGAGTCCTGTAATAAGCAAAGACAAACAGCTCCAAACACAAAAGCCAGAATGGTGCACACATGTGGTCTCTCAGGAGCTTCCCCAGGATGACCCCACCAGGGACCAGGAGCTGACCACATTCACCTCTTCCTGGACCTTCTCCACAAGCCCGTGGGGCAGAAACTCCTGCTCCCATTTACAGAGAAGAAGATGAGGCCCTAGAGAGGACAAGCAGTCACTGGGGCCACAGTCCCTTCTCTCTCTGTTTGGGTCTGTCTTCCCCCCTCTCCCCTGCTCAGTCTCTTCTACTCCTGCCCAGCTTCAGTGCTCCAGGGCCTGGGGTTGCACCTCACCCTCGCATCCCCTGTATCTGGCCCCAAGATGGGCTGGAATACATGTTCTAAGACTGTTGATGCCATCTCAGAGCAGAGAAACAGGGGAGCCACAGCAAGCAGGGTGGGGGTTAGGCATCCCCCGCTCCTGAGGGATCTCTCCTGACCCAGGTCTCCCTGTGCCACACCCATCCCTATTGCCCAATGGCGGGCCCAGGGCTCAGGCATGTTGGCCCTAGTCCTGGGGAGAAGCAGACCTGAGCAAAGGGCCCAAAGAAAGTAGCAACAGCTGTTGGGAAAAGGGGCAGGGCTGACGAAGGCTCTCCTGTCTTCCCATCCCCCTCCCAGCCTCACAGCCTCTGCAAAGCTCCTCAGGCCACAGGCCTGAGTGGAAACCCCAACCCCTCACCAGCCAGCCACTACTCCTGAGCCTCTATCTGCACATTACCACTACTGATGTCCACTCCCCACCCAGCAGTCTGTGCTTGGAGCCAGGGATCTCCACCAGCTGGTATGATCCCTCCTCATGAGAGTACCCTCTTTGGCTCCGACCCAGGAGCTAAGGGACCCCCACAGGGCCATCTGATCAATGGTCTAGCCTCAAAGGCCAAAGCACACAGAAATGTCTTGAAGAGGAGTGAACTGATCCACTGACAGCCCCTCCCAGCTGTACAGCTCTCCAAGCCTAGCAGTGTCACCTTAGGGCCCCCAAACAGACAGAGGGGTAGGTATGCATGTGATGGGAGGTATAGGATATTGTACACAAGCCTTTCCAGAAAGGCTATGGCACAAGTATCACCCGACCCCTGTGACCCCAGAGGTGAACTCTGGGATGGCAGCACTACTCCAGATCTCCTTGTGCCTTCCTGGACAGGGTCACATTCTAACTTGTTTAAGGCCCAGATTATTCTCTCAGGGGACTCACCCTTCACCTATCTCCCCCTCTTCCTCAGAAAGCCAAGGGCTCCCGGGGCCCAGGACAGTGAGACACTGGGGTTTCAGTGAGCCCAGACTGAGCAACAGACAAATGGCTCAGGCCACATCTGCGGAAGAAAAGTGAGCAGGCTGGGGCAAATGAGAGCCTGGCAGCAGAGCTCACCAGTCCTTCGCAGTCCTCCAGTGCCCGGTCTCCCTCACTTGTCTTTTCAGATTCAGGCTTGTCCCATCCTATCCCCCTCACACACATTCCGGCCACTCTGAGCAGGCTTCCAAAAACATCCCTCCCTACCCCACAACCTGCCTTCTTTGCCCTTCAATCCCAGTTCAGGGACTACCTCCTCTGAAGAGCCTTTCCTGGCTGCCTGGGATGAATGGGAAGCTCCTTGGGCACAATGCCCTTGCCCAGTCTTTCCCAGCAATGTGCTGCGCACTGTGTATGGAGCTAGAAGCCCCTTGAGGGCAGGGGCAGGTTCTTCTCAGTAGTCTCAGGGCCTCAGCATCCAGGCCCACAGTGGGCAAGCCATGAACGAGAAAATGACAGTATTGATAAATAAGGTCATCACACACTGGGAGATAATTCAGTATGAGAAGCTAAGGCAGCTAAAACAAGGAGCCAACAGGGATGTCCCTACAAAGTTGCCTTGGGGGCCTCAGGACAGAGGTCTGCAGGGACCCAGAAGGTCTGAGAGCCTAGCCCAGCCCTGCCATGATGAGTGTCTCCCTCCAGTCCTGTGGCAGCTGTTGCCTGCAGCCGCCCACTCACTTGCAGCTGGTAGGTCTCAGCCCCAGACACTGCTGAGGTGGCCTCGCACTGCAGAGGTGATGTCTGCAGTTCACTGGCCTTCCTAGGAGCAAGAGCAGTGGTGGGAACACAGCCCATCACTCCAGGTTTGGACTCAGCATGGGAGACACAAATACCCACTCTCAGGGGCACCATGGGAAGTTCTCAGAGCTCAGGGACCACTGCCAGGCTCCAACTCCCACCCTCGGCCCAGGTTTCAGCCCTGATCCCACTGGCACTGGGGTCTGGGTCAGGAACTGGGTGAAAGGTGAGGTCCTAGAAGCAGAGAGAAGAGGCCTGGAAAATAGTGGAAATGGCTATGAGGTCAGCAGCTCTCTGGTCCCAAACAGTAAAGTCCCAGGTCCAGCAAATTACATAGACCACAGGTCAGTGATCCCAGCACCTCTGTCACCTAAAAGCTTTCTCAGGTTGAAAGAGAACCTCTACAGAGAGACCCAAGCCAAGCCCTGGCATCTGGCCTAAAGCCAGGCAGGGCTCCCCAGTAGGGACCTAGCCCATTCTTGAGGGCCCATTTCTGGGCCCAAGCACTGCAGCCCCTGGCTCAGGCATGCACCACCACAGCCCTGAACCATTTTGCTATGGGAGAAGGTGCTGGGCAGTGATGCCTGGGTCCCTCAGAACAGCCTGTGATGGGGTGTGATGTGCTCCCTCTATCTGATTCCAAGACCTGACCTCTCACTGCTGCTTCCCCTTCTCTCTGAAGGCCTGAAATCCTGTAGCCACAGCTCCCTCTCCCTCTTACACTGCACCCTGAAACCCAGTGAGCCTCCCAGGTCTCTGCTAGCCATCAGCCTGTCTTTCTTCATGCTGGAAGAATCTATGCATCTGTGCAACATGTACTGAACACCTGTGTGCTGAGCTGGGGACGCCACAATGATTGCAGGTGGCAGGACTCAATATGGAGAAAATATTCTAGGAGGCTTGCCCCAAGTCACCATGGGCATGCCTCCAGCATGGACTCAAGAGAGCTGCCTCCACATGGCCAGTCCACAAAGGTGGGCAGCAAGCTCCTGGAGCAGTGGGTCCCAGACTTTTAGATTCCATACCTGAAAAAGTGTCCCGAGTGTGAGTGTGTGTGTGTGTGTGTGTGTGTGTGTATGTGGTCAGCAGCAGGACCATTCCCTCCCCAAGAACATTAAAAAACAACTAGTATTGAGTGTCATGAAAAAAAAAAATGGCGTAGATGATAGAGGCTCTGTTCACCCCTCTAGTGACCAAATCAAAATTGTAATGGAAACAAGGAACAGCAGCAAGTAAAAAATCTTCTGGGATCTAGATGAACAAGCTATACAACTAGGTAGAAATCCAAGAAATCACCCTGCAATGACACAAGGTAGGACAGGGCGAGGACACAGGGCTTTCCGGTCCGGAGCGGCTGAGTGAGATGGAGGCTGTGGCATGGGCAGCGGCAAAAGCCTCTTAAAGGGGCCACGTCCACAAGCAGGTTTTCGTAATGACGGACTTGCTTGCTATGAGCACCTGTGCTTGTTAGGCTGCGCGCAGGGGGCACGAGGGACTTACAGAGCGATATTGTCAGAGTGAGGGCCAAGGGGAGAGCACTTGGTACAGAAGTGCTGGCGGTATCCATTGTTCCCTGTTGAGCCCTCCCCCTTCCTAGGTCATAGGACACAGCACCGCCATAGCCGTGAAGTCATCAAACTGGGTAAGAGAGGTCACTCCACCCAGAGAGTTCCCTGAAACCTCGCCTACCCTAACTCGGGCCCCACCCAAGCCACATCCAGGTGTATATTCAGCGAGTCAGGTGCTCCTTGCTGAGACTCAAACTGGAGACAGCCTCGGTTTCTGGTGTGGCCTTTTGAGGCAACTATAAGCACAGCATCTGTGGATGGCTTGCTGAATCTTAACAGGTGGCCCCAGAGGAGTAGAGCCTTGGGCTAAATTTGGCCTGCAGCTGAACCCCTCTCAGGGCTGTGCCTCTGGACACCTACTCACAAATCCACACTAATAAGACTGGGAGACTTAGGAGCTTTGCTTAGTACATAGAAACAGACACGGAAAGGCAGCCAAAATGGGAAGACAAAGAAGCAGAAACCATATGAGAGAATAGAACAGAGATCTACATATGATGGAGTCAAGTAATCTAACAGATACAGAGTTCAAAACATTAGTTATAAAGATGCTTATGAACTTTTGGGAAATGTAGATAAATTCAGTGAGAACTTCAACAAAGAGAGAAAAAAAACATAAAAATGGAAATGTAAATTATAAAAGGGGACCAGTCTGAAATGGAGAATATATTATCTGAGATAAGAAGTATATTAAATGGAACAAACAAAGGAATAAACAAAGTGAATAAAGAAGAGGATCCAATGCCCTGTCTAGAGGACAGGAAAGCCAATCAGGACACTCAATCAGAATGACAAGAAAAAAGATGCCAAGACTTTAAAAATAATTTAAGGAGGATATGGGACACTATTAAGGCTCCAAATATGTGTCTGGTTGGCGTAACTGAAGAAAATCAAGATGCTGAACAGCTGTTTGAAGAAATAATGATGGAAAACTTCCCTTACCTGGTAAAAGAAAGAGACATAAAACCCCGGGAAGCTCAGAGCATTCTAAAAATCAGAGATCCAAAGAGGCCCACACCAAGACACATCATAATTAAAATGCCAAAGGTTAAATACAAAGACAGAATATTAAAAGCAGCAAGAGAAAAGTAGATAGTTACCCACAAGTACCCATAAGACTGGCAGCTGATTTCTCAAAAGAAACCATGCAGGACAGAAGGGCTTGGCAAAAAGTATTCGACAGAATGAAGTCCCAGGATCTACAACCAAGAATAATTTATCCAGCAAAGCTATCATTTAGAGTTAAAGGACAGACAAAGAGCTTCCCAGACAAAAAATAAGCTAAAGGAATTTATAACCACTAAGACAGTATTACAGGAAATGTTGAAGGGACTTCTTTAAGAAGAAAAAACATGTATCAAAAACAAGAATAAAGAATGGTAACAATTACATTCCTACCAATAAGTACCTTAAGTGGAAAAGAATTAAGTGCTCCAACCAAAAGATAGAGTGGCTGAAAGGATAAGAAAACAAGACCCCTACATATGAAAAGGAAGAGGATGGAAAAAGATATTGCTTTGATGGACCTAGAAGGTATTTAAGCAGACAGAGAAAGATAAATACTATATGATTTCACTTATATACGAAATCTAAAGAATAAAAAGAACAAACTAATCAAAAACAGACTCACAAATATAGTGGACAATTTGGTGTCAGACAGAGGGGAAGAGGGCTTGGGGGGCTAGGAGAATGGGGTGAAGGGCTAAAGAAGTACAAATTAGTAGCTGATGGATGGTCACAGGGATGGGGAGCACAGCACAGGGAATGCAGTTAGCATTAACACATTGGCTAGGTGGAGGGTCAGGGGAGGGAGGGTACAGTTGCAGGGATACTTGAAACTAAATTAAAAAATTGTTAGGGTAACATTGGAGAAAAAAAGAAACAACTAGTATTACCACTATTTCATAAAAGAAACATTGTTGCAATAACATAAACAAAAGTAGGCATAATCTCAGAATAAATGGTGTTCTTTTATATTGAATAAACTGGATGCAGCTCTTGTAATTGGGAAAACACACACACATAACACATGGCCTCATTGCACACAGGAACACCTATCCTGGACTTACATCGGGAAGCCCCAGGCCATCCTCTCACCCCAGATCTTACCATATATCCCAAAAGGTAAGTATAAGCCTAGACATTGGGTGGGGATCCAGGGGAAGACCAGGGCCCCAAATCTCATTTAATGAGGGAGGGAGTGAAGGTCTTGGGAACCAAAATCTGTCAAATGACTTCCCTGATAGATTGTCCTTCCTGGTCAGGGGGGCCTCACTGGAGATCCACATCTTAGTTGCATGTCCCTCAGGCAGTATAAAGTGGCAACCCCATTGACCAGGTTAGCCCATGCACAAGTCACTATGCACAATCACAACACTGCTCTGAGCCTCAGTTTCTTCATCTGCTGAATGGGAATCATAATGACCTCAGCTGGTTACAATGAGGATGAGAATTTTTAGTAAGTACCTGGCACTCAGCAGCTATGCAATAAACCACAGCTATTATTACTAAGTTAATATTTGACAAAGGCTACCCTTATGGTAGGAAGAAACTGCCATACTCTTCTCAAGTCCCCAGTCTGACCCCTTCCAGCCTTGGCACAGAGCCAGCTTTCCTGTCCAGTCCAGAACCATGTGGCCTCTTTGGGAGGCTGACCTCTTTGGGAAGGCACCAGGATCCCCAGGTGCCAGCCAGTTCCCACAAGGTATGCCCCTTCCACGGACAGGAACAGCTCCTCTAGGGAACTGCCGGCCTTGTCCTTTGCTCATGTCCATTTTGTCTGCACAGCATCCTCTGTGGCACACACCACCTATTTCAGGTGAGGAAACTGAGGCTCAGAGAGGTCAATATAAGATTTTGTTGGGTACCAATTCATGGGAAGGGATCCAAACCCAGCACTCCAGAGCCTGAGTGGTTTTCCTCTCATTGCAGTATTGCTTGATGTGAAAATCCCACGAGTGGCCCTCCCCAGTCTGGGTCATCTTTGCCGCCTTCCTCTGCCTCTTTTAGCAGCTGTCTCACTTCCCCATTCTACATCCTGAGCAAGAGCCCCTGCCTTCCCAGGCTGCTCAGATCTGCCCTCTGTTGGTGCCCTGATGAGTGATTTCAACTTGCCCTTTCCTTTGCACTTTTAATCCCAAAAGCAGATTTTCCAAAGAGACAGCTTTAGAAAAACACAATATACCAGGGTAACATCCAACAGGAAGCCTTCTTCCCCCATGTGCCCTCTAACCTGGAGACCAGAAGCTTCCACGCAGCCTCTCCCCGCCCAATCCCTTGCATTGCTGTGTGAGCACCCATGTTCACATCTACACCTGAGTCCTCAGCACCTGCACTGGGGATGGTCAGGAAAGGCTGAGCCAATCAATCAGATTCCACTGAGGAAAAGGTAAAAGCCACCCCCGTTTCACTGCCCTTATAACTACCTGCCATCATAGTTGTTTCTTTTCTGTCTCTCCAGTTAAAATGTCAGCTCCCTGAGGGTGGGGCTTGATTCTCTTCAGCCTGTACCCCAGCCCTATAAAAGTGCCCACCACCCAGGGGGTGCTCAATATTTGTTTCACGAATAATGAATGAATAAGTATCATCATCACTTTGCTGATGGCCTAAGTGAAGCCCAGAGAGAGAAAACTGACCCAGGCCCACAGAGTTTATGTGCAAGCAAGTCAAGACCACCCGGAAACTGGATGACTGATATCCTCTTCCACTGTGGGGTGCTCCTCTACATACACTCACGCAGACGCACACATGCACACACCACCTGGGACTGGGACAACATCATAAGCCCTGATCAATCAAGGGCTCAGCAGGGATTAGCTGTCTACAGAAGCCTGTAATGGACACTCTAGGGAGAGGGACTGAGAAGAGGCCTGTGCAGGGAGGATGGGCTCCAGTTTGGGTTCGATCGCACTGCTCTGCCCCAGAGCTGGCATTTAATGAGCATTTGCTATGTGGGCACTTATCCAAGGCTTTACTCCACAATGAACATGTGAAGAGGAACCATTATTATCCCCATTTTATAAAGAAAGTGGGCTCAGGAAGGTCCTGTAACTTGCCCAAAGTCCTGACTCACAGGGAACCCAAGACCACCCTCCTGCCGAGCCCAGGCACATACTCTCTTCTCCTTTGGTGAGAAAGAGGCCTAACACCAAGGGCAGGGCCCAGGGATTCTGGAACCTTGGGAAAAGAACCATGTGAGGCCCAGGCTTGGGTTAAGGCAGGAGGGAGGGACAGAAGCATTCTTCTCACATTGTTCAACTCACACAGTTTGTAAAGGATGAGCTGGACTGGACGGCCTAGTCTGAGGGCAAGGCCTGGACAGATGCCAGAGTGAAGGTGAAAAGGGGCCTTGATGGGGTCATCTGGGAAGACGGCAGAGAAGAGTTCAAGCCTCAGCTTCTCTGAGAATCCACTGGATAGACAGATTCCCCTGCATCAAATCTGACCGAAATCTACTGCCCACCTCCCCACACCA
This sequence comes from Eidolon dupreanum, assembly GCA_028627145.1. Classification (NCBI taxonomy): domain Eukaryota; kingdom Metazoa; phylum Chordata; class Mammalia; order Chiroptera; family Pteropodidae; genus Eidolon; species Eidolon dupreanum. The sequence continues at coordinate 82,667,488 of CM053503.1, read as the reverse complement.
CACCAACACACTACACCCCTTCTTTTCAGCTGAACTGATAGCTTTGATGTCCTCACTCTTAGCCCAAACCTTGGCTCATATCTGTCCCTCCTGGAACACCTTCTCCACTCCCCATGCAGCCCAGTGTGGTTGCCTCTTCTGTAGGCCCCTGGGCGAAACAGCCTTTGCCTCACTTTGAGCCCTGCCATGAGCCAGTATACTCTACTCAGCTCATTTCAGGCCTCATCCCACCCAGGGCTTGCTGAAGCTGAGGGAAGACTGGAGGCCAGGCTTCTAATTTCTCCACACCTAAATCCTCAAATGTCTAGCAATCCCCCATAAACACCCCACGCAGAGATGATGCCCAGCTTAGCAGCCTTCGATCCAGCAGATGAGACGAACCATGTACATCAACAACTGGTTGCTCAGAGAGAAGCTGATCTGAGACTGGAGAGGTACAGAAAAGCTTGTACAAGCTCAGAGGAAACAGACCAGGGAGATATAGAGAAAGAGAGCAAGAAAAAGACTAAGGGTGGGGGTGCAGATGAGGGGGATAAGCAGGAAGAGTCCTCAGACACTTAAGAACAGAGAAATGGATGCCAAGGGGAAAGAGAAACTGAGAATGAATGGAGGGAACTTTGAACTGGAGCCTGGAAGTGGGGAGGTGAGGGGATCCTAGGGCTCTGGAGGACCTCCAACAGACCTGGTGGGCTCCCCATTTCAAAGGCCTGCTCTTCGGTGTACTGTGGCTACTCTTGAGGCTGCTGTGAGAATAAGGATTGGTTGTAAAGGCCTGACTCTAACTGAGGAGGCCAAAATGGATGCTGCGTGAGGAGCCAGCCCTTGACCACTAGATCATCATGATGCCGTCCTGGCCATGTGTCATGGTTCTGTAAAAAACTGCCATTGCACCTTCCCTCTGGTAAACGTCTGCTCAGACATGCCAGCGCTGCGCTATCCACTGACAGCCCTGGCGATGTGGGCCTCCCCACTCTCAGCAGGCTCAGGACGTGCTGAGGGGAACAGGCAGAGTACACACTCCCACCGCTGCCAGAGCCTTTTGCTGTGCTCACCATTGGCCCAGCCCCCCAGCATAAGACCAGCCTCCCTCAGGCAGCTCTGTGAGGACTTCTGGGCAGTGGACCTCAGCAAGAGCAGGCCAGATTCCACCCCCCCATTCCAGTTGTCCCTTCTCCCCAACCATCCCCTCCCCCAAGGGGCCCAGCCCAGACAACCTCTAATCCTCTGTCATCTGACCCAGCTCCACCCTAAATTAGCTCTGCCCAGGCACCCTACTGAGGACCAAAAATGGACAGTGTCATTTATAGAGGGTCCAAGAAGTCAAACACAATGAGAAGATGATCTCATGGTGCCCACGGCCAGAGCTCCAGGCACACACTCTGTACTCCAGGTACTCTGGAGGCAGCTGGGAACTGGGAGGTGAGCAGCAATGGTACCATGCTGGCTGGCAGACCCTGGAGACCCTTCCTATATATTCTCATGTCCTCCCCACACCAGGGCCAGAGGCCAGAGTACATTACAACCATAGCTCCACGCCAGCCAGAGCCACAAAAACCCTGTTCCCCACTGTCCTGGGCTCAGCCCAGGATCAGGCACAGTACTTATATCCGGCAGGATTTGCTGAAGAAGGGAAGGCATGATTCAGCCCACCCACAGGCCAAAGTAAGGGCTCCCAAGCCAAACCTCCAAACGCCCTTGTTCATTCATAAACAGTCACTTCACATCTGTCGGGACCAGGTGAATGCCCCATCCCTCAGGGAGCACCCAGAACAGCGGTGGAGGCAAGCAGGTTTCCCAAGCCAGGACCCATAGAGAGACACACTGAGCTGGGGGACAGGAGGGCTGGTTCCACAGGCACCAGAGGGCAAGCTTTCCTTGACCACACTGTCGCTCTCTGATTCCTGGCAAACTGAGCCACAGCTTGGCTCTGCTCAGGAAATGCCTTCCTATGGCAACTAGATAACTGGAATTGCTTGGTTACTCACTGATTTGACAGGGGCAGGTGGGGTAGGGGCAGGTGTGCCTGTGAGACCATTGTATGCGGTCCTGATACCACCAGAAGGTGCTGGGAGGCAGCCAGGTCAGAGCACCCAGGCTGTGACTCTGAGCTGCAGGAAAGGAAAGGGAAGAGGTCCCTGTGGGCTGAGGCATCAGACTTCCTGGGAAGGGGTACTCAGCTAGGCCAACAAGGGAGGGGACAAAAGGAAAGCTGCCTTCTGAGACTCAGCCAGGAAACCTGTTGTGCTGCTCTGGCTTCTGATGGGGGATGGTCTCCTAACCAATGCCTCACCAGCAGCACTAAGCTGCTCCAGTCCCATGAAGCCAAGGCTTGGATAGGGACAGCCCTTGTGCAAGGCCAGCATCCACAGCTGAGCAGCTGTCAGCCAACTGCCTGCAGCCACATAACAGGAGCTGAAGAGGGGATGGGGGCAGCTCAGTGTGGTCAATGATGACATATTGCCACTTACATGGAAGGGACGTAGCCCAGACCTACTGCCTCTATAATTACTGAAAGATGCTGTTGCTGTGACAAGGCAAGCAAGGCAAAGGGGACACTGCAAGAGCAAAGGGGAGCCAGGGAGTAGGACCTCCTTGGAGTGGGGGCAGGAACCCCCTGCTTCCCATTCTTCTTCCGGCCCCTTAGGAACAGGAAGCAGGCTTAGACCCAGAGCTGCTGGCTCCAGGCACCTAAATGGATTACCCCGTCACTGGAGAGGAGTTGGGTGGGAGAGAAGGCAGCAGATCGGCCCCCACCAACCTGGTAAACAGAAGCCTTCCCAGCACCCCGCTGCCTATCTATGGAGCTGTAATCCGTCCTCCCACCGTGGGGGTTGGAGAGGACAGCTGGGGCAGGCCAGATCGGCAGCTTGGCTGAGGGCCCTTATCTTCATGCACAGCCACCCACGTCCTCAGCCCGGGACCACCAGGATGAGCATCAGAACTCTGACTGAGGGAGGCGCGGGGAAGCTCTAGCCAATGCACAGCCCCCTCCATCACGTGACTGCATCCTTAGGGAGCCCCCAGGTCCCAACTGCAAAAGTCATTGTTTATAAACAGTCACAATCCTAGCAAGGGAAGGCCTGCGGTCCCTGGGGTCCCACTCTGCCGCGCGTTCCGCGGGCGGGGGTAACGGGAGGGCAAAGGACGGAGTTGGCGGGGGCACAACTTGTAGGGGGAGGACTGCGGGCCACCTCAGCAGCATAGATTCTGCAATCTCAGATTTCAGAGTCCGAGTGGGTAGGGGAAGTGGCGTCAGCAGCTGGCGTGATCCAATGCAATAAACCAGAGGTGGCTTAGGATAGAATGCCGAGCCGGTGCGAACCCCCATCCCAGTCCTGCATTTCCTGAACAGCCAGGGCGCCGCGGGAAGCCGGGCTCCATCCCCCGCCGGCGGCCAGCTGCCTTCGGAGCTCCGGCTCAGGTTTTCCGCGGCGCCCTCCACGCCCCTGCAGCCTGCAGCCCCTCCCCAAAGCCGGGGCCACCACCCTTCCCCCGCCACCAGAAACGAGAAGCCCCCGAGGGGTGCGAAGCTCTGCTCCCTGGAGCTTCCAGGCTGCTAGCACCCTTCGGGAAAGGAAACCCAGTCCTCTCGCGGCCGGCGGGGAAATGGAGGCTGGCGAGAGGAGGGCACGGCTGCCGCCGGCAGCGCCCAGAGACCTGCAGCAAGCGTGCGGGCGCCCGGGCCGAGAAGCAACGTCGGGATTCCCAAAGCAAGGTGGCCCCAGGAACAAGGGGCAGGCCTCTCCTCGCGTGCCGCCGGCCTACAGGGCCCGCGGGGACCTGGACGGCCAGAGGCGCCAATTCGTCCCAATCCTCCTGGCCTTCGGCCTCCAGTACACAGTTAGCCTGGACCTCAAGCACCTGAGGAAAGCGTGGGCTGCGCCTCTGCAGAGGTGCAGCGAAGATACAAAGCAGCCCCGGAGGGAGGGGGAGGACAGCTGCGCCCTCTTCTGCCCCGCCGCGGTGCGGGCTGGGGGGGGAGGGGGGAGAGAGACAGATGACGCGGATCCGAGAGGGCGCTCAGAGCTCCAAGCGCGCAGCCCAAGGATCTCCGAAGGCCCTCGGCAGCGGTCGTCCAGAGATGACAGCACCAGACCCCAGGGTGGGATGGGGGCAGGTGTCCGGGCCCACGAGACTGCCGGATCTCCGATTCGCTCACCTTCTCCTGCGCGCGGGTGAGCTTCTTCTGCACGTTACTGGCAATCTTTCCCGCCGTCACCCCCTTGCTGCCCATCTCTGCCATCGTGCCCTGGGCCGCGCCCGGTGGCTGGCACCAAGCTTCCAGCCCCGGCTGCGGGCCCCGGTCCGGCTCCACGCCGCGCACTAGATAGCCGAGCCGACTGACGGAGGCGGAGCGTGCGCCGGGCGAGCGAGCGAGCGACGCGGGGACCGAGGGAGGGACGGACAGAGGGAGGGGGGAGGGGAGAGGCCGAGCCTGCGGCTGCGGTCAGCACCCCCACCCTCCCGGCCGGACAAGACACTGCCTTTTAAAGGGCCCCTCCGACGCGGGAACAGCTAGGCGGGTAGGGAGGGAGCAGCGAGCACGTGCGCGGGGGGTGGGGGGGGCGGGGGGGGCTTCGGAGAGTGGGACTCCCGAGACGTTCTAGTGACACCGCCTCCGGGCGGAGACTAATACGCTAGTTCTGGGTCCCACACCACCACGCCACCACGGGCCGGTTCTCCTCCCGAGCAGTCACCTCCCGCAGCCCAGGAAAGGAGGAGATGGAGAAGAGTGCTTTAGAAAAGCAGAGCTAACATGCGATCATTGGTGTGCCTCCCTGGAATCCGGGAACCCCCCTCTCCTTCCCGGGGCTTCTTTGGCCAGGCACTCGACTCTCAGCCTCCTCCGGTCCTGCAGACCCACCGGTCTCCACCTGGGTTCTCTGAGCGCCTCTGGGACAGGTTCACATCTCTGTCCCTGGAGCCTAGTACCTTAGTCCCATGCTAACCAGGCTCTCAGTCTTCAAGTTTGCTGATAATCATTACGATTTAACAACTTAACATTACTGAGGACTCACTATGTGCTTGCAGTCTGCTAGGTGCCTCCTCGACAGGCCTTATTCAGTCTCCATGACGGCTCTATGAGGTAGGTGCTATTATTAAAATGCATTTTAATAGAATAATAGAATTACTATTCCCATTTTACAAATGAGGCACAGAGAGGCTTGGAACCAGATATCTGACTCTATATCCCAAGCTCTCAACCACTGTATCCTGCATGTCCCCTCTTGCTTACTGAAAGAAAAATGGTTAACGATCATTATTTAAACAAGATACGGTTACTGCTAACCAGCTTTGCCAACAGACCAATGACACTTATACAGTGTGAATAAATATATGTTGAGTCTACTAATCCCACCCACGCCCTTCCCCAAAATCATGTCAGGGCTGTGAAGGATGCCACAGCTCTTTGCTGCCCTAGGTTTCTCAAGGATTGTGGGCTGAATTAAATGGAGAGAGGAGTGAGTCCTTAAGGCCCTCCTGAGAAGGAGGACTAGACCTGTCAGTGCATTGACAGAAGCCAAGGCAGGGGTCCCTGGGAGCAGGAAGGGTTCTTGCAGACCATAAGCCAAGCCCCCTATAGGATCTGAGAAACAGGAAGATGAGTTTCAGCCTGGATTCCTTCTTCCCTCCACCTGGTAGACTCCCCTGCAGTCTCTCTAGCTATTCCTGTTTCTTCCCAATACTGCTCAGCACCTATATTTGAAGAGCTTAAACAGCCCTCCCTCCTGGCCTATTATTACTCCTATTTTGCAGAAAGACAGACTGAGGCTCTGCAGCTGCTAAAGGTCACAAGAGAGAAGCAGAGATCCAGACCAAGGCCCTCCTGTTCTAAAACCCTCAGGTGATACACTGAACTGCTTCCCAGAAAAAAGCTCCAAGCACTGACTGAAAGAAAAGCATTTTGTCAAAATTATTATGAATTCATGCCCAATTCATGAGTTACAAAAACAAAACCTAAGTAGCACAGCCTGAGTTTTAAAGAAGCTTTCTCCTGAAAGTTCAACATGTTTTCACCTCACAGTCTCTTTCCTCCTCATTTTATGTTTGTCATTTTTCTAACCATTCTCTAAGAGCAATTACTTCCAGCACTCCTTTGAGGAAAAGAGGAAATGAGCAGAAGTCAAATCCTATTACAGTCAGCCCCCCGGGAACAGTGGGAGTCTGCTGCGCTGGACTTTGGTATTTTGAAATATCACTTGACAAAAAATTGGAAGCAACTAAAATGGTTATCAGCAATATAGAGTCAGCTATAAGGCACAGGGACCAGACAGGCCATTAGGGGATCATTTTAAACAACCATTACAAAGATTGTCTAGCAACATGAAAATACTGTTTACAGTATAATTATGAGTGAAAAGAAGATTCTGCATACGCTACCCTTGTGACCACATAAAAATAAATATAAATGTTCATGACCAAAGATTCAAAAGAACCAGGCATAAAAGAAATAGATGTGTCAGAGTCAAAGCATTGTGGCTGATTTTTTCCTCTTAATTTCCTAAATATTCTGTAATATTCTATATTGCCTTTATAACTAAAACACATACACAGCTCTATTTTTATAGAAGGTAATTCTTTATTTGATCTCTAGATTGGAAAGACTTCTAAGCACAAAAGCATTGAAATAAAAAATGCTACTTTGGAGGTATATAAAAATTAAAAATTTTTAAACTTCAAAAAATACCATCAATACATAGGATAAAAGTTTGGAAGGAAATGCCAAGGGGTAGGAATGTAGGAGATTTTTACTTTCTTTACAAATTTCTATTGTGTCTGGGTTTTTTTGTTTTTGTTTGTTTGTTTTATCATGGTAGCCCATTGTTTTTACTATGCGGGGGGGGGGGAGGAGGGGGGAAGCCATTTCCATTTTGAAAAGAAATTTAACATAAAAAAATTTAAGCTTGAGAAACTAGGGAAATATTTTTGAAAATAAAATAGAACTCATAATTCATAAGAAAAACATTAAGATCCCACTATATAAATGAGTGGATGGTACAAATGTACAATTCACAAAATTGAAGATTTAAATTCTCAATAAATAGGTTTTAAAAGTTCAATCTTTCCAGAAATAAAAAAGTTCATTAAATCAATGTGATACCATTTCTGAATCCACTTTCATCAACTCAGCAAATCATTTCTTAAAATACTTTACTTAAAACCAGAGAGATAGACACTCACTACTGCTTCTGAGAGTATAACCAATAAAGAATTTCTGGAAAGCAATCTTGTAATATGTATTAAGAATCATCAAAATATCCATATTCTTCAACACTAGAATCTCAAGTCAAAAAAATAATTCAAAATTTTAGCAAAGTTTTAATCACACAGATGTTCATCATGTTCATTATAATTTGTACAAAACTGAAAACATACAAATGTGAGCTATACTACTATTGTTATTCGTGTTCACTCACTCCCTCAGTCTGCAAGCATTTCTGAGCACCTAGTAAGTATCAGCCCTGGGCTCATGCTGTAGAAACAGCAGTGGGTGAAATAAAGTCTTTTCTTGGGGTACATCCCTGTGTGGGGAGGAGATGGGGGGTCTGGGAGAGATTGAGGCTCTTCGAGAGGGTGATCTGAAGACCTGAAGTCAGCATTGACAGGAGAACAGGGAGAGAGCCTGGTGCCTAGCAGGGTCCTCAACTGTCAAGACAGGAAGAAGTGACCAGACAAGCAAATGTCCAGCAAATTATCAGCCTGCCTTTCTTCCCCTTCAACATCCGAGCCTCCCAGCACTGCACCCCTCTGGCTCTCCACAGTGGAGACCGCCAGGCCCCCTGTCCATCTCCCCCTGCTCTCCAGACATCTGCAAAAGGTCTATTACTACCTGTAATTAACTAAACTACAGTAAAACTATACATAAGATGTTTACCAAAATGATAATGCTCGTGAAGTTTTTCACGATAGGTGTGTTTGTCAACAATAAAGCGAGATATTAAATTGCATAACAGTGTAGTGCCAACTGCTGTCGAAATGTTGTTGTTATCTCTGGGTGAAACAGTTCAGGGGGAGAGGTTCTTTTTCTCTTCTTTTTATTTTCCAAATTTTGCACATGTACTATTTTTGTAATCAGACATAAATGCTATTAAAAATACAAATATTTGTATTAAAATGAGGAAACTGTCCCCTGAGACTCTACTTGGGCTACCACAATGTGGCAGAGTAGAAAAAGAAAGCACAGAGACAGAGTGTGTGCTGTGCCTGTCCACCTCTGTGTCTGAACTGTGAAGTCTGGGAAAGTGATTTTTCAAACCATGTAAAACGCAGACAAGCGAAGGGCAGTATTTGTTTCCCTTGGAGAGAAAAGAGCACCACCCCGTGTTTTCCTTCTATCCTTCAAAAATTGAGTAAGAGGCTCTGAGATGGCACTATGACTACTATCATCATCATCATCATTCTGTCTTACACAGCAAGATCTTTTTGTTTATACTTTTTTGACCTTCAGAATAATCCTTTGTTTGACAGTAGTAGGACTTTTTGCCATTCTTTTATAGGTGGAGACTTGGAGAACACAGGTCCACCCAGAAGACACACAGCTGACATCACTTAGCTCCTAGCCATCTTCAAAACCAGAACAGACCAACTTCACACCTCTATCCTGGGCCCGCGGGCTTTATCTCTTAGAGAAGGGAGATCCAGGAGAATCTACACACAGAACCAGAGGGGATTGGTCTTTCTAGAAACACTATTTTAGGGCAGCATATGTGTGACATGGTGTCCAAGAAGGATCCTCTGACAAATTTTCCTCACTCCCTCTCACATGTAAAATGCCACCACCATGATATTGTGAGAGGGGTAGACAGACCTGAAGTCAGAAGTCAGCTTCTCCATTTACCACTTTTCCATTCTTGGCTACATTATTTAAATTGTTCAAACCTCATCTGTAATATAGTGGGGGGTGCGGCGGTGAGGGAAGGTAAATTACGCTCTTTAAATTATTGTGGAAATAACAATATCTATAAAAGCTCCTGGAATTATTAGAAGTGACTCTGTAAATGGTGGCTATATAGTAGACGGCAAATGCTATAAATTTGGCCTGCTCAGCTAATTGTTCTACTTTCTTTAGGAATTCCTTCCTTGTTTGGTGTGGCTTGAGATAGTCTTATCCCTTGCACCATGTGCACATAGCACAGGTGAGACATTCACTGCAGCCATAACAATTGGCTCAAAGATGAGCACATGACCCAAACAGAGCCAATAAGAGCCTTCTCTGGACTTGAAGGGATGTGTGCTTGTAGGACACAGAAGTTTCTTTTTCCCCTAGAGTTGCTAATATGGGAGGACGTGTGTCTAGAGTCACCAGAGGCCAGTTTGCCCACCATGTGAAAGATTCTGCCTAAAAGACGAAGTCAACAGAAGTTGAGAGTTGGAAAGATGAAGACAGAGGGAGAAACAGAGACAGAAAGAGAAAGACCCAACAGTATTGTTTAAGAAATTGTTCCAGTCGTGCCTGGTTCCTGCCCAGGCCCTACCTCCAGCTATCCAGCTATGCAAACCAATATATTTTTTTTTCTTGCTAAACCCAATTTGCGGTTATTTGCAATCAAAAGGCTCATGACTAATATAAGTTATCATAAATGTCCTTCTCAGAGCCAACCCTCATAGAGCCCTAATGCTACAGGGATCTTCAAGGTAGAGCTTCTCTTGAACATCTCCACCTGGTCCATCTCAATGACTACAGAATGTCCAAACTCAGGCAATTTTGAGAGCAAAGGGGTAAAAAATAGTTACAGCTGGATAGTAGGCACAAACCAGGACTGTCCTGGGAAAATCAGGACATTTGAGCAGTAGGAGTTGAGAGTAAAGGTGGGAAGGGAGGCTAAGGTCATGCAGTTCACAGTCTGTGTTCAAACTGATGCTGACCACTGCACCTGTCCATTCTTCCAGACCTGTGCAGCTGTTGTCTACAGGATCCTTGCAGAAATGGGAGGGCAACGCTCCAGAAGACCTTCTGAAAGGAGATATGTTCCTAAGCTTTGCCTCCTGGCTTCCAAACCTGCTGATCCACATGTTCAGCTCCCATCTTGATCCAGTTTAACCATGCCTTGCAGAAATGGCCTAGGAAGTAGGCCAGTCACAGGGCCACCAAGTACCTCCAGGATGTTTCCAAGGCTTCCAGGAAACAAGGTTTCCAACAAAAACCAGTTATTTTCTTTTGCTACCAAACGAAATCTCTCCAAGAGCAAAAAAAAAAAAATTAAGATGATTGACTTCTCTGGTGAACTGTGTGTGGTCTCCGGCATTGCCAAAAGGTGTTAGACTGAGAAGATGACAACAACATAGGCTTCAGACCAGAAGACCTTGGCTTTGTTGTTATGAGTTGTGTGATCTTGGTCCAGTCACTGACTGCTCCTTTTAAATGTAGCAGTAATGTCACCAGGCAAGGCTGTTGTTAAAGACTAGAGGTAGCACAGATGGTCCTTAACCCAGGGTCTAGTTACCTGGGTAGATGGTAGTTACTCTTATGACATCCTGTCCTGAAGGTCAGGAATAGCGTCTCTTAGTTAATCTGGTTTTTGGCCTCTTTGCTGGTGAGAAACAGTAGGCTGACCTTTGCCAGCTTCACCTTAAAGGTGCAAAAAAGCAAACTGTCCAGTACTCCTTCAGAAAATCACTGTTGAGTTCCTTTGGAAATGAGATTCCAGCATCTGGAAGTGTTCACTGGAAATTTCCTATAATTAGCTTTATCTATGAAAAATAAATGATTTACTAAATAAAGTGCAGTGACAAGATTGCATATGTATGTTTTTAAGCATTTCTAAAATTTAATTTATTTATAAATGAACTAACAAGCTATTGGAATACTAAGAGGACTATTCCTTGAAATGGGGCTTCACTGACAAGTTACGAGGCGTCAATTAGGAAAGCCCTTCCAGGGGGTGGATTAAAAGCCTTACAAGTGCTGGCCTCCTGAGATGCTTCTGATACTGTCCTGAGAACATAGTTTTAAGGACACCAATGTTTCTTACAAGTAAAATAATGACAAGCTGGAAACAGCCCAAACATCCAAGCATGGGTTGGTTAAATAGGTTAATTTCTAGATGTTGGTATATCTATATTTTGAATATTAAGCTACCATTAAAAGTTGATGGATGGGACTCTTACAAAATTTAAAAGTCTACCCTTCAAAAACTACCATTATGAAAATGAAGATTAATTCACTCAAATAAAAACTACTCATGATACCTATAACAAAGGACTAGTATCCAGAATATATAAATAATTGTTGTAATTCAATAACAAGAAGGCAAACAACCTATTTAAAAAACAGGCAAATGATTTGAAGAGATGAACCTTCAACAAAGAAGATGGCAATAGCACATGGGAAGATGCTAAACTTTATTAGTCCTTAGGGAAATGCACAATTGTGTTAATGAGCTAACACTATACACTTCTCCAAAATGGCAAAAATTAATAAGGCTGACAATACAAATGCTAGTGAGAAAGAATGAGGAGCAATTGGAACTTTGCTCAGAGCCACTTATCCTTATACCAGATTCCTCTTCCTTTCTTCGTGATGAATTTTTCTTTCTATCTTTTCCTCCCACATCTCCTACTCAAGTTCATCACACCTACCTGAAGCCTAACTGTGGGCCAGCTGAGTGTTTCACCTCCTGAGCATCCTTGTTAACTGCAAATAAACACCTGGATTGAGAGGAGCTGCCCAACTCAGACAGGCCCCTGATACATGCTGGCACTTTGAATATGTCCTTCCTAAAGACATGCACACACATACCCAATTCAATAGGAGAATCGAGTACCTGACAACTTCTCCTCATCCTTTAGATCTACTCATGTGTCACTTCCTCCAGAGAGCCTTCTTCAACCCATCTTGCTCAGGCAGGGTTAAGTGGCCCTCCCTTGTACTCCCCAGAATCTTGTGCTTGCCTTTCTTACACACCTAGAAACAACCCCCCCCCCAAAAAAAAAGTTATTCTGTATTAGTGGGGCAAAGACACTCTGGGGCCCAATTTCTAACTCTGACAATTAGGGTGCACCTACTGTGTTCCTCCTGGCCTGGTGATGACCAGAGTTGGGGGAAGAGGTTATGCTCTTTTGGGGCAAAGAATAATTTCTTGCTCAGACCTCGACTTGAGAAATGACAACCCCCTACATAGAATTGTTTTTGCCTTTGAGTGGACATGATGCTCTTTTTGAGAACCAAAGCCTCCAACTAAGGCTTCTGACTGGCAGAGATTGGGTCTGGTAAGCTCTGACATGAGGCCAGGCACAGATCAGGCACTCAGCAAATGTATGCTGAATGTTACCACTGCAAATGGCTCTGGGTGTAGCCCACCGAAGATCAGAACCCAGGGAAGGTGTTCAGAACCCCAGAGCGGAGAACCCACCTGGATCTTGTGTCTCATAAGTGGGCTAGCTGCATTCAAAGTCACTTTGTCTTTTCACATGTATCTCTCCCTTGTCACCTCCTCTCTTACATGTGCTGCATTAAGCATGGGAATGGTGTTATGGTTTTATAAGTCATTGGCCATGCTAAACACACTTATTTCCTGCTGACCTGTATTACTTCTAAAGCCAGCTTCTACCACCTCAGCCTAGTTCCTGGCCCCTAAGAGCTGGTGGAAGAACTGAGGACATGACTGAGCTCTGGCTGGTGGACCTCTGGATGCTGGGTGCAGCAGAGCAGACACAGATACACATTCACAGAGTGCAGGTGGCCAGCATCACTCTTGCAATGAAATCATGTTTCTCGCATTTTACATTTTACAGAGTAGGACAAAGAACATAATAATAGTTTTTGTTCATTCTAAGTAAACATCTGACAATGTCCAATTCAATGAGCTCTGCCCCCTAAACACAACAGTTCTTCCTTAAATAAAAAATGAATGTAAGCATGTGCATATAGGTAGTAGGGTAGATGTCATTCCACAGTCTTGGCTGTGCAAGAAATAATTAACTTCCTTTACTCTTCTCTCTCAAAAGCTTATTTTACTGCCAAGTCACTGTGGCCCTCTGCTCTTATTTCTTCAGACTTAGAAGGCTCCGGTTCCCACAGCTGTCTTCTGGCCACTTTCATCCACCACAGCATACTCTTTCCCATCTCTCTCCAGTCTGGAGTCCATGCATCACCCACACAGTTGTGTCACAGATCTGTTCCAGAATGGGGGAAAACATCCTAAATCCTTCATAACCAGGTTTTGGGACACCCAACTTTGGTGGCCTCTCAGCCTGGTGGGCAGACATAAGGAATCATTTTGCTTCTCCCTCCATGTTGGAGCCACAGGTATAACCCTCTGAGGACTCCTTAGGCCCACCACTCACAGAACGACAGAGTTTCTCCTGCTTTCTGTATGACTGCTATACTCTGCTTTTAGATTCTCTCAAAACTGGTTAGGATTCCCTCATTTTCCCTGTCTCAGTATCAGGGCCAGAGCCTCTCTCAAGAACCTGACAGCGTCACATTCTCCGCTTCTCTGATATACCACCGTAAGAATAGCTTTCTGATCTGACAAGAGGAAGACTTGCTCTAGACTAACTCATCAGGTTAGTCTGCTGGCTTAATAAACAGGTCCAGGCTTTTCAAAGTCAAAAGTCAAGAATTTGATCCATTCCTTGAGGCAGTGAAAGCAGAGAGCTCATCTGTTTGAACCAGCAGGGTAGGGGGTAATAGAATATGCTGATGGGAGAAGCCATGGTTAGTATTTCAAATACTGTCCTGTGTATATCATATATTAGTTTATATATAAATATAGTTGATGTTAACCTCACTGCAAACATGAAGCAGAGAGGTATTTTGTACAGTCTAACAAGGCCCCAGCACAGCAGCCTGTCAGGGCAGAAACAAAGGTTACTGAGAGTGAATCTGCCTTCCTGGTCGTGAAACTGTCCCCTCAGTGTGCACTGGGAACTTAGTTAGCCAGCCGTGGACACTGGAGGTACCAAGGGGAGAATATTGCAGGTCCCTGCCCACAGGAGTCCTCAGTCTGGAAGGAGACAGACAATACTGAATGAATTACCCATAGTAGATGATCATCAGTAGCATAATAAGGGCTGCTTGTTGCCAAAATTTATACAAGTGGGGAGAAACCTCAACAAGGATAGAAATTTTGAACTGGCTTTGAATTATAGGCACACGAATGTAGACACCTTTGAGGGAAAGCTGCCTCATACCTATAGCCATGGGATTTATACCTGGGATCTTTACTAACTGCAGCTGCAGCTCCCTAGTGGTAGAGAGGTCCCAGCAGGAATATCCTGATATATCCATTCAAAAAGCCTGACCCTCATACAAGTCATCTACAGAAACAAGACATCTCCAAGTAGTGAGCTTAGAGAATGTTATGCTGTAGCCCAAGGCTGGGCCCACTCTGCCCCAGAGTACAAGAGGGGACAATTTAGCAGCTAGAAGGAAGTGGAAGTGTGTTCCAGGAATACCTGGAGGGTCCTGGCCTGGTCTCTGGAAACATTATAGCTGCACTGTGTCTACACAGTCCTGGTTAACTCTGTCCTTCCAAGACTGCTTCCCTCTGAACCCTCTTCCTCAGGCCCATAGTCTTCTTCCCACACTGCTGGCTGGATCCTGGCCCTTCCCCTCCAACTTGCCTTTCCACTGTTATTCTGACCATACTCCTCTCCTGCCTTTCACTACCACTCAGATTTAGGGGAAAAAAATCCCAAATACCTTAGAGTAATACACAGTCCCCTGATGACCTGGCTCCCACCTGCCTCTGTACCATTGTCCTCTCCCTGCACTCCCAGGCTCAACCCAGTCCCAGTCCTTCCTGCCAACCCTCCAATTCTGGCCTTGGCACAAGCCGTTTCCTCTGCCTGACCAGCATCCCCTTCTTTGCCTAACTGGTTCTAGCTCATCTTTCTAGATCAAGTTTGAGAATCCTGCCATCCAGGAAGCCTCCCCAGGTCCACCAGTTGAGAACTCACAGCACTTATTCTACCTTAATTTTCCCTCCAAGGAACTTTATTCATCACCACATCCTCAGTGCCCAACAGCATCTGATGCATAATGTGCTCAAATGTTTTAGAGAAAGAGAGTGGGAGGGAGAGAGCAAGGAATGTTATATTACATGTCTCTTTTTCAACTATATGGAGCCCTCCTCTGCAGCAAGTGCTGCTGACTTCATCAGTACCTCAACTAGACAGCATCTGCACATAATCAGACTCAATCCCAGCCCCTCCCTACCCCCTCCCACTACCCACCTCCATGATTCTCACATTGGGGATGTGGGCCCTGGAAGTGTACAAGGTATATTGAATGTGTACAAAGAGGTTCATGTACTCTATTGTAATTTTTTTCTGAAGAAGTCTTTATTTTGCCACCATTTTTTCTTTACTTTTAATTTTGAAATAATGGCAAATTCATAGAAAGTTGCAAGGTAGTATAGAGAGATCCCATGTACCCTCCATACTGTTTCTCTCAATGGTAACATCTTGCATAACTATAATACGATATCAAACAAGGAATTTTATATTGGTACAACATATGTGTATAGCTCTCTGTCATTTTATCACATGTGTAGATTCATATTAATTACCACTATAGTCAAGATACAGAACTATCCCAGCCTTACAAAGAACTCCCCAGTGCTACCCTTTCACAGTCACATCTCCCCTGCCAACACGATCACCATTCTTCAATACTGGCAACCCCTAATCTGTTCTCCATTTACATAATTTTGTCATTTCAAGGATTTCCTATACATAGAATCATAAAGTGTGCCATGTTTTGAGATTAGCTTTTTCTTCAGTATTTTCAGTGCCCTAGAAATTCATCCTAGCTGTTGCATCAATCAACAGTTCATTCCTCAGTGTTACTGAGCAGTGTCCATGGCATGGATGGATGTCCTACACTTTGCTTAACTATTCACCTATTCAAGGTATTTTGGTTGACTCCAGTTTTTGACTATTATAATTAAAATTGCTATGAGCAATCATGCACATGTTTTTGTTTGAATGTAAGTTTTTATTTATAAGTATATGTTTTGTTTTTTTAAGAAACTGCCAAATGATTTTCCAGAGTGTCTGTACCATTTTACATTCCCACCAGCAAAGTATGAGAGACCCAGGCTTTCCGCATCCTTACTAGCATTTGGTGTTATTATTTTTCATTTCACCTTTTCTAATAGGTGTATAGTTGTGCCTCACCATGGTCTTCATTTGCATTTCCCTAATGGCTTCCAATGTTGAGCATCTTTTCTGTGCTTATTTTCCATCTATATATCCTATTCAGTGAGAGATTTCTTCTTGTCTTTTACATAGTTTCTAATTGGATTGCTTCTTTTTTCACTGTTGAGTTTTAAGAGCTTTTTATATTTTTAGATAATACTCCTTTGTTGGAAAGTGGTTTGCAAATGTTTCCTCGCAGTCTGTAGCTTGTCTTTTCATCCATTTAACAGGGTCTTTTGCAGAACAAAGACTTTTCCTTTCGAAGTCTAATATATTCATTTTTTTCTTTTAGAGATCTCACTTTTGGTGTCGTGTTTAACTTCATCAAACCCTAGGTCCTAAAGATTTTTCTCTATTTGCCTGTATTATTTTCCTAAAAAGGTCCTTTGTCAAAAATCACTTGGCTATACTTGTGTGGGTCTATTTCTGGGTTCTCTATTTTGTTCCAGTGATCTACATTTCTATTCCTATGCCAATACCACCTAGTCTTAATAACACTAGCTATATAATAAGTCTTGAAAACAGAGTGGCTCCTCCTACTCTATTCTTTCTTAAAATTGTTTTAGCTATTATTATATTAAAAAGTTAATGGGCATTTGTCCCTGGTTCCTGGAAGAGAAATGAAATCCTTGAAATTTCCCAAGTAATAGGAGCATTTGTTTTTCATGAACCCCTGGAGATTTTGCCTGAGTTTATGCTAAGAGATGAAATGACTCAGGATGGGGCTGGTCACCAGAAAGACCAACCATGTGATTAGAAGGTTGAGACCTTGAGCCACATGATATTGGCCTGGCAACATCTGACCTCAGAGGAAACTGGGAGTGGGAGTGGGCTGACTGGAGATTGAGTTTGATCACATAGTTAGTGATTCGATACATAATGAAACTCCAGTAAAAACTCTGGACACTGAAGATTGGTGGATCTTCCTGGTTGGTAAGAACATTTATGTGCCACGAAAACATTTACGTGATGTCCCTGATCCATGGGAAGAAGGCACAGAAGGTCCTCCATTCTCTCCCAGACTCTGTCCTATGTGTCTCTTAATTTGGCTGTTTGAATCCTTTATAATAAAACTGTAATCATAAGTATAGCATTTTCTTGAGTTCTGTGAGGTATTCTAATAAATTATCAAACATGAGGAGGTCATGGGAATCCCAAATTTGTAGCTAGTTGGTCAGAAGTGCAAATGTGCTGAGACCCCACTTGTAGCTGGCACCTAAAGTGGGAATAGTCTTATTGGGGACCGTGATCTTTAATTTGTGGGGTCTGTACTAACCCCAGGTAGTTAGTGTCAGAATTTTACTGCAGTACATCCATTAGTATTAGAACAGTTGGTGTTGAAATGGAATACCTATCTTAGTTCCTTTGCCTTTCCTTTCCCTATAAATTTCAAGATATTGTTTATATCTATAAAATGTCTTGCTGGAATTTTGATAGGAATTGCATTGTCTATCAATTAGGAGAGAACTGACATCTTTTCAATGCTGAGTCTCCCTATCCATGAACACTATATGTCTTTCCATTTATTTGGATCCTCTTTGCCTTCTCTCATCAGGATTTTCAACATTAGACGTTCATATTACTTGTAAATTGGGTTAGTTTTATGTCTACCTTTCTTATCTAAAGGCCTTTAATTTCCTTTTCTTGACTTATTGCCCTGGTTAGATTTTCCAATATTATGTTGAATAGCAGCAAACATTTTTGCCTGTTCCAAGTGTTAGAGAGAAAGCATTCAATCTTTCACCATTAAGTATAATGCTAGCAGTAAATTTCTTTTACATGTTCTTTATCAAATTGAGGAAGTTACCTCTATTCCTGACTTTCTGAGAGTTTTTATCATGAATGGATGTTGAATTTTGTCAAATGTTTTTTCTGCATCAATTGATATGATCATTTAATTTTTCTTCTTTAGACTGTTAACGTGATGGATTACATTGATTGATTTTTTTAATATTGAACAAGCCTTGCCTCCCTGGAATAAATCCCACTTGGTCATGGTGTATAATTCTTTTTATATATCACTGAGTTGTATTTGTTAATATTTTTGTTAAGAACTTCGCATCAACATATATGCTACATATAATCTAAACATCTAGCATTAGTATATTCTGAATTAATCATTCAAGGATGTATTTATTTGCAAGTCAAAGAACACTGGCTTCAACACATGAGTTTGTTCTCCTTATGCAGTAAGAAGTCTTGAGAAAGGCAGTCTATGGCAGATACAATTGTTCAAGGATGTCATTAAGGACATAGCTCCCTTCCATCTTCTAGTAATAGTTTGTAAAATATTTATGTTCACAGCTGCAAGATGGCTGTTGCACCTTCATTTTAGTTGGGAAGAGAGGGACAAAGAGTAAAGGACTGAAGCTATATGCTCTCCAATATATCCCTTGTACCAAGGTTATCTAGAAGTCAATGAATGACTTTTGTTTCCATCCCATTGGGTCTTGTGCCATACTAAACAAGAAGGTAATTTGGGAAAGTGAGTATTAAAGCAGGCACAGTGCTGTAATCAGTTTGCTGATACACTAGAATCATCAATGTAATCACCTTGATAGAAGGCAACCACCAATATCATCACCCTGGATTATCTACATGACCATATATATGCTTCCATTTAGGATAATACTGGCATCAAGTAAATTACTGTGTCTCATGGTAAATATAAGAGAATAGGTAGATTTTATATGTCAATATTAACATCAAGTGAAGAGAAGGCCGAACAATTTCATTATGACCCATAAAAATGTTTGACAACATTTTGAGTAGAGGAAGTATTTGGAAAATTGAGCCTTCTTATGACACTGAGTTCTATGGACATGCTGTGCCTGAAAATTAAAACAGCAGCAAACGTTGGCATCCAACTTGTCATAGGCAAAGCATGACTTATTTTTAGTAAAACAATATCCGTTATCACGTTAAATTTATGTCATTATTTTTATTTTATTGGGTTTTTTATAACTTTTCCTAATGAATCTTACTCAGCCATAAGAAGAGATGAGATACTGCCATTTGTGACAACATGGATGGACTTCGAGATAATCATGCTAAGCAAAATAACCCAGATAGAAAAAGTTGAAAATCACGTGATATCACTTACATGTGGGATATAAACCTAAAAGCAACAAATGAACTGGACAAACAAACAGAGACTCATGGACATGGACAATAGATTAGTGGTTACCAGAGGGTAGGGGGTGGGGAGAAGGGGGGAAGAAGACAAGGTAAAGGGGGTCAAATACGTAGTAACAGAAAGAAATCTAACTACGGGAGGCGAACACACAGTGTAAATATATATATATGCCTTACTGTTAAAAAAAATTGTAAGTTTTTTTCGATGCCTCCAAAGAATACTACTAAAGAGCATCATAAAAATATATAAAATAAAATAAAAATAAAAACAATAAGACAATGAACACTCATATACCCCTCACCTCAGCACAGCAGTTGTGAACACTTTGCCATGTACTGTATATGTGGTAAAAAAAAAAATTATAAATAAATATAATGTATATATATCATATATAAACTACATGTATAATATAATATATAATGTATATATTTTAATATTATATATTAAATTTAATATATATGAACCATTTGAAAGTCAGTTGCAGATATCATGACAGTTTACTCCTGGAGACTGCAGTGTGTATCTCCGAAGAATAAGAAATTCTCATAAATTTCACTACCTAAGAAACTTAACAGTAATATGTCTAATATCATGTAATATTCAATCCACAAAGACATATTTGGGGGGGAATGGTTGGCGTCAGCAGGGAGGGACAGAATTCAGTTAAAGTTGGCACATTGCATTAGTTGCTAGGACATTTTCGTCCATTTTGAACAGCCCACCACCTTTTGAGGGATGTGATGTTGCCTGTGTGAAGAAACCAGGTCAGTTGTCTTATAGAACATCCTGTATTCCAAACTGTGTTTCCTTAGGGTTTGGTTTGACTTGTTCCCCTGGGCTTACTATAAACTGGAAACTAAATCTCACCACACTCTAACAGGCTCACTTGACCTGTGATGCTGTGTATTTCACAAGAGGTACCCAATATCAGCTGATCCAATTATTAGTGATACTCAGTTTGACCACTTGGCTAAGGCAATGACAGCCTGTTCTTTCCATTGTGAAAATGTTTTTATCTTTCAATTAGCAGATGAGCTTCAGTATGTAGTTTGGTACCATGCAAGTATTGTGATTCTCAGCACACTCTCAGCTAATGAGTTTAGCATCCATTGATGATCTTTTCCCAAATATGTTACTTCATTGGGGATTGCAAAATGTCTGTTCTAATTCTAACATTTTGTCTATATTTTCTGCTAAAAAAGATAGTATAAATGCTTAACATTTTTTCTTCATTTTCAGAATAAGGAATTGGTATAATAGTCATTGATGGTGATAAATGAGGTAGAGTTTCTTCCTCTTTTTCTTTTTAAATTTCATTCAGTAGTTTTAGTCCTCTGGATGAGGAGGATTAGGGTCACTCACATTATTGAGGGTAATCTCCTTTACTTAAAGTCAACTAGTTGTAGATGTTAACCACATCTATAAAATGCCTTCATCGCAATATCTAGACTAGTGTTTGACCAAACAACTGAGCACCATAGCCTCACCAAGTTGATACATAAAATTGACCATCACAAAAGGCTTTCTTAATTGCTGGCATAAGATATTCCAAGTTCACCTTGTATTTTCACTCATCATCCTTGGAATCAGCCAATTCTCTATGAGGTCAAATTTCTTTCAGTGGAAAATTATGTTAGAACCCAATATCTGAGTACTAAGTGTCCTCATTGCTTCTGAAATCTGATTGCTCTTTGACCCTTTTAGTGAATAGAGATAGAAAATTCACAATTTAAAAAACATGCATTCTTATTGAGATTTCCAATTCAAATTTAATATTATAAGGTTTCCCTCTTAATATCTTTGATTTTATATTTATATCTCTTTTCTCTTTAACTGAAAATCTTGGTTTCAATTAGTATCTTTACTTACTTTCTATTGCAACATGCATTAAATAATTTTAAATTACATTACTAAGTTACTTGGAGGACTAAAATTACTGAATGAAGTTTAAGACTACTTTTCAATTATTTTTTCTTGGAAGTATAACATACTGAATAAAGACAAAAACAACAACAACATAAGGAAAGACATATCTTCTGGCCAATATAGCAGAGTAGAAAAATGCTGTGCTTGCCTCCTCCCACAACCACATCAAAATTACAACTAAATTATAGAACAACCATTATTGACAACCACCTGAAGACTACCTGACAGAAGTCCTACAACTAAGGATATAAAGAAGAAGCCACTACAAAGCTGGTAGGAGGGTTAGAGACATGGATGGGCAGGTCCCACACCCAAAGTGTGGCAATTAAAAATATCCATGGATATCTGGGCTGCAAAGGTCCCTCCTGAGGAACAGAAGGGCCCAGCCCCACACCCAGCTTCCCAGCCTGAGGCACTAATGCCAGAAAAGAAGTCCACATAACATCTGGCTGTGAAAAAACAGCAGGGATTACATCCGAGTGAGAGAAAATGCTGCTGGAGTCCTAGGCATTTTCCTTAAAGGGCTGAAAATGAACTTGCTCACTCACAGACCCACTTGATATGGGCTCCAGTGTGTGGCTGATAGCTGGAAGAATGCCAGAGACAGATGGGAAGGAATTGAATGCACTGGCTTCAGGGTGAGGGCTGAAGGGGCAGAGGTTGGGACAGCTCTCTCCAGGAACAAAAGCACTGGCAGGCGCCATTGTTCTTTTGTTGAGCCTTACTCCAATCCAGTCAACAGGCGCAGATGGGCACCAAATCTGAGCTCACCACAAACTATTTGCCCCATCCTGGTGAATCCCTGACACTCTGCCCACTGAACTCATACAGCCAGACAGAGCTGCTTCCAGTAGCTTTTCCACACAAGGGGCATGCCTCAACTAGTGCTACAGACTTTCCTAAAATCTCTAAAAGGTATACAAATACCAAACAAGCAGTAACTGGCCTCAATGTGTCCTGTACCACACGCTAAACAGCCCCAAGCCCAGTACAAATGGCAACCTGTCTCAACTTGTATCAAATCAGACGGCCCCAAGACTGGTATAAGCTGAGAATATGTTGGCCTGGACCATAGTTTCAACTAAATAGACACAAACTCAGCACAAGAGATGGGAGGCATCATTTAACATTGTTGTACCCACTAAAGGGTCCCAAGTTGACACTAGTGGCAGCCATCCTTGGTTTGCAGGATAGCCTCTCCTAAGCACCTCCAAGCCCAAGACAAGCAGCAACCAACTGCCAGTCACTTTTTAGCTCCTATCAGGCAATCCCAAGCTGGGCACAAATAGCAGCTGACCTGAACCTGCGCTGGAGCCCCCTCCAAGATCCTCCAGAACCAACACACCTGGTGGCTAGCTTCAGACCACACCAGATCACCATGCAACTAGCTCCACACATGATACATTCAAAGGGCAAACTCCAATACAACCAGAGCCCTGCTAAAGCAACTCCATTCAGTGGGGTCAGCCCCCGCAAAACAGCTTGTCTTCTATAATTCTAACCAGCCCTCACAGCCAGTCAGTCTGAGGGTCAGTCTCACCCACTGATGTGTTAACAATAAAAGCTCAACTACAACAGGAGGGCACACAGAACACATACAAGGGGCACCCCTGGACCACTCAGATCAGGTGACCAGGGAGACAGTGCTACTGGGCCCCACAGGACACCTACTACATAATTCCATTCTGTAATGACCAGGGAATATAGCATATCTACCTAATTCATAGAAACAGAAAAAGGGATCCAGACAAAATGAGGAGAGAAAGAAATATGTTCCAAATGAAAGGACAAAAGAAAACTCCAAAAAAAAGAAATAAGTGAAAAGGAGACAAGCCATCTACCAGATCCAGAGTTCAAAACACAAGTTATAAGGATGTTGAATGAACTTAGGCGAAAAATAGAAGAACTTAGTGAAAACCTAACAAAGAGATAGAAATCATTAAAAAATAACCAGTCAGAAATGAAGAATACAATAACTGAAATGAAGAATACATTAGAGGGAATCAACAGAAGATTAGATGAAGCAGAGGATCGAATTAGTGATTTAGAAAATTAGGTAGTAGAAAACCCAATCAGAACAGGATAAAACCCCCCCACCCCCCAAAAAAAAGGATAGTTTAAGTAACCTCTGGGACAACATCAAACATAAAAACATTTGCATCATATGGATACCAGAAGGAGAAGAGAGAGATCAAAGAATTGAAAACCTATTTCAAGAAATAATGACTAAAAACTTTCCTAACTTGATGAAGGAAATAGATGTACAAGCCCAGAAAGCATGGAGAATCCCAAAGAAGATCAATCCAAAAAGGTCCACACCAAGACACAGCATGATTAAAATGCCAAAGGTTAAAGACAAAGATACTTTTAAAAGCAGCAAGAGAAAAGCGATTAGTTACCTACAAGGGAGTACCCATAAGACTGTCAGCTGATTTCTCAACAAACACTTTTAGGCTAGAAGGGATTGGCAGGAAGTATTCAAAGTGACGAAGAGTAAGGACCTACTACCAAGATTATTCTACTCAGCAAAGCTATTATTTAGAATCGAAGAGCAGATAGAATTTCTCAGACAAGAAAAAAACTAAAGTTCATCATCACCAAACCAGTATTACAGGAAATGTTAGAGCAACTTCTTTAAGAAGAAGAAAAAAGATTAAAAGGTAAAATATATAAATAATAAAATGGCAATAACTACATATCTATTAACAATTAGTTTAAATGTAACTGGATTAAATGCTCCAATCAAAATGTAGGGTGGCTGAATGGATAAGAAAATAAGACCCTTACATATATTGCCTACAAGAGACTCACTGCAGATCAAAAGACATATGCAGACTAAAAGTAAAAGGATGAAAAAAGATATTTCATTAAAATGGAAACAAACTAACAAAATCTGGGGTAGTAATACCTATACTATACAAAATAGACTTTAAAAAGGCTTTAACAAGAGACAGAGAAGAAGCCAGTTATCCCACCTCTGGGTATTTACCTGAAGAAAGGCAAAACATTACTTTGAAGGGACATGTGAATCCATATATTCATCGTAGCAGTATTTACAATAGCCAAGATATGGAGGCATCCTGGACATCCATCAGTGGATGAATAGATAAAGAAAGGGTGATATGTATACTTACTCAGCCATAAAAAAAGAATGAAATCTTTCCATCTGTGACCACATGAATGGACCTAGAAGGTATTGTACTGAGTGGAGTAAGTCAGACAGAGAAAGACAGATATCCTATGTGGAATCTAGAGAACAGAATGAACAAACAACAGAAAGAAGATCATGAATAGCATTTTGATGGTTGTCAGATTAGGGGGTAGAGGGATGAGTGACGGGGGAGGAGATTAACAGGTAAAAATTGGTAGTTACAAAATAGTCATGGGAATGTAGAGTATACCATGGGGAATATAATCAGTAGTATTGTGACAGCTATGTATGGTGTCAAATGGGTATTGGATTTATCGGGGTGATCACTTTGTAAGTTATATAAATGTCTAATCACTATGTTGTACACCTGAAACTAATATATTATATGTCGACTTAATTAAAAAATTAAAATATAAAAATTTTTTTAAAAAATCACAGTGAGCTATCACCTCACACCTGTCAGAATGGCCATCATCAATAAATTAACAAATAACAAGTGCTGGAGAGGATGTGATTGCACTGTTGGTGTAATCATAAATTCTGCAACTATTATGGAAAACAGTATAGAGGTTGCTCAAAAATTTAAAAATAGAACTACCTTATGACCAGCAATTCCACTTCTGGGTATTTATCTCAAGAAATCCAGAACACTAATTCAAAAACACGTATGAACCCCTATGTTCACCTGCACCATTATTTGCAATAGCCAAGATATGGAAGCAACTAAAATGTCCATCAATAGATGAATGGATAAAGAAGCTGTGGTACATAATATTACTCAGCGATATGAAAGAATGAAATCTCACCACTTGCAACAACCTAAGACAGACCTAGAGGGCATTATGCTAAGTGAAATAAGTTACACAGAGAAAGACAAATACCATATGATTTAACTTATATGTGGAACCTAAAAGACAAATTAAATGAACAAATAAAACAGAAACAAACTCAGATACAGAGAACAAATTGATAGTTGCCAGATGGGGAGGGGTTTGGGGGACTGGGTGAAAAAGGGTAAGGAATTAGATGTACAAATTGCCAGTTATAAAAACAGTCACAAGGATGAAAAGTAGAGCATAGAGAACATGGTCAGTAATATTGTAATAACTATGTATGATGCCAAGTGGGTACTAGACTTATTGGGGTAATAACTTTGTATGTTATATAAATGTCTAACCACTATGTTATACAATACAACATTGTATATCAACTGTAATTTAAAAATTTCTTAACAATAATTTTTAAAATTTTTGAAGTAAAGCCTTACGCCTCTCAGTCATATTTTAAGTTGTCGTTTATTCTTAGTAAAACATTATCATCCCTCAAGTTAAATTAATGTTATTTTAAATTTTACTGGTTTTGTAGTGATGTTTATATATGGTTTCTAAATTTGTTTTTGTTTTATAGTGGTATTAGAACTATCAGCATAAGAATTTTATGCTTAATTTTTATTTGTATATATTTAAGAAACATTACAATGAAAACAGTTTAGGCCACAGTTTCAAATAAAGATCTCAAAGTGATTCATCCATAGGATCTTCTTTCTTGGACAGCAAGAAAATGTACAAAGTTGATTTTAAAAATGGCAAAAATTCATAAATTCAGTTTTTTATATTTTTCTAATGAGTTACTTGTTTATAACAAGCCTGTATCATTCCTTCAAACTAAAAATAATTTTTAAAACAAAGTCTTTTTTTAATCTTATTTAAGCCCACACTTGGAATAAGGGAAATTTTTTCCTTGGAAGTGACAAACACTGCTATAGGCCCAGACTTGGCTTTTAGAAAAAGCAGCAAACGTACCTCCACTCAATGAAGAATAGATATTCCTGTTGCTATTAGAGCTAATGATAAATAGATGACTCCCTTGAAGAAAAAGTCCAGAGGAAGGAGTCCAAGATGCCCTCACTCATTCTTGTATGACAGAAAATGTAGGGCTTGTCCATTCTGCCATCTCTTTCCCACACTCTGGTCCAGCCAGGATAGCTGGAATCATCACTGAGGCCTTGCTTGGTACTTTCTGCCCTGTGGGTACTGCCACACACAATAACCCAGAGTTTTCTCAATTCTATCTTGGTTGACTCAATGCAGGGAATGCTTTTCAATGCCTATTGCCTATAAATAGATCTATATCTATACATGTGTATACACAACTCTTTGGCTTTCACCCTGTTCTTCTTTCCTCTCTGGCCTTCACACAGTGATTTCATGAAGACAGGCCATACAAGCTAAAAAGACCCTCACATGCCATCTTGTCCAGCCACCTCATTAAGGAGCCTAGAAGCCAAAGTCCAGAGAAGGGAACATACTAGCTAGTGGCCACACATCTAATACAAACTTCCTGCCCTGTCCTGAAGTCTGTACTTGATTTTTCTCTCCCAGGTACTCTAGGCACAATTCTGACAAGTTCATGAAATGCCTCTCTTCCAAAATTCCATCGGAAAAAGGAGAGCAGTAAAACCACAAACTGAGGCAGATTGCAGTTGACTAAACCAATAGGATTTCTCCCCCTCATCCGCTGTTGCCTCCCTTAAAGGGCCCGGAAAGTTACTTACTTTACTAGCCTCCCCTGAAACTGAGTGAACATTTGACATAGCTCTGGGAAATGGGACTTAAGTGAAATTTTTCTGGAATTGGGTAGGTTTATGCTTTTTTTGATTAAAGAAAAATATGCAGCTGATAACTTCTTCTCCTGCTTCATGCTGCCTTGAATACAAAATTCTGGAGCTGCAACAGCTGTTTTGTGATCATGAGGCAACAAGCAAAAAAATTTCAGATAAAGTTGCACTGACATCATGAATTGAGGAACCAGTGCATGCAGTTACCCGATTTAGAGAATCTGGCTATATGACTGGCCTCTAAAAATAGAATTTTCTGCTTCTTGTAGCAAAAAAAAAAAAAAAACAAACAAAAAAAAACATTTTAATTGATACATACATACCCACTTATAAACAATTTACTTCAGCAGATATTTACTAAGCCTTTATCATAAACCTGAATCTAAGGATCCAGACATGAATAGGACATTGAATAGGACATTGTCCTCGACCTCAAGGAATTCACAGCACTGGGATTATATTTTTGCTCTTCACACAATTCTGTGAGATAAATATTATTGTTCCTATTTGGCAGATGGGATAAATGGAGGCTCAGAGAGGTAAGGTGAAGGAATTTGCTCAAATTCACACAGACTTAAAATTGACACCCATCCAATATAGGGCAATCAATCCTTTAGAAGATCATCAACCAAAGACATGATTACAATGACAGTAGCCCAACTAACCAGAAAATTTCTCAGAACTCTTCTCCCCAGGTTTCTTTTACCTTTGAATTAGGAAACCCAGAGAAGATCAGCTGGTCAGCAAGGGATGATGAAGGGAAAAGTCCTGAGGTGGAAACACCCCAGGAGTGAGAACACATGGAGAGGATGGAGGATTGAGGTGGGGAGAGGAGAAGGGGAGGAAGGAAAGAGAAGAGGGAACAGGAGAGGTGAGAGCACACGTGCAAGAATAAGGACAGGAGCAGTGCTAAGGACCCAGGCATGCCCAGGCCCCCACCCTTGCCCATTGACCCCAATAAGATGTAGCTGCAGCTGGACCTCCAGCAGTCACAAGAGAGGCAAAAGCTGTCGTAACACCATAGGAAGCAAGAAGAAACCCAGAGTGCCCAGACCCAGAGCAGAGCACTAGGGATTGCAGTGAACCCTTTCTCAGTCTATAAGAATGTGGGCCAGTCACTGCTCCCTGAAACAAAAACAACTCAATGTGGGGTTCAAATAACAGACACTAAATAAAGTCAACTCAAGCAAGCATAGGAATATATGACACGGATAGAGAAGGCAATCAGGGAGCCCTTCTATCCTTGTGCTCACGACCCCCACCCACTAACTCCTCAGTCCCTCTTTACACAGAACACACACTGAGTAGAGATATTGGGAGGAGGAAAGGCTCCAGAGAGTAGGGGTTCCCAGTGCCCAGGACCTCGGTCCTGACCCCACTAAGACCACCTCTTTTCTTCCCTATTCATGCAATGACCTACACTGACTTTTCTGGAAATTGAGATTTTAAATAGGCTTAAAAAGCAAACAAACAAAAATTAAAGCCCAAACTTCTGTTCTGCTTTTTTAAAAATTTTTTTCCTCTTTTCACTTTCAGCAGAAGTCACCAGAGAAGACTAGGGGAGGATATAAAGGGAAAGTGGAAGGAGAAGGGAAGGGGAAGTCTGAGTACTGACTGGGAGCCCCTCTTCCTCTTCTTTCTCTTTCTTCTCCTCATCCTAGTCCTCCGGTACTGCTGGGGGCCTAATCCTACTGGAGCTGGCACCATCACACCTGCTGGCACCACTCCCATGCTTGCCACTGTGCCAAGCCCAGAGCAGTCACTCATACTGTTGATAAAAACAGTAACAAGAACCCCCATATTGAGCCCATGGTCCAAGTAGACACTATGCACAGTGCATTATCTAATTTAGCCCTCATACCGACCCTGTGAGGGAAGTAGATCTTACCTCATCTCACAGAAGAGGAAACTGAGGTTCTGAGTGGCTGAGTACTTACCTAAAATCTCTCAGAGAGTCGGTGGTAGAGCAGGCTCTAGATCTGACTCCAAAGCTTGTGTTCTAGACCCCACGCCAGAGGCTACAATTTGAAAGCTATGGGGCTAATTGCAGCCTATACACATGTTTTGCTTGACTCACATGATTGGGGCCTGCCCAGTGTTTTAAATTGGATTCGTTGTTAACATTTAACAATCAGGTGAGTTTACATAAAAGCTCACACTTCTGGATTCTCTAGAAAAATCAGATTATTAGGCCCCACTGAGCCCGCATTTCCTCTTAGCAATAATTGGCTGAGCTGACTCCTTTATATCAGACCCTGTTCCCCAGTTTCTCCCAGTTCTCACCACTCCCTGTTGCACCTTTAGCACAAAAGCAAGCATCAAAGGCCACTGATATCTTCCTTCTGGCCTGTTTCACTCATTCATGGTACCCTCATGATCCTGTGAACAACCAAATTTGGAAACCTGCACAAAGCAACACTGCTTCATGGATAGATGGATGGATGGATGGATGGACAGTTGGACAGACAGATGGACAGATGGACAGATGGGAAGGGCTCAATGGATATCAGCTGCCTTCCCAGGAAGTATCTATGGACAATGGCCCAGCATCTTGTCAGCCAACTCACCAAGTCCAGGATGTCTGTCCTAACAACAGAGCCTAGCTATTCATTGCCTTGCCCCTGAATCCCAGGCACTAAGAGTTCACAGTACCATGAAATGATTCACCCTTCATTCATCTGTCCCTGTCAGAACATCATTCTACATCAAAGCCTGGGGCAGAGAAGCCCTAGAGAAGCCCTCATCTGTATGAAGGGCAGATGTTCATTTGTTCATCCCAAGCTGTGCAGGCATACAGTACCTAATCATGGGTTTGTTGTTAAGATGAAATTAGATGAGGCCCCTTCCAAATGCTCAGTACAAATTGGCCATAATAGAAGGTGGGAAGCCAGAGAATCATGTGGTGGGAGTTAAACAGGCCATGTAAGTAGATGCCCCAATGCCCTTCGATGTTGGCACAAGTTGAAATGGGAGGAGCTGAGGAAGGGCTTAGAGTTGGGGAATGAGGGAAGATGAAGAGAGGATGGGATCTTGGGGTAGGATGAGCAGTGAAAGAAGAAAGGTATGGGTAATAAATGAGGAAGAAAGAGAAAAGGCCTGAAAGAGGCATGAGGGAATCTGGGAGTCTGCTGATCCCAGCACTACCCCCAAGACGGAATGGGACAGGGAACAGGGGTTACCAAAGGGCTCAAGGGAAGATATTGTCTAGTGTCCACTGCCATTCACTTCGAGAAGGACAGACTGGAAGTTTATACAAAGATAAATGATGTAGGCACATCTCAGCAATAGAAAAAGATCTCCAAGAGTTCAGACAGGGGCTTCAGAGCCCACAGAGAGAGAGGAGGAGGAGAGTGGGGAGGATGAGATAAGAGGTGCCCTGTAAGGTCTGAACATTGCTCAGTCAGTATAGATGGGGTATGGGAGGCAGAGGGTGGGTATAAATAACTCCCAGATGAGCCTGGAAGCACTCCTAGTCTGAAAGCCGTGATAGTTATGGCAATGCTGGAAAACCCCAGGCCTGCAGCTCCCCAAATTTCTAGGTCACCCATAAGGCTCAATTGAAGTGTAAGTTGGTCATGAAGCTCATGGCAATTTCCCTTCAGTCTTTGAGATCCCTGACTCACTAATACTCTCTTCTTGCAGAATCAGGCTGAAGCGTCTCCTCTTCCAAAAAGACAAGAAGAAGCTTGAGGAGGTATTTACCTCCCATTCAAGGGCCTAAGCACCCCCTTTGCAGGAGTCCCTGCAGAACTGAGACCTGAGCCCACAGCAAAGCTGCCCAGGAAAGTTGGAAGAGATGGAGTGGCCTCTGGGGGCTGGTGGACACACCATATAGAGGTGGTCTCAGCCAGGCGGGCTCATAGGCTATATGATGTCACCCAGTCCCAGGGGACAGGTCCAATGGGCTCATAACAGACACATACATCAGCCAGACACAAATACATGAGTTGACAGTAAAACATTCAGTTTCCAGGGGCCTGGATTCTCCTCCGTGGTTGGCATGTCCTCTCCCTATGGAGTCATTGCCATGGGAGGTCCAAGGACTTCTAAGAGTTTCTCGGTGAGACTGTTTCAGTGCATAGGGAAATGGTTGGTCAAACTCAACAGCCTTTGTCCTCGAGCTATACCACCCTGATGCCTCCTCTTAGTGTGGCCTTGTTATGAGGACCAGGAAGGCAGGCTTGTGGGGCAGGACCCCACCTGAGGCTAGAGCTTAAGTCTCACTGGCTGACCCCCTTCTTTAACTTCCCCTCTAGCAACACATGCTTTCTTCTTCTGGGTCCCACCTGTGCTGCCACCTGTGGGCAGAGTCTAAAAATGACTGTGTCTGAGGCATAGGACCTGCACCAAGGCATTCACAGCATATCTGTGTGGTATTCCCACACCAGCTTTCTCAGTGGCATCATTTACAGACCTGTTTCAGAGGTCATCGCTCAGCCACACAGCCTAGGGGTGGGGCATAGCCTGCCTTGCAGGGCCACACTTAGAGATGGATGGCCTCTCACCCTTCCAGGCAGTCTTCATCAATCTGACTCTAAATCTTGAGTGGAGATGGATGTCACTGCTCACTGCTGGGTCACCGGCAAGCCCACTAACCCCAATTAGGTAGTGACACCAACAAATGAGGAAGAAAATTTTCTAAAATATTTGATATTGAACCTTGACCCAAAGAGCCTTAAATCTTAAGGGCATTTATTCTCAATAAAAGCAGGATACCTGGAGGTAGGGTGGACCTAGGATCCTGAATCAGCAGCTCAGCCCTGTCACCCATGAACAGGTCTGATGCATTTTCTGCACTGCCTTTCTCAGTGTTGGGTTCTTCCTTCAGCTGCTTGTCTCACCCTGTCACAGAGAAGACGTGTCATCTCTTCTGGGGTCTCTCTTAGAAAATGGACATATTTTTTGTGTGTGTGATAAAATACACATAACAAAATTTACCATCAGTGACATTTAGTACATTTATAAGGTTGTGTAGCCATCATCACTACCTATCTAGTTCCAGAACATTTTCATCACTCCAGAGGGAGACCTCGTAACCATCAAGCAGTCACTACCCATTCCTCCTCCTCATCCAGCCTCAGGTAACCACTCATCTGTTTACTGTTTCTATCAATTTGCCAATTCTGGACATTTCTTTTCGTATGAATGGAATTATATAATGCATGGCTTTTTTGGCTGGCTATTTAAACTTCATCTCATGTTGTCGAGGTACATCCTTGTTGTAGCATGTGTCAGCATTTCATTCCTTTTTATGACAGAATAACCTTCCAGAACTGATAGATTTTCAGAAGACTGGCCCTCTGAGTCTTCTCCTCATGTCTCATTGGGAAGGACTGAGTCACATGTTCATCCCAGAACCAATTACTGGCAAAGCCAGTGGGGTCACCCTTAGATAATGGCTGTCTTGGCTACACTGTAATTGGATCACCTGGGGAGCTTCAAAAACCCTAACCCTGGGGCCCTACCTCAGTGATATTGATTAAATTAGTCTGGGATGGGCACTAGGGCTTTTAAAAAATTGGTCATTGTCATCATTTTAATGATGGAGATGATGAGAAGATAATGAAAAAATGAATAAGTCAGAAAAAAGGCAGAGGGAGCCAGGTGATGGGGCTTTAGGAGTGAGATGATATCAGGAGAGAACAAACCACATGTTTCTAGGCTCCAACTCAAGCAGCTGAACTCAACTTGTGGCCAGAGCAGCCGCCAACCCTTTCCTGAGGGCAGGTATGGCAGAAGAGGCCCCAGAACCTGCTTGTGCATGAGTTTTTAGGGCAGGGTTTCCCAGCTTTGCTGCACACTGGACCCCCTTATAAATTCCCTGAGATGGGCTCCAGAAAGTGAAGTGTCTCTGCATTTTGGTGCACCTCCCTCTTAGTGGTTCTGGGGGTACCACAGGTTGAGAAGCACTGGCTTAGGCATTAACCTTCTGTTAAAAAACATCCTCCATGCCTCGGACTTTGCCCTGGGATCGGCGGTGGCTCCCGGAGAGCTCCAGTCTGAGAAGGCAGAGGCCTGGAGGAGAGCCATTTCCCACTGCCAGGAAGTTGTTCCAATGAGGCCTGTGATTGCAGCTACAGTTCTGTTGGTCATTATTTAACCTCTTCCCTTTCCCTAGGCAGCTTCCCAGCCTTCTCACTGCTGGTCAAGTGCTCCTCTGTGCTGACAGCTTTGGTCTAGCCTGAAACAGCAACTCATCCAAGGGGTGGGTAATTCAAGGTCAGCCTTTTGCTGCCTGCACCCTCTCTACACCCTTTTCCACCATCTATCCTCCCTGCATCCCCTCTGGGGTGAGCTCTCCCCATTTGCTCCCACCACTCCAGAGAAGAGATATTCAAGCTGAGATGTTAGTGATTAAAGATGGTTTTTCTAGAGAGTTTAATTTTAAAAGGGCAGTCTGGTGAAGAAAATAAATCACTAATGGTGGATTGTTGTTGTGGCATTTTCAGCTCAATTCTTACTGGGCCACAGGAAAGGTCCATGTTAACTTGATGACTTTATAACATGACCAGCATGCTGAATTCTTTTATTAATTTTAATCATTTTCTCAATAACTCTCTTGGGTTATCTAGGTTGAAGGTCTTACTATCTGCCAACAAGAATAGTTTGTCTCTTTCTTTCCAGTACTTATGAACTGTATTTCCTTTTTTTGTCACAGGAATGTCTATTTTAAGAGGTACCTAAGTGGAAGAGCAGTCTCTCTCTTTCTCATCCCCTAATCATCCAAGTCCCTTTCCTGGTAGTCACCACTGGAACCAGTTTCTTGTGAGCCCATCTAGAAGAGACAGTCCGTGCACATATAAACAGCACATGTGTTCTCCCTCTTCCCTCAAAAATAGTCTTTCAGGTACCACTGTTAGATAACAAAACACTATGAACTTAGCAACCTAAAATAACAACCATTGTAGATAGCCACAGATTCTGTGTGAAGAATTTTTCAGGATTCTGGGGGGATGTTTTTCCTCTGTTCCAATCCTGTTTGGGATCTCAACTGGAAAGATTCAAATGGGTGGGGTTGGCATTGCCTGTAGCTACTTCATTCACATATCTGGCCCCACACTCAGTCAGGATTGTTGACTAGTTGACCTATATGTGATCTCTCCAAGTGGCTTAGTCTTCTTCACAGCATGGAAGCCTCTGGTCTCTAAGAGCAGATATTAGAGTGAGGAAGGTGGAAGCTGCATGGCCTCTTATAACCTACCTTCAGGAATCAAATAGAATCACTATGGTCAAGATGGTCACAAAGTTCTGCCCAGTTTCAAAGGATGGGACATAGACCTCACCTTCCAATGGGAGGAATGTCTAAGAATGTGTGCCTATGTGTTTAAACCATTAGGGGTATAGTACTAGCACATTGTTATGCACAGTCTTTTTTTCTTGTTTGTTTTTCTCTTAGTATATCTTGGCAAGCTTTATATATACATTTATATGAAGTTCATGTAAGGCTTCCTTATTCTTTTTTTACAGCTGCACAGTAGTCCATTATAAGAATGTACCAAACTTTGCTGAATCAGTCCCTGTGGATGAACTTGGAATATTTGTATTGTTTCCAGTTTTTGCTGTTACAACAATAATACAGTGCATATCCTTGAGCACACATTATTTCCATGCATACAAGTAGATTTGAAGGGTAATTAAGTTTGATAGATATTGCCCAACAGCTCTCCACTGAAGCTGCACCAGTGTATATTCCCACCGGCAGTATGAGTGACTGTTTCCTCATATTCTTTCCAGTCTAGTGCATTGTTGAACTTTTTTTATTTTTAGCAATATGGTAGGTAAAAAAATTCGTTATAATTTTTCTTGGTTGTGCTAAAATACAAGACATGAAATTTACCATCTTTACCATTTTTAATTGTATACTTCAGTAAAGTACATTCACATTTTTCAATTTTCACACAAGTAACAAAACTCTTCTCATTTTACAAAACTGAAACGCTATATCTATTAAACAACTACTCCTCATTCTTTCAGCCCCCAGTCTCTGGTAACCACCCTTCTACTTTCTGTCTCTGAATTTGACTACTCTAGGTAACTCATATAAGTGAAATTATACGGTATTTGTTTTGGGGGATTGACTTGTTTCACTTAGCATAATGTCCTTCCATGTTGTAGATTGTATCAGAAGTTCTATTATTTCTAATGCCGAATAATTTTCTATTCTGTGTATTATCACATTTTGTTTATCCAGTTATCTGTCAATGAACACTTGCATTGCTTCCAACTTTGGGTTATTGTGAATAATGCCGCCATGAACATAGCTGTGCAAATATCTCTTTGAGACTGCTTTCAATTCTTTTGTGTATATATCCAGAAATGGAATTGCTGGATAAAATGGTAATCTTATTTTATAATTTTTTTGAGAAATCACCATACTATTTTCCACAACAGCTGCACCGTTTTACATGTCCCACCAACCATGTATAAGGGTTCCCATTTTTCCACATCCTCACCAACACCTGTTGTTGTTGTTTTTTTTTAATAGTAGCCATCTAATAGGTGTTGAATGGTATTGCACTGTGGTTTTCATTTCCTTTTGTCTAATGATTAGTGATGTTGAGCTTATTCTCATATGCTTATTGTCCATTTATATATCTTCTTTGGAGAAATATCTATTAAGTCTTTTGCCCACTTTTTAATCAGGTTTTTATTTTGTTGTTGAGTTGTAGAAGTTCTTTGTATATCTGGATATTAACTCCTTATCTAATATATGATTTACAAATATTTTCTCCTATTCTGTAGGTTGCTTTTCACTCTGTCGATTGCATCCTTTGACTCACAAAAGTTTTAAATTCAATATAATCCAACTTATGTATTTTTACTTTTGTCACCTGTGCTTTTGGTGTCATATCCAAGAAACCATTGCCGAATTCAATGTCAAGAGGATTTTCCTCATTGTTTTCTTCTAAAAGTTTTATAATTTTAACTCCTAGATTCAGGTTTTGTATTCATTTTGAGTTAATTTTTGTATATAGTATAAGGTAAGCTTCCAATTTTATTCTCCTACTTGTGGATATTCAGTTTTCCCAACACCATTTGTTAAAAAGACTTTTTTCGCCTATTGAATAGCATTGGCATCTTTGTTGAAAATCATTTGACCATATGCAATGGTTTATTTCTAGGCTCTCCATTCTATTCTATTCTATTCTGTTTTATTCTATTCTATTCTATTCTATTCTATTCTATTCTATTCTATTCTATTCTACTCTATTCTTCTATTGGTCTGTATGTCTGTTTTAATACCACTATCGCACTGTTTTGATTGCTGAAGCATCCTAATAAGTTTTGAAATAAGGATGTCTTCCAACTTTGTTCTTCTTTTTAGTATTGTTTTGGGTATTTAGTGTCCCCTGATATTATATATGAATTTTAGTATGGATTTTTCTATTTCAACAAAAATATTGTAGGATTTTGATAGGGGTTGCATTAAATCTATAGATCACTTTGGGTAGTATTGACATCTTAACAATATTAAGTCTTCCAACCATAAATATGGGATATTTTTTCACTTATTTGTGTCTTCTTTAATTCCTTTCTGCAATGTTTTATTATTTCAGTGTACAAGTTTTTTGGTTTTTGGGTTAAGTTTATTCCTTAGTACATTATTCTTTTTAATGCTATTGTAAATGCAATTATCTTCTTAAATTCCTTTTTGAATTGCTCATTGCGAGTGTATAGAAATGCAACTGATTTTTATGTGTTGATTTTGTATCCCACAACTTTGCTGAATGTATTAGTTCTAATGTTTTTTTTTTTTTTAATGGAATCTTTTAGGGTTTTCTACTCTAAAGAAAAACTAATTTCTCCTGTGTCTCCTCTACTCTCAATACTCTAC
This sequence comes from Eidolon dupreanum, assembly GCA_028627145.1. Taxonomy (NCBI): domain Eukaryota; kingdom Metazoa; phylum Chordata; class Mammalia; order Chiroptera; family Pteropodidae; genus Eidolon; species Eidolon dupreanum. The sequence continues at coordinate 82,630,677 of CM053503.1, read as the reverse complement.
TACAACATTATTTCACTTCTGACACCAGGTATGTGGGTTTTCTCTCACAAGCAATTCTGCAAGACTAGTTGTGCATCCTAGGTTCTTAGAATTTAACTAAGTTCTAACACTATCTCAGCATTTTATCTCTTTTGTTGCTATTGTAAGTAAAGTCATTTCTTTCATTATGTAACTCTAATTGTTGTTTGTTCATATGTAGTTTATTGTGTTCTGTATATTAATTGTGTACATACTCAAACTTACTGAATTCTCTACCATTTGTTATAGTTTTTCAATAAATTATCTTGAGTTTTCGTAGTACTGAACCATAATATATACAAATAATGATATTACTTATTTCACCTTTTTAGAGCTCTTGTTTCACTCTTTAGTTCAATTGTGTTGGCTGATATATTCAGAGCAATGTTAAATAATATTAGTGACAGCCTCTTTTCTTCCTGTGTTTAACAAAAATATTTCTAGTGCTTCCCTTTTTTGGTTGCAGTATGTATATATTTTATCATGTTAAGTAAGAGTCCATCTACTCCTAGTTCAATAAGTGATTTTATTAATAAAGGACATTGAACTTTATCAAATACCTCTTCAGCATCAACAGGAAATATCCTATAATTTTGTTAACTTTTGATTTATTAACAAATATTATGTTTATTAAATAAACCTCATTTGGTTATGTCTCCACCTATTTTAATATGTGCTTTCCTCTTTATATTTTAACGTTAGGTTGTTAGGTGAATAAAAGTTCGTAATTGTTATATCATTATGAAATTTTTTCTTTACCTCTTTAAGTGTTTGTTTGCATCAAATTCCATTTTTTCCAATATTAATATCATTAGACTTTCTTCCTTTTTTGTTAGTATATATTCAATATATCTTTTTCCACCCCTTCATTTTCAACTTTTCTGTCATTTTGCTATAGCTATGTAGATTTTACTACAGCATGTAGATTTTAGAGATTTCCTTCTCCTCCTGATTTGCTCTTTTTTTCATAAAACAATTTAACCTACTCACATTTATTGTGATTACTGAGGTGTTAAGACTTGTTACTGCCATCTTATTTTGTGTTTTATATTTACCATGCTTTTTATTTCCCCTCCTTTTCTCCTTTTTGTCAATTGATTAGGTTTCTTGATTTACTTTCTGATGTTCAGGTGCTTACTTTTAAGTTTTAACTCCAACATCTGACTATTATTTTCCTCCCACAGCCTATACAAGTACAGTACCTCTCATGGTCTGAACAAAGTGTAGACCTTGGTCTACTTATATTTTCTTTCTCTCCCTCCCTCCCCACCTTCAATGTTAATACCATTTGGGATTTAAGCTCCAGATGGCAGGTTTTTTTTAAATTAACACTTACTTAGACATCAACAGATTCTACTGATTTCTTTTTTCACCACAGCTTATTGAATCCTGTAGCTTTTTCTCTTGCATTTGTTTTCATTTATTTTTATTACCTATTACAGGTAAAACTGAAGGTGATTTATTTTATTATCCTTGAATACCTGAAATTGTCCTTATATATTTTGCCCTCACATTTATTTTATTTATTTATTTAGGTGAGGCAACCCTTGGTTGACCTCACAGATTGCAAGAATCTTGTCAGCTTACAATCCTTTATTTTTTATTTTTTAATTTTTTCCATGCCTACAGCACCTGGTCTTTCTTTACCCTCACATTTGAATGATAGCTTGGCTGGTTCAAATAATTCTCCCTTGGATGTCTGCAGATATCCCAGCATGCAGTGTTATAATTGAATGTGATAGTAATCTGCTTTCTTTATGAATAATCTGTTTTCCTTTTCTCTGTCCTTTGTGTTCTAAATTTCACCATGACATATTTATTCATTGTCTTATTTTCTTTTCTACTTGTCATGTGGTGGGCCCTTTCAGTATGAGGATTTTCTTCCTTAGCCACCTTGAGAAATTTTCTTCCCTATTTATTTCAGTATTCCTCACTTTATTTCCTCTTTCTGGAACTTCTATTTGGTGCATATTAAAATTTCTAAATCTATTCTTTCTATGTTCTAACATTTATTTTATGTTCTCTCTCTCTCTCTCTCTCTCTCTCTCTCTCTCTCTTATTTTTAAGTGCATTGTAAAAGAAGTCCTTGATTTGGTTTTCCAGCTCATTTTATATTTTGTATTCACCTGTGTCCAACTTGGCCATAGCCCAATTATTGAGGATACTTTTGAGAATCTTTTTATTTCTCTGAGGAAGTTTATGCTTATTCTAAATGTCTAATCTGTCTGCTCTGCTAGTTTTGTTTATTTTGGTGTTAGTTTTATTTATTATACTCTGTGCCTCTTTCATGATAGTGATTTTCCTCAGTGCTTAATGACTCTTGTCTGTTTGCCTTGGATTTGAGATTCCTTGTTAGTCTATGATGATGTCTCCAGTCATTGTGTGAGAGGGATGATAGTGGATAAGAAACAAGCCAGTGGAAGACTTTCGGTCAAGATGTAGAAAGTAAACACTGTGCTTGCCTCCTCTCGTGACCACATCAAAATTATAACAAAACTACAGAACAACCATTATAGGGAGTTGCCTGAGGTCTGGCTGAACAGAAGTCCTACAACTGGAGACATACATAAAGACCACCTTGAGACTAATAGGAAAGGTGAGGATGCAAAAATGGGCTGGTCCCACAACCACACGTGGCGGTTGAGAATCCAGAGGAATAACTTGGCTACGGAGGTCTCCCAAGAGGAGCAAGGGGTCCCAGTTCCACAATGGGCTCCCCAACCAAGGATTCCAGTGACAGGAAGAGAAGCCTTCACAACCTCTGGTTCTAAAAACCAGCAGTAATTGTGGCTGAGTGAGACAGAGGCTACAGGAGTCATAGTATTTTCTCTTAAAGGGCCTGCACATAGTTTTACTCAACTCACTCTGAGCTCCAGTGCTGAGGAAGCTGCTTGAGCAGTGCCATGGATATACAGGGAGGAACTGAATTGTCTGGCTTCAGGGCAAGGGCTAAAGAGGGGCTTTCTCCCAGAAAGAAGTACAGGCAGAATCCATTGCTTCTTTGTTGAGCTCTTCCTACTCCTGGAGTGCACATGCAGTATCTGAGTTTCCATCAACCTGGCTAACATAGGTTGCCCTGCCCAGGTGATTCCATGAGACCTCACCCCCCTCAACTTATGGGCCTACTCAAACTGCCTTCAGTAGTTTTTTCCATACAAATGGCCTATCTTAGTTCATGCTGTGGACTTTCCTAAAATCTTTCAAATGTTCACAAAACCCAAAAAAGCAGCATCTGGTCTCAATGTGTCCTGTACCTCTTGATGAGCAGCCCCCAGCTCAGCATTAGAGGCAGCTGACCTCGGTTCTAGGCTTGGCCTCTCGAGGCACCTCTAATCTCATTGTAGGTGGCAGTCATCTGCAGATAGCTTGATGACTCTTACTAGGTGGCCCTGGGAAGTTCACAAGCTGCAGCTGAACATGCCCTGCAGCTGGGCACTTCCAAGGAGGCCGGTGGGCCGGCATACCCAGTGGCTGGCTTTAGCCAGAGACGGAGTACCACCCAGGGCTGAATCTGAGGAAAACACACCTGACGGGCAGACCAGGCAGGCTCTAGAGCTCCGCTAAAGTGAATTCTGCTCCATAGGGTACAAATCCTCACAACCAATCAGCCTGAGCGTCGACCCCTTCCATCAAAGTGCAAACAGCAACAAAGGCTCAACTACAACAGGAGGGCACACACAACCTATCTAAGGGACACACCTTGAGAACCTGGCTCAGGTGACCATGGAAGACTGTGCCACTGGGCTTCACAAGATGGCTATTACATAAGGCCACTCTCCTAAGACCCAGAAACCTATCAGCCTTACCTAATATATAGAAACAAACATGAGTAGGCAGCCAAAATGGAGAGACAGAGAAACATGTCCCAAATAAAAGAACAAAACAAAGCTCTAGGGGGGAAAAACTGAACAAAATGGAGACAAACAATGTACCAAATGCAGAGTTCAAAATACTGGCTATTAGGATGCTTAATGAAATTAGGGGAAGAGCAGATTAACTCAGTGAGAACTTTAACAAAGAGATAGAAAACATAAAAAAGAAGCAATCAGAAATGAAGAATACATAGAGGGAATCAACAGATTAGATGAAGCAGAGGATCAAATCAAAGATTTGAAGATAAGGTAGCAGAAAACACCCAATCAGAACAGGAATAAGAAAAAAGAATCCAAAAGGGTCCTCTGGGACATCATCAAGTATACCAATTTTGCATCAGAGGGATACCAGAAAGAAACGAGAGAGAGCAAGGAATTAAAAACTTATTTCAAGAAATAATGATGAGAAACATTCTAACCTGGTGAAAGAAATAGACATACAAGTTCATGAAACACAGAGAGTCCCAAACAAGATTAATCTAAAAAGGCCCACACCAAGACACACCATAATTAAGATACCAAAGTTTACAGAAAACAAATATTAAAAGCAACAAAAGAAAAGCTTACCTACAAGAGAGCTCCTGTAAGACTGTCAGCTGATTTCCCAACAGAAACTTTGTAGACCAGAAAAGACTGAGATGAAATATTTAGTGCTGAAAAGCAAGGACTTACATCCAAAATTACTCTACCCAGCAAAACTATCATTTAGAATCAAAGGACAGGTAAAGAGGTTCTCAGACAAGACAAAGCTAAAGGAGTTAGTTCATCAACACCAAACCAGTATTACAAGAGATGTTAGCAGGACTTCTTTAAGAAAAAGAAAAACGAAAAAAAGATAAAAAATATGAACAATTAAATAGCAGTAACTACATATCTATCAACAATTGTTTTGAATGTAAATGGATTTAATGCTCCAATCAAAAATAGGGTGACTGAATGGATAAGAAAATAAGACCCTAATATACGCTGCCTACAAGAGACTCAGGATTGAAACACGTACACACAGACTGGGTGTGCGGGAATAGAAAAAGATCTTTCATGCAAATGGAAATGAAAGGAAATGCTTAGGTAGCAGAGAAAATAGACTTTAAAACAAGGCTATAGCAAGAGACAAAGAAGGACACAGTAATCTCATTTCTGGGTATTTATCCAAAGAAACCCAAAATAGTATTTTGAAGGGACATATGCATCCATTTATTCATTACAGCGTTATTTACAGTAGCCAAGATATGGAGACATCCTGGATGTTCATCAATGGAAGAATGGATAAAGAATAGGTGGTACATATGTGCAATGGAATGTTACTTGGCCATAAAAAAGAATGAAATCTTGCCATCTTGCCATCTGCAACAACATGAATGAACCTAGAGGGTGTTGTGCTGAGGGGAGTAAGTCAGACAGAGAAAGTCAAATGCAACATGATTTCACTGACCTGTGGAATCTAAGGAATAAAGCAAAGAAAACAGCAACAAACTCATAGAAACAGAACATTTTGAGGATTGCCAGATGGGAGGGGGCTTAAGGGTGGGTGAAAAAGGGGAAGGGATCAAGAAGTACAAGTTGGTATTTACAAAACAGTCATGGGGATGTAAAAAGTATAGCATAAGAAATATAGTCAATAATATTGTAATAACTATGTGTGGTGTCAGATGGGTACTGGATTTACAGGGGTGATCACTTTGTAAGTTATATAAACATCTAATCACTATGTTATACACCTGAAACTAATATAATATTGTATGACAACTATAATTAAAAATAAAAATATTTAAAGAACTTTTTAAACATAAAAAAAGGAAATAAGCCAATGGAAAAAGTGTGCCAATATCCAGTGTCCATTCTTCTTAGATGTCATCTTGCCTCTCTAGCAAGTGCCCACATTTGCATAATGAAGACAGGTATGCCTGCTGCTGCTGTTTGGCTAAGCAGGGAAGATGGGATTGGAAGAGTAGATAGTTGGTTGTCTTGATCATTCCTACTGGAACAACCAACCTATTACCCTGTCAGTTATTCCCACCCCCATTCACTGTCTTTAAGTTTGAAGCACCTTCAAAGATACTCTCACCTTTCACAGCAGGTTTCTCCTGCACATGTTTAGGCAGTGGTTTCTTTCTTCCAATTCCACAATCTTTCTTCTTTCAGAAATTCCTCACAACTTCAAATCCACTGAGGTTACCCTCTCTTATTTGCTAGAACATTTATTAGAATATTTTTTTCTGATGTTTCTAAGGTTCAAGATAGGAAAAAGTGGCTGAAATTCAGTCTATCATTTTGAACTAATATTAAACAGATTGTTCAAATGCTCAGGGCAGTCTTGTGAGCTAAGTACTAAATATTACACTCATTTTTCAGATGAGAAAACAAACTTAGGGGAAAAAATATACAATTTGCTCAAGATTTCACATTAGCAAAGAGCAGCATTGGGACCAGAACTCAAGTCTGTTCAACAGTAAGCCCAGAGCTCTGACCCAACTTCTCGTTCTAATGAACTGCATGTAACAGAGACAGTCTTGTGATTCTGTCATAGTGTTCGCACGAAGTCCCAGAACCTCCACGTCTTCTGCCTCTGGACCATAGCCGAGGACCATGCTGCATGTCACGCCTCTGAAACTTTCACCCATCACAGCCCCTAATTCCAAAACCTCATATCATTCATTCATTTACACATTAATTTGCTTTTTACTGAGCACAGCCTATGTTACAGACACTTCTAGAACAAAATAGACATGATCCTTACCTTCACAGCCCTTCCTGTCTACTAAGCAATTACTCATGTTACAGATAAAGATGCCATAACCTTGAAGGAAAGGGATTGTCAGAGGCAAAGCTGACATTAGAACACCAAATTTCCTTATTTCCAGACCACTACCCCCCTTTCCTCTGTCTTTTTTAAGTAAATGAGTGTTGCAGGAAAATTAGAAAATACAAGTGAACAATAAAGAATGAAGTAAAAATTACCTATAATCCCCTTTGCAAATGTCCAAGGTTAACATTTTGGTATTTATTCTTCTAGACATTTTTCTATGCATACATGATTTTTTTCCTAACAATATTTAAAGGTCTTTACAATAGCTGTTTTATCTTACAAAAATGGAATCAGAGTATATATACTGTTTCTCTAAAGACTATGCTGTGCAAATATTCCCATATTATTTAATACTGCAACATCCTTCTTAATCCTTGTATGATACTTCACTGTAGGGATGTATTACATGTTATTATCCTATTGTTAGAAATGAAGGCTAATTTTTTTAATGTTCATGATTATGTATCAGCACTTCCAAAGAAATCTCTAATTTACAGGATTTTTCATCCTTTTCTTTTTTTACTTTAATTGCTTTTACTTTCTGTTCCTCTTTGCTGGAAAAAGCAGAAATGCCTGGAGAGAAAGTAAAGGGGGAAACAGGGACATGAAGAAGAGGAGCAGAAGGAGAACACAGCAAGTCAGCCCACGGCGGCTGATGCAGGAGTCGGGAGGAGAGGCCCAGCTCCCGACCTGTAGTGAGCCCAGACACTACCCACAGGCGTCCTCTCATATTCTTGCTGTGAACTAGATGCTAATTCCACTTCAGAGACAAGAAAATGGTCCTAAGAGATTAACCACTAGTATTTATGAAGGGTTAATCATATGCCAAGATGTCTTTAAACTCATTTAATTCTCACAATGAGAATAGATATCATTATTAATCCTGTTTGGCAGATGATTTAAATGAGCCAGCAAGGGAGAATCTGAAATTGGATCTTTGGTCTCCTTGACTATCAAATCATACTCTTCCAAAAGAGGCTTTGAAAGCAAAGGGCCATTTGCTTTCTGTGCCTGTTCCCTCAAGCCCCTCCCCTATGGTTGATGGCAAGTGGTAGGGGAAGAGGGGTGTGCATATGCTCTCCACCGTTCGCCTCCTGCCTGACCTCAGATGCAGAGTACCTTTCTCAGGCTCAGGCTTCAGTGATAGTTGATGCCTTTCCTCCAAAGACTTTCAGAAAAAGTTGAAAACTGGTAGGCCCAAAAAATTCATTCATCCATTTGTTTATGCAGCACAGACTCTTTGAGCATCTACTCTGAGCAGAACCCTGATTAGGTGTTGGAGATATAGGGATGAACCAGAAAAGGCACAATATTCAGGTTACAAATCATTTTCCCTCAGAATTTTAAAGACATTGTTCCACTGCATTCTAGTTGCCAATGTTGCTGTCTGATGCCACTTAGGCATGAAATTAATTTTTTTTTCAAATTATGTGTTACTTTTTCAAATGGCCACTGAGTTGTTAGGACAAAAATAATAAAGTTTGGACCTAACTACTTAATAAATGGAACTATTAAGTGCTTCTTTTGGCATAGGTGGAGCTGTGAAAAATTTCTGAGACACTGAAGGCACCAAGAACCAAGAAAGTCTGGAAAAATCTGCTCTAAGATAAATTCCTATAATTGCATTTGCTGCATTGAAAGGTAGGCAGGTTTGGGTTTTTTGTGCATAAGTCCAAATTGCCTTCTAGAAGGTTTTCATTTATAATGGAACCAACAGACAGTGAAAGTGAAAGACAGTTTAAAAGTAACATTGATGCAGAGACTACAAAGATCTAACTCCTTCCCTCCAGGAAACTGTATTGCACAAAGAATCCAAGGACTTTCTTGGACTTACCATTTATTTCCATAAACACAAATTATCCATTTTTTAAATCTGTGCGATTTAAGAATTTATTAAAAAGCATTAGGAGGAAATGCACCAACAAGCCAACAAGTGTTTCTCTTGGAATGAGGGATTTCTTCTTTAGAACTTTCAGTGTTATCTGAATTTTTTTACAAGGATTATATTCAACACTTTTAATAAGAAAAAAATCTTAAATTACAAAGCTTTGAATATTTTGGATTAAATGTGTACCTAAATTCCATTAATAAGAATTAAGGGCAAAGTACTAAAATATCCACTGCCTGTCATCCTCCTTTTGAGAAATGAAACCCCTGGCCATAAAAATAGCTTTTGTGTGCTGTGAGAAGGAAGAGAGTTTTAAAAGAAAAAGAAAAGGAAAAGGAAAAGCAGAAGGAAACTGTTAGCAAGTCTAAATTCAGACAAATGTCTGAGGGGCCGAAAGATGGAGACTGTCCATGCCCTGCTCCCCAGGTTTCTAAACCCTCTGTGGGGTAAGGAGGGAGCTGACTTTACGCAAGCTGCTGATTTTAGATGTGGCTGCAGATTAATTTTAGAAGGCCATGACATTCCAACTGAGTCATTCTGAAGAAGCCTGATTGGAACCAATTGGGCTGTCTTCTCAAGTGTCCCAGACCTCTGCAGATCTGCCACCTCCTGGAATTAGGAAGCCTTGTTCCCATTAGCGAGTGTCATTTCACCAACAGGGAAGACCTGGATCACCACCTGAAAATGGCAGGACCACCTCAAAACACACCACAGAGCCCTGGAAGCTCTATTTGTATGTGCAATTCAAAGACAGCTAGCATGATCACATCAGAAAACCAGCTCAAGCCTTTCCATTATGCCAGCAATTCTAAAGCACCTACTGTATATAAATGCAGTTGGGGCAATGACTCTCAAACCTAGTCATCCATATTCATTAGAGAGCTTACTAAAAATACAGATGTCCAGGGCTAGCCCCAAATTTGCAGATGTGGAACCTCCAGGAAGGGGCTCCTAGGTGGTCATCATGTCCTCCAGGTCTGGGAACTAGTGCTCTGGGGAGGCCCAGAACTGAGAGATGCACACCCCCTGCCTTCAAGGCTCTCACAGAAAATATGAGGGCAACCACAGGGAGTAGACTATGCTAACCGACCAGTCTAGGCCATGTGTCACACTCCTGGCTGGGGTAGGGTTCCATCCCAACACATGGGCTGAGAGGAAGGGTGGTTCCCCAGTGGAAATTGGAGTGGTCGTTATGGAAAAGGGGAATGAGTGTTGGGCAGACAAAAAATAGCAAATGTCATCCTCAGTCTGCAATGCCAGTATATCAACCTAAGCATCTTCAGCATCAAAGAATCCAGTAAGCATCACGTAACAAACATCATCTGCCCACTATGCTTCCATTCCTCAGAAAAAGGCATCTCCTTTTTTGGAAGATGTGTCCCTCGCCTTAGCCATGTGGTCTGACCCACCTCTTGGCCTCAGCAATTAATTCAGAGGTGAGCACCTGACTCAGGTTGTGCCAATCAGAGCCTTTTCCAGAGATTTTCTGAACCAAGAGCCTGGAGGAAGGCCCATTCCTCTTAGGTGGCAAATACATGAGGAGGTAATCCGGGAAGTTTCTAGGGTCATGCTCTTCACTGTGTAGAGAAAGCTTGTATGCCATGGAAGATAATGAGGGCCATATTCGAAGAGAAGCAGAACCCACAGAGGAGAGCCATCTGGCAGTGCTGAGTCCCTAGTTTCATCAGCCCAGCTACTACCCAAGTTTGGATTAGGTTTCCGTCACTTGCAACCAAAGAGTTATAACTAATATTCATGTTATATATCAGTTCATCTAAAAAGAAGATTAAAAGGCCAAAAGGGAAAACTGGGGCCTGAGTCCTCTATCATGGCTCAACAGACTTTCTTCTCAAACAGCACTGATCATTAGCCAAATTCAGGTTTAGTCATTCCAGAAATTCAAAGAGATTTGGTGAAATTAAGATATTCTTCCTGGAGGAGGGGAATTTAAGGCTGGATTTTAAGAGGAGAGACCACAAGGCACTCTCAAAGCACTCCTGCAGGCTGAGGATCTCTTTATTCCAGGAAGGGCTGTAAATACTCATGACTCCTTGGGAAGATCTTTAGAGACACACATACTGTACTCTCACTATTCTTAGCAGCATTCCATGGTTCATGAAGGGCTCAGGATCCCTGTGGCTGCACATCCTGGGAGAAAGATGAACTGGCCCCTCAGCCTTTCTGCCCTGCTTAGCTCCGGAGCTTAGCAGTGTGAACTTGATTCACATTGCAGCTGGGAATTAAAGCTGAGGAGCTCCAGGTGTTTTTCTTGAATAAGCACTCCCCAGATTTCTGCAAGTCTTTGGTTAATTCCCAGAGTTCTAAAAATGTTGATTCTGACAATACTTGCCAATTTCTCATTGATTTTATAGAGAGAAATTTCAGAAATCCTTACTCTACCCATTTCACCAACATCCACTTCATATTTTGCATTCTACTCTATAATGTATCCAAGTGTTTTAATATGACATTATTTGATTTTAAATTGTTTAACATGGAATGAAATAGACTCTCTAGAAAGATACACTGAGTTTATTCTGGGACTTCACACCCACCAGCATACTCCTAAGCAGTATAGTTCATTATAACATTTTAATTATGCATTGTCTCCTACACCAGACTATAACTTCCCTGGCTGTAGAACCAAGTAGACATCATTTCTGTCAACTATGCCTAGTACAACATTGAAGTAGGGTGATTATAAATATGGAGCCAACCAGTTGTCTATTATATTTCAACAATGCCAAAAAAAATTGACAAAAACTTTTCAGAATTGGAGTAATTTCTACATCAATATCTTAAAATAAAGATGAGAATGAAGTAGAAAAGCCTGCTATTTGGAAATGTTACAGGCAATCAGGTGTCTGTGTTGTAGGAGTCAGGAGTTCAGTTCTCGGACCCCCCACGGAAGATTTATGTGGGGGGTCCGGACACTGTGAAGAAAGAACAGATGAAAAGTAGCAAACAAAAGTGATTTTACTGAGTAAAGTAGGCAGAGTAAAGTACACTTGGAAGAAAGTCCAAGTGTGCACCTCAGTAGAGGATTGAGGGCCCCAAGAAGTTGACGGTTGGGGGTTATATAAGCCATAGAGTTTCTTTGTTCTCCTGTCCCTCCCATCTTGAATAGTGTGAATTTTTCACTCCTCCCTCAGACCCTCTTATTCCAAGCTGGGGCATGCGCAGTGGTTGCCATAGATGGGAAGTCAGACAGCAGTTCTGTGGGAGTTTTGAGAGTAAGCGCATGCCCAGTTAACTCATTTTTCCCATACCAGTTGAGAGTCCTCAGAGTAAGGTCCTATAATGGTCATTTGCAGTTAATTGATTTGGGGAAGAGTGGGGCAGGGGAGGAAAGGGGATGAGGAAGGTGCTGGCACCACTAAGATTTTTGCCTGCCTGTCTAGTCTCTGACCTTGAGAGACTGAGGGAGGCTTCACAAGTCTGCCAGACCCCTGGTTGTATGTTTTCTTCTGCTGAGCTTGTCTCAGGGCCTTGTTAACCCTTCATTGTCCCTCTCCTTTCAGCTCATATCTACTTATATATCCAGCCTGTTAGAAAAATGTATGCTAACTCCGCAGCGACATGCTTCCTTTACTTGGGATCTTGGTGACAGCTGGGTTCTCCTGGCCTCTGCTGCTCACCTCTCTCTCCAGGGACCAAGACCTTCTGACCTCTACCCCAAAGAGAAGCCCCTGGGGAGATCCTTCTGGTTCTGAGCAAGGCCTCCAGGGCTCCTGGCCCTTTGTGCTCAGTCCTGGCTCTGCTGACCTACCCCTGTACTAGACCTTAGTGGGCATGGTGAGCAAGCCACATAAATGTGCTAACTTTTCCCATCAGCAGCTCCTTTCCTATTTGGGGAATTTCATAACCATCCCTGAGAGAGATTCTGTCTTCTGCATCCAGAAAAGCAGCCTTATTCCAGGCCTCCCACTGAGCCCTTCAGAGTCCCATCCCACTAGCAGCACAATGACTGTCAAATGTGGACAGATGTGGCTATGTATGCAAGAACTCCTTGAGACAGAACTTTGAGACCTGAGCTGTGAAGGAGGATCAGAAAGAATAAGCACAAACAGGTAATGGTCCTACTAGCACTTGGGGTCTTGAAAAGCTTCTTTTTTTTTCAAACATTATTGAAATATAATAGATAATTAGTTATTCATATTTACATTGTACAATTCAATGAACTTTTTTCAATTAGAGTTGGCATACAATAATATACCAGTTTCAGTTGTACAAAATCGTGATCAGATATCTAAATCACTTGCAAAGCAATCACCCCGCTAAATCTAGTACCTCTTCCCCTTACATATTTATTACAAAATTACTAACCATCTTCCCTATGCTACATTCTACATCTCCATGTCTATTCTGCAACTATCCATTTGTACCTCTTAATCCCTTTGCCTTTTTTTCACTGTTCTAGCCCCCCAACCACCCTCTCATCCAGTAGCTCTTTAAATAGTCTCTGATCTAAAGGTTTATTTCTGCTTTTGTTGATGTTGTTGTTGTTGTTTATTTTGTTCTTAAGATTCTACAAGTATGTGAAATCATGCAATATTTGTCTTTCTCTATTTAACCTATTTAATTTAAGCAACACCCTCTAGGTCCATCAAGGCAATATCTTTCTCCATCCCCTTCCTTTTACTGTGTGTATCTTTTCATCTAAAGCAATCTCTTGTAGGCAGCATATGTAGAGATCTTGTTTTCTTATCCATTCAGCTGCCCTATCTTTTGGTTGGAGCTCTTAATTCTTTTCCATTTGAAGAAATTGTTGATATGAATGTTATTACCATTTTTTATTCCTATTTTTGATACATGTTTTTTCTTCTTAAAGAAGCCCCTCCAACACTTCCTATAATACTGGCTTGGTATCGATAAATTCCTTTCGCTTATTTTTGTCTGGAAAGCTCTTTACCTGTCCTTCGACTTTAAATGATAGCTTTGCTGGATAAAGTATTCTTGGTTATAGATCCTGGGTTTTCATCACGTCAAATATTTTGTGTGAAGCCCTTCTGTCCTACATAGTTTCTTTTGAGAAATTGTCTGTCTTATGGGAGCTCCCTTATATGTAACTATCTGATTTTTTCTTGTTGCTTTTAAGATTCTCTCTTTGTATTTAACCTTTGGCATTTCAGTCATGATGTGTCTTGGTGTGGGCTTCTTTGGGTTCATCTTTCTTGAGACTCTCTGAGCTTCCTGGGGTTGTATGTCTATTTCCTTCACCAAGTGAGGGAAGTTTTCCATCATTATTTCTTCAAATAGCTCTTTGACATCTTGTTCTCCTTCAAGTACCCCTATGACATGGATGTTTTTACATTTAATTTTGTCCCATACTCAAATTAGTATTATAGTCTTGGCTTCTTTTTTCTTGCCATTCTGATTGCATACCCTGGGCTTCCACATCCTCTATGTCGGTGGTTCAATCCTCTTTTTTATCCACTCTGTTGATTTCTTCTAATATACTCTTCATCTCAGATTATGTGTTCTTCATTTATGACTGGTTCCATTTTATAATTACCATTTTTATGTTTTTTATTTCTATGTACTAAGCAAAGCTCCTAAATATCCTGGTCTTACTAGTACAGCTTTGTGTAGTAGGTGTCCAGTGGCACGGTCCTGAGAGGGGTTCAGCTGCTGGCCAAGTTTAGCCCCAGCCTGTGCCCCTCCAGAGTTACCTGTTAAGCTTCAGCAAGCAATGCACAGATACTGTGCTTATAGTTGCCTCAAGAAGCCACACCAAAAACTGAGGCCAGCTGCCACCAGTGTGAGTCTTAGCGCTGCTCAGCAAGGAGCACCTGACTCGCTGAGGATACACCTGTATGTGGCTTGGGTGGGGCCGTGAGTTGAGGGAGGCAGAGTTTCAGGGATTCCTCTAGGCGTAGCAACCTGTTATTTAGTTCAATGATGTGTCAGCTACGGCAGCAATGTGTATGCATGCTGGAATAGGGGAGGACTCAACAGAGGAACAATGGATACCCCCGGCATTTCTGCTTGGGAGAGAGCCTTGCTCTGGCCCTTGCTCCCACAATTCACTGTACCCCTATAAGTTCCTAGTTCCCTCATGCAGCTGACAGGCACTGTTGCTCACAGCGAGCAAGTCCATCACTGTGAAAATCCTCTCATGGACTCAGCCCCTTTAAGAGGTGTCTGCAGCTGCTGCTGGGACAGTCTCCATCACATTCAGCCGCTTGAAACCGGGCAGTCTTGCCTCTTCGCCCCCTCCTACCTTCTACTGTTGCAGGTTAATTATTTCTTTCCCTAGTTGTAGTGCTTCTGCTCATTCAGATCTCAGGCGACTTTCCTTGCTGTTTGCTCCATGTTTCTGTCACAACTTTGATTTAGTCGCAAGAGAGATGAACAAAGCCTCTATCATTTATGCAGTTTGTTCCCCATCTCACGCAGAGGAATTGTTTTAAGCACTTAGAAATGAAAGAGTAGAAGCAGCTCTGAAGAGCAGAGCCAATGATATTGGAATCTAAGGACTCTACACTAACCCCTACAGAGATAGGTAACATGCTAATGTTGTTGCCATGTTGCTAGAAAAGCCAAAGAGGGAGAGAATTTTTGGTATTAACATGCCGCCTCCTCTGATCAGGTTTTCCTGAAGCTATGGAGCTAGCAATCATTTATACCTTAGTGAGACATACTTAGGTAAACTTACAGCTTTTATCACTGAGACCAGCTGCACTGGAGAAGTGAGCCTTTTGCTGCATGTACACAAGCATAAGAGGGTAGATCCTTTTAAAGCCTGCATCTTCTGAGGCAACAACAGAGGTGACAGGATGGCAGAGGACACACTTTGAAACAGCTGAAGTTACTGAGGGCCAAATAATAAAAGCACTCAATGAAAGGAATTAATGCTTCTAAATTTTCTGTTTTAATTCCTAATATGCTAAATACCTATAGACATAATCCACATCTGTTAAAGCTATTTAGGGCCTCTTATGATTTTTAAGAATTTAATGAGTTTCTGAGACCAAAACAGTAAGAAGCATTCCTCTATGACAGTAGCCAGGCACCTTTAGGTCTCACTTTGGCACCAGGATTACCCCTTAACTTCCTCTTGTGCATCTAAAGAGGGGAGATGGGCTGTTCCCAAGTGCTAGTGATGAATCATATGTCTGCTCCTAAAATTTCATCACAGCCGGGCACACCAAGACATAGATACAGGAAAGCTGTTACTGAATTTCCAACTGGTCTGGCCACCACCCATGTAGGACAAAAGAGAATGACAGTGTTTCCAAAGAAATGAGGGCTGGGCTCACCAAGGAAGGGAGGACCATCTGCTCTGCATCTTTGGTCTTTAGGCTGTTTCTTAGATAAAAGACCCCAGAATAATCTTGCCCTCAGAGCACAGGTGACTATGCTAAAAAAAAAAAAAAGCTCACTAGAGACACCAGCCTGCATTCCAACATAGCATCTCCCAGGAGAATGCAGAGGTGGTCCCTGCTCCTCACACCCTGGAAAGCAGAAAACCAAAGGTCTGTCAGGGCATCTGAAAGGCTGTGAAATAGAGCACATGCTCCAAGCACCCCAGAGCATGGAGAGCCCAGCAATTCCATGGAGCCGGGCATGCTGGCTGAACCAACACCACCAAGGCCCTTCCTACCTCTGAGGTGTGAGATCTCTGCCAAAGATAAATGCCAGTTAGTTAAATTAATTCCTGGAAATTTTGTAACACCCTAATGTATGTACGTATTCTTTTCTTTTTCTCAAAAAGTTTAAGTGTGTGTATCTTCCTCCCCTGGCAGGCCAGATTCAGCCCAGTCTGCATTCAAATATTAAGAGGTTTAAAAACCAGGCTTGGCCTCATGGCATGAGATGGAGAAGGACTGACCAGGACAGGGTAAAGGAAGTAGACAGAGCCTCAGGGACTTCTTTCAAAGATCACTGAACATGCATCAGTAACATAGAGATGGTTGCTGACTTTCCAAGGGCCCGTCTGTTCTCCATCAAGGCCCTGCTGTAACAGGCAACCCTCTTGGCCAGGCAATGCTCAGGGTAGTGGCTCCCAGAAGTTTCCACTCAAGCTGGGGACCACATGTGCTAAATGGAAGTGTCTTTCTCCACAAGCAGCAGCTCCTCACTGCCCCTTGCGTGCAGCCCAGCTCGAGCCTGTGGTCTGGAACAGTGGGCCCTCAGCCCAGTCTTATGCTCTGCCCCCTTCCTCATCTTCTCCACAAGGAAATCTGGCTTCACACCCCCTCTCCAGAGCTCTGGCTTTCCACTTCCTTTAAGCAGGAGCAGTGATTAGCACTCCCATGTTGACCCACCCCAGGAAGTTTTCTCAGTGCTCTGCCCCAACCACTGTTTGCTCTGAGGATTACCCCCCAGGCACCTTTTCTGTAATCCTGGGGCAGCTGAGCTTCTTTCTGCTGCTGGAACATGCAATGGGCCTTGTCTTCATTCAGATTCTCCTGAGTGCTGGCCTCTGGGCTCTCTGGCCTGGTTCCTGTACCACTTGCCCTGCACAGGGCTCGCACTCAACTAATATCCAGGGGCTGTGTCTTTTATAAATTCACCTTTTGAAGGTGGGTCAGATACAGGTCTGTCCTCAGGCATGCCCAACCTAGTCCACAGCCAAACCTAAAACTTTTCTCAAAGTAAAAGAGGGCTGAGTCTTTTAAAACTGGCTTCCTAATGTTTTCATTCTTGGCAGCCAAATCTCACTGGCAATTTTTCAGGTTCTTAAAGCCAAGTGAATTTTCCCTTCCATTCTTTTATTAAAGAATATCCCCAATAACAGCACCATGGTGATGTCAGAGAATGTTTTTAGGAGATGCGTGCTGAAGTGCTCTGGAAAGAAAAACCATGATGTCTGCACCTGATTTTCACATGGCACGTATGTGCACACACAGTGAGAAAGAGTCAAGTAGTTATTAACCAGCAGGGGTCTAGATAGAATTCAGTGTACTAGTCTTTCAACACTTCTGTGAGCTTGAAACTTCAAAATTAAATTTACAGGAAAAAAAAAATCTAAGAATAAATCCTATAGTTCCAGGATTATCTCTGTCAACCTCCTACCAGTAGAAGTTGATTTAGAGTCTATGCTCCAGTGTCTCCTTGGGCCTGCCTGCCTTCTGGAGCCTTTTACAATTACAGCTTCTAAGAAATCAAAATGCATGTCCTGAGACAGGGTCTCAAAGTCCCCTCAGGCTCCAGCTGTCTATGATGCAGTAACTCCTCTTGGTGGCTTCCTCGCTGCTTTAAAGTGCTCTCCTCACATTTCTGGAGGTGTCCTGCTTACGGGAATAATGTGAACCTAGAGAAGGCCAGCACTGGCCTGAGATAGTAGGCCAGCAGCCCCATCTAGTGGTGGGACAAGGGCAGCAAGCACCTCCCCTGTGGGCCTGGCACCCCTGCCACACCAAACCTCCCCACACAGTACTCACTCTAACACACTCCAGCATTGCCTAGTCAGTAGTTTGAGAGACAGCAAACAGCATAGAAAGATCATGGGCTTTGGAGGCAAACAGCTCATAATAGGTGCTCAATAAATACCTGCTGACTGCATGGATGGCTTGGATCCAAACCTAGACCTGTGACTTACCATCATATGGTTTTTGAGCAAGTTATGTAATATTTCTGAATCTCTGTTTTCTTATCCAAAAGTTGGGATTATAAAAGCATCCTGGGGGCAGGGGTGAAGATTAAGATAGAAGAAGGAGGTGGAAGGTCCTGGAACATAACAAACCTGGTAAAGGCAGCCATTCCTCAACTGTGGTTGTCCTGAACTAAACACATCCAGAGAAACCCCCAGGCATTCACGGAAAAAGGATGGCGGAAAGCACAGTATCCATGCCCTGTGTGCAAATTCTCAAGGTGAGGGCTCCAAGTGGGGAGAGGGGCCTTCTCCACATTTCTACACCAAACCCAGCACAGCTCCATGCAGAGGGACAACAAGAATTCAGCAGGATTGGCAGTGGGGCCTCAAAGCTCAGGCTGCCCAGAAGGAGCGTTTGAGACAGAGATGGGGTTCACTGTGCAATAACAGCCCAAGCCGTGGGGAACAGCCAGTGGGCAGTAGACCTGAACAGGGCTTCAGGAGAGCAACAACCCCAAAGAACAGCTATAGGCACAAGTGAGGTCTCCTGGGAGACCTGGAGTAAGCGGTAAATGCCCACAGTCATGGGACCCTGAGTAGAAAGTATGGGAAATCGATGCTTGGTTGTTCTGAAGCAATCAGTTCCATAAGTTTCTGCCAATGACTTGTGCAGACGGAGGAACGATGTTTGCCAAAATTGTGACCCACACAGTGCCAAAAGAGTCATTCAACCTTTGAGTTAACAAAACCAGGATATAAAAATGATTCAATTAGCGGAACAACAAACTTACACCCACAGAGATAAAATTTGGCAGAGACAAAATGCAGGGGTGGAGGAATCCATGTAGGAGAAAAGGCAGAGTTAAATCTTTCTCAGGCTCCAAGAGAGCTAATGGTGATGTGGTGCTGGGAAGGTTAACCACATCCTGGCTAGATCACTGGATGTATAGTGCCCATGACACAGGAGCACTGGCCAGCCTAACCTTGGAGCTGGCCATGCCACAGGCTTCCCTTGTGTCCCAGGCCAACTCTGAGGACCATTAAGAAGGACATAGAGACATTGGATGGAACACATTGAAAAGAAAAGGCAAGGGGCCATGATGGCAAGGAATATAAAAGGGATGGCACAGGAGTTACAGCTGAGAAAACAAGGATATTTATCTTGGAGAAGTAAAGACTTGATAGAGACACAAAACAAGTCATCTTCAAGTGTTTATTAAGATGCTGCCATATGCAAAGAGAGGAGATCCATTCTAGGACACAGAACTGGCCTAGATAAGGAAGGACTTTGTCTCAAGTGTTGTTCCAGAGATGGACAGTCATGAGTCAAGAAAAGAGGGCAGTCAAGCCATATCCTTGAAACTCAGGAGGCCCAGACAGGCAGAGATAAAACCAAGCACCCTCTGAGTCTTTTAGCTCTAATATCACATCATTCCCTAAGTCATGAAGCCCATATTCATACAAGTCCAGGAAGCACAGAGAGTCCCAAACACATGAACTCAAAGAGGCCCATGCCAAGACACATCATAATTAAAATGGCAAAAGTTAAAGATGAAAAGAGAATCATAAAAAGAGCAAGAGAAAGGCAGCTGTTTACTTACAAGGGAGCTCCCATTAGACTGTCAGGTGATATCTCAACAGCAACTTTGAGGCCGGAAAGGCTTGGCACAAAATATTCAAAGCAATAAAAGTCAAGGACCTACAACCACAACTACCATACCCGCAAGGCTATCATTTAGAATTGAAAGAGAGATAAAGAGCTTTCCAGACAAGAAAAAGCTGAAGGAGTACATTACAGCCAAACCAGTATCACAGGAAATGTTAAAGGGAATTCTTTAAGAAGAGGGGAAAAAAATAGAACCTAAAATTGAATAATCAAGTGGCAATAACTATATACCTATCAATAATCACTTTAAATGTAAATGGATTAAATGCTCTAATAAAAAGACAGGGTTGCTGAATGGATAAGAAAATAAGACTCATGCATATGTTGTCTACAAGAGACCCACTTCAGATCAAAAGACACAGACTGAAAGTAAAGGGATGGAAAAATATTTTATGTGACTAGAAATGGAAAAATAGGCTTTAAAACAAAGTCTATAATAGGAAACAAAGAAGGACATTACATAATGATAAAGGGATTGATCCAACAAGAGGATATAATGCTAGTAAACATGCACTCAACATAGAAGAACTTGAACATATAAAGCAAATATTTACCAAAATAAAGGGAGAGATCAACAGCAATACAGTCATAGTAAGAGACTTTAACACCTCATTGACACCCACCAATGGACAGATCTTCCAAACAGAAAATCAATGAGGAAACAGCTACCTTAAACGACATGCTAGACTAGATGGATTTAATTGATATTTTTAGAGCATTACACCCCAAAGCAGCAGAATATACATTTTTTTCAAGTGCATATGGAATATTTTGCAGGATAGACCACATATTAGGCCACAAAAAAAGGTCTCAATAAATTTAAGAAAAAAATAATGAAACCTTACATTTGCTACAACATAGGTGGACTTAGAGGGTATTGGGCTAAGTGAAATAAGTTAGACAGAGAAAGACAAATACCATATGATCTCACTTATGTGCAGAATCAAAAGAACAAAATATATGAACAAACAGAACAGAAACAAACTTCTAGATACAGAGAACAAACTGATGGTTGCCAGGTGAGAGGGGATTTGGTGGATGGGTGAAAAGCTGAAGGGACTAAGAAGTACAAATTGGCAGTTACAAAATAGTCACAAGCTGTAAAGTACAGCATAGGAAATATAGTCAGTAATATTGTAATAACTATGTATAGTGCCAGATGGGTACTAGACTAATCGGGGATCACTTTGTAAATTATATAAATGTCTAACCACTGTATTGTACAACTGAAACTAATATAAAATAATATTGAATATCAACTGTAATTGGGGGGAAAAGCCCATATTCTTTTTTGTATTATGGTTGACATACAATATTACATTAGTTTGAGATGTACAACACAGTGATTAGACATTTATATAATAACAGATGACGTGATCCCTCGATAAGGTTAGTACTCATCTGACACAATACATAGTTATTACAATAATAATGTTGGCTATATACACTATGCTGTACTTTACATTCTCATGACTGTTTTTACAACTGGCAATTTGTACCTCTTACTCCCTTTCCCTTTTTCACTCCTTTCTCCAATGCCCCTCCAAACTGGCAACCATCAATTTGTTCTCTGATCTACGAGTTTATTTCTATTGTGATTGTTCCTTTCTTTTATTTTTAGATTCCATACATAAGTAAGATCATATAATATTTTTTCTTTCTCTGTCTGACTCAGTCCACTCAGTATAATATCCTTTAGAACTCTCCATGTTGTTGCAAATGGTAAGATTTCATTTTTTATGGCCAAGTAATATTTTATTGTTTGTAGGTACTACACCTTCTTCATGCAGTCATCTATTGATGAGTGCTTAGGTTGCTTCTGTATGTTGGCCATTATAAATTATGCTGCAATGAACAAGGGGTGTATATATCTTTTCAAATTAGTGTTTTGGGTTTCTTGGGATAGATACCCAGAAGTGAAATTGCTGGGTCATAGGTAACTCTATTTTTAATTTTTTTGAGGAAGCTTCATACTGTTTTTCATAATGGCTGCATGAATTTATGATCTTACCAACAGTGCATGAGGGTTCCCTTCTTCACATGCTCAGCAATACTTGTTGTTTGTTGATTTATTGATGATAGTCATTCTGAAAGGTATGAGATGATATCTCATTGTGGTTTTAATTTGCATTTCCCTGATGATTAGTGATATCAAGCTTCTTTTCATATGGCTAATGGCCATCTATGTGTCCTCATTGGAGAAATGTTGATTCAGGTCCTCTGATCATTTTTGTTTGTTTGTTTGTTTGTTTTTTGCCGATAGACAATATTTTATTTATCAATGCATCACTCAATGGACACTTGGGTTGCTGCCCACTTGAGGCTTTCAGTTTCTTTTCCAGCTTTATTGAAATATAATAAACAATTAGTTGGTCGTATTTACATTGTACAATTCAATGAAGTTTTTTTCAATTATAATTGGCATACAATAATATACCAGTTTCAGTTTTACAGCATTGTAATCAGAGATCCATATAATTCGCAAAGCGATCACCTGCTAAATCACCTACTACACGTTTATTACATTATTAACCATCTTCCCCATTCTACACTCTACATCTCCATGTCTAAAAACAATCCATTTGTACCTCTTAATTTCTTTGCCATTTTTCACCGTTCCCCCATGTCCCTCCCATCTAGTAGCCCTCAAAATATTCTCTGGATCTATGAGTTTATTTCCACTTTTGATGTTGTTTATTTTGTTCTTTAGATTCCACATGTATGTGAAATCATGCAACATTTGTCTGTCTTTATCTGACTTATTTCATTCAGCACAATACCTTCTAGGTCCATCAAGCCAAAATCTATTTCCATCCCCTTCTTTTTAGTCTGTGTGTGTCTTTTAATGTGAAGTGAGCCAAATAACGTGATGACTTCTAGAAATTGAAATTGCTCTCGTGTTATAACCAGAAAAAAATCGAAGGCCCCAGTTCTATAACTGCAGAGAACTGAATTTTTCCAATAACTAAAATGATCAAGGAAATGTAGAACCTCCAAAAAGGAATGCACGCAGCCTAGCTGATATCTTGATATTAGCCTGATGAGACTAATGTTGAACTCTTAGACTACAGAATTATAAGATAATAAATTTGTGTTGTTTAAGATACTATGTGGGCAATAATTTGTTACAAAAGTAATAAAAAAAAAAAAACTAAAGCAACCGAGAGTTTAAAGAGAGGTGCAAAAACTCAAAGCAAAAGTAAGTTGACAATTTATAGAACATCAAAAGTCTTCTTAAACATCAACCGGGACTTATTCTTGGCTGATAGTTCCTTTCATTTAATAGTTTGAATATTTTATTCCACTCCTTACTTGCTTGTAAGGTTTGTGTTGGAAGTCTGATGGTAATCTAATGGGTTTTCCTTTACAGGTTACCATCCTCTTTTCCCTGGCTGCCCTGAGAATTCTTTCTTTGTCATTGGTTTTTAATAGTTTTAATACAATGTGTCTTGGAGAAGGCCTTTTGGGGTTGAGACAATTGGGTGTTCTGTTGACTTCTTGAATTCCAAGCTCCAGCTCATTCCTTAGATTTGGGAAATTCTTGTCGGAAAATGCTTTCTAATCCCTGCTCCTTTTCCTCCCCTTTCAAGAATGCCCATTATTCTTATGTTTCCTTTCCTAATGGTATCAGCTAGTTCTTGTATTTCTCTTTCATTATTTTTCATTCTTCAGTCTCTTCTTCCTTCTGATGTATTCCTAGATTTCTGTCTTTGATGTCACTGATCCTTTCCTCCATTTGGTTGACTCTATTTCCTAAGCTTGCTATTTCAGTATTCATCTCTATTAGTGTGCTCTTCATCTCCAGAAGTTGTATTTGGTTCTTTTTGAGGGTTTCAACCTCCTTGCTAAAAAACTCATTCTGCTCATCTAGTTGTTTTTTTCAATTCCTGGAATTGTTGATATGAATTATTTTGGATCTCACTGAGCTTTTTTTGGAAGTTCCATCCCAAATCTCTGTCCTTCGATTTGCACACTTCTGTGTCTTTAAGCTTATTTTCTGGAGATTTTTCTTTTTCTTTCTGAGCTGCCTTGTCACCTTGGTTGTTCATGGTGTTTAATAGACTATTTCTTCTCTTAGGCATTAATGGAAGTGTATTCCACTTTTTTTTTAGAAAGAAGATTTATTATATAAAGGTTTCTCTATAGTTTTTTGCAAAGAAGGCATTTTTCTTTTGGTTTCCAGTAGGTGGTGTCTAAGCCTCTTGGATCCTTGCTTTATATAAAGCCTTAATAATGTCTTTGTTTTTCCCTTACAGATACTCAATCCCGCTCTCTACCCTCAGTCTCATTCCTTGTCAGTGTTAATGACAGTTTCGGTAGCACTTGCTCAGACTCCCCTGGGGCTCTATGGTGTTTGATCTTGGGGGATATTGGGAGAGGTGCTCTCTGGGTTCAGATGTGGGGGCTGAGGCTCGGCCTCGTGTTTTGCAGCCATGGATGGTAATAATCAACTGTTGCTTCTATACTGTCCCCACTTCTCTGCTGTCCCCACTTTTCTGCTTTCTGCCCTCATCCCTAGGCACTGCTGGCTGCGTGGAGCTCACAGCTCTCTCAGGCAGTGCTGTCAGGGAACCCACCACACCTTTTCCTCTCCTTTTCTTCCTGCAGGGAGCTCTGGCTTGAGAGGCAGCTTCTTTTATTCTCCCGGCCTAACACACTACTCCCGTAGTTCTGACTTGTGGTAGCTCTTATTTGCAGATCCCTCTCTCAGATAAGTAGGTGAGGCTAACACTTGTGTGCAGGTTGGGTGATTTTTGTTGAATTTTAAATGTTCAGCTTATCGTTGTTTCAAGGGAAGAGATCTGGGAACATCTCTCATTCTTCCATTCTTCTGACGTCACTACTCTGCCCATTTTTTTTTATCAGGTTATTTACTTTTTTGTTATTGAATTGTATGTGTTTCTTGTATATTTTGGATATCAATCACTTATCGGATATACCATTTGCAAATATAGTATGGGAACATTTAGAGACATCTGAGACAGACTCTTGTAGTTTATTTTTTTCTGGACAGATTTTTGTTTATTGTCTTAAAGCGTAGCCCTTTAAGGCCCTTGGCTTTGTGGGGCCTCAGTTCTAACTCTCCTCTTCTGTGCTCAGTCCACTTCCTTTGCCTCCATGGTCAATGAAACACAAGCCCTTTTCGGAATTGCTAACCTCTCCCATGCAGGGCAGCCAAAGTGTTAACCACACCTACTTATTGTTTTCAGTTTTCTCTCTGTGGTAGTTACAATAACCCCCTACCCCAAAGATGTCTGCATTTTAATCTCCGATTCTGGAGATTCTTGTGAACATACTAGATTACGTGGCAATTGGAATTAAGGCTGATAATCGGCTGAACTTAAAATTGGGTGATTATTCTCAATTATATGGGTGAGCTTGATGGAATCACAAGGGTTCTTATAAGTGGAAGAGGGAGGCAGAAGCTGAGATTCAGAGATGTGACTACAGAAGTGTCAGAGAGAGACAATGTTGCTGTTCTGTGCAGGAAAGCCAAGGAATGCAGGTGGCTTCTAGAAGCTGAAAAAGCTACAGAAATGGATTCTTCCTGGAGATTGCAGCCCAATTCTGACCCTCAAAAATATAAGATAATAAATTTATGTTGTGTTAAGCCACTAAGTTTGTGGTCATTTGTGCCATTTCTATGGAACTTACAGAAAACTAACACACTCTCCAAAATGTTTGGCCTTAAGTCTTTTACTTTTCTGTGGACTCATCGTGCATTTAAAAGGACACTTGTTATGTTTTATCCAGCATTTCTATGTAATTTGTAGTGGGAGGGTCTCCACCCCTCAGTCTACCATATTGCTGCAAATAGAAGCCCTGCCTTCACTTTAGAAAAATTCATACTATCTTTTATTCTCAGGCCATTTTTGTTTTGCTCCTTCTATTGCATTCCTCCTTCTCAATCCACCAATATATCCCGTCACAAGAGCATAAAGAGTGAGGAAAAGAATGACTCCAGTCTCCCACATGGGGGGGTCTTTTGGAATTGACACAGATGTAGGAGATGAGGCTTTGAATAAGAATGATCTTGATGGGTCCCAAGGCCAATGTCACACACAGTAATCCTGGCCAAAAACACCATGCTGTGTATCTGTTGGGATGACACGTAGAAGGGGAGGAAGATTAGTCACTCCCAGAAACTTTATTTTATAGAAAGGCTCTAATTTAGCTCTTGGATAATATCACAAGAACATAAGGACTGAGGAGAAGGGTGACTCCAGTTCCTGTCCTCGGTCCCTTATTGTTATAATAACCACACTAAACTGGGACTCAGCTCAGGCCAGTTCCCTACCCTTGTGTTTAATCAGCTATAAATATTATTGAGTAGTTATTGAGGAAGTGCAAGCCACTTCCTCAGGCAGTTGGGGAAAGACACACAGGATTACCCTTTAATGTGTCCCGGCTGTGCGTTGATGTTTTGTGTACATAATCTCATTTAATATTTATCAAGCAACATAGTTATTTCTATCCCTCATGTAAAGACCTCAAGGTCCATAGAGATTAAACAACATGCTATTGAACATTGACAGGGTCACAGAAGAAATGAAAGGAGAGATCAAGAGATACACATAAATGAATGATAATGATAGTAAAACATATCAAAACTTTTGGGACACGAAAAAGGGGTCATAAGAGGAAAGTTCATATCATTACAAGCCTATCTCCAAAAACAAGAACAAGCCCAAGTAAACAACCCAACACTTTACCTTTAAAAACTAGAAAAGGAAGAACAAATGAAGCCTAAAGTTAGCAGAAGGAAAGAAATAACCAGAATTAGAGCAGAAGAAAATTAAATCAAAAAAAAAAAAAAAAAATAGAAAAATAAATGCAACAAAGAGTTGATTCTTTGAGAAGGTTAATAAAATTGACAAACCCCTAGCTAGACACACTAAAGAAAAAAGAGAAAGGATACAGTTTAAAAAAAAATCAGGGATGAAAGAGAGGAAATTATGACAGACACCACAGAAATATAAAGGATCGTGCAAGAATACTATGAAAAAGTATACAACACCAAATTTAATAACCTAGATGAAATAGACAAGTACTTAGAAAGATACAACCTTCCTAGATTGAATCAAGAAGAACTGGAAAATCTAAATAGACCGATCGACAGCGTGGAAATTGAAACAATCATCAAAAATCTACTAAAAAGTAAAAGTCCAGGGCCAGATGACTTCACCAATGAATTCTACCAAACATTCAAAGAAGATTTAATACCTATTCTCCTCAAACTCTTTCAAAAAATTAAAGAGGGGATAATACTTCTTAATCCATTTTATGAGGCCAATATTACCCTTATAACAAAACTCAGTAAAGATAATATACAAAAAAGAAAGCTACAGACCAATATCTCTCATGAATACAGATGCAAAAATCCTAAATAAGATACTAGTGAACCAAATACAGCAACATATTAAGATTATACACCACGATCAAGTGGGATTCATCCCAGGGGAACAGGGATGGTTTAACATATGCAAATCGATCAATGTTATACACCACATAAACAAATTAAAAAATAAAAATCATATGATCATATTAATAGATGCAGAAAAAAAGCATTCAACAAGATACAGCATCCATTTATGATAAAAACACTTAACAAAGTTGGTATAGAAGGAAAGTACCTTAATATAATAAAGGCCAACTATGACAAACCCTCAGCCAACATTACAATGATGGTGAAAAAGTAAAAACCTTTCCTTGTAAGATCAGAAACAAGGCAAGGCTGTCCACTATCACCACTGTTATTCAATGCAATATTGGAAGTCCTAGCAAGTGCAATCAGACAAGAGAAAAATATAAAATGCCTCCAAAGAGAAAACGAAGAAGTCAAACTGTCACTATTTGCAGATGACATGATTCTCTATATAGAAAACCTTAAAGACTCCATAAGAACACTACCAGAAACAATAACCAAATACAGTAAAGTAACTGGATACAAAATCAATGTTCAAAAATCCATTGTGTTCCTATACTTTAATAATGAAATGTCAGCAAAAGAAGTAGAAAAAAAATAATTCCTTTTGCAATTGTAACAAAAAGAATAAAATACCTAGGAATAAATCTAATGAAACATGTCAAGGACCTATATAATGAAAACTATAAGACCCTATTAAAAGAAATTAAAGAGGATACAAAGGAATGGAAAGATATTGCACTTTCTTAGATGGAAGAACCAACATAGTTAAAATGACCATATTACCTAAAGTATTATACAGATTTAATGCAATCTCCATCAAAATTCCATTGGCGTTTTTTAAAGAAATGGAACAAAAACTCATCAGATTTGTATGCAAGCACAAAAGACCCTAAATTGCCAAAGCCATCCTGAGTAAAAAGAACAAGGCTGGAGGCATCACTCTGCTCGACCTTTTTTTCTCTCCACCCCCCTCAGCAATTTATTTGTAGGCCCACCCCCAGGTCACAGCTCAGGTGCAGTCTGACCACAGGCCCCCAGGCCCATATGAGGTTGACTGGTTCACACCAGGGGAGATGCCACTGTGCTGCCAGCACTTTGGGAAGTTTCAGGGTCCCCCAAGCCCCCAATTACACTTGCTGGCAGTGGGGAGATGGGTTGGGCAGTGGCAGAGTCCCAAGTGTCCCAGCATCAATCTCATTCTCGCAAAATTCATTTATGGAAATGGCACAGGGCTGGGGGTGGCCTGTGGGCAGGGCCAAGCCCAGCGCATCCAGGTCACATGTTGGTTCATTCCCACTGCAGCCAAGAGTTGTAAGTATGGGACACGGTGTTCCAGGCATCCATGCACTGGTCCATGCATATGGCGATACATTTCTGCTTTGAATTATCCAGAGAGCCCACTGGCTTCCCAATGCACTTCTGGAAGCATTTGTCCGTCATTCTCTGCAGAAGCTCCTGCACATTGGCCATAGAGATCTGCACCTTCACCTGCTCCATGATGATCCCCGGGTCCAGCTTGACACCACTGGGGCCCCTGAAATCCAAGCTGAAGTTGCCTTCCATGGCTCTGCAAAGTCAACCAGACTATACATGTGACCCATACCTTACAATTTTAAATTATACTACAAAATGACAATAATTAAAACGGCATGATATTGGCAGAAAAACAGACACACAGGCCAGGGGAACAGAATTGAGAGTCCAGAAGTAAACCCATATTTATATGGGCAAATAAATTTAGACAAAAGAGCCAAAAACATAAAGTAGAGAAAGGAAAGCCTCTTCAATAAATAGTGCTGGAAAAACTGGAAAGCCACCTGCAAAAGAATGAAGCTAGACTGTTGTCTATCACCACACACCAAAATTAACTCAGAATAGATTAAGGACCTGAATATAAGACCTGAAACAAGAAATTGCATTAAAAAAAAAAAAAAGAAAAAGAACTAAATTCAAAGACCTTGGACTTAAAGAGGATTTTATGAATTTGACCTCAAAGTCAAGGGAGGTAAAAGCTAAAATAAATGAACAGGACTACATCAAACTAAAAAGCTTATGCACAGCAAATGAAACTTTCGACAAGGTAAAGAGACAACCATTCGAATAGGACAATATATTTTCAAGCCACATCTCTGATAAAAGGCTAATATCCTAAATATACAAAGAACTCATACAACTCAGTAAAAACAAAAACAAACAAACAATCCAATTAAAAAATGGACAGGATCTGAACAGACACTTCTCCCAAGAAGACATACAAATGGCCAACAAATGTATGAAAGGATGCTTAATATTACTAGCTATTAGGGAAATGC
This sequence comes from Eidolon dupreanum, assembly GCA_028627145.1. Taxonomy (NCBI): domain Eukaryota; kingdom Metazoa; phylum Chordata; class Mammalia; order Chiroptera; family Pteropodidae; genus Eidolon; species Eidolon dupreanum. The sequence goes on along the minus strand of CM053503.1, from coordinate 82,601,145 downwards.
AAATCAAAACCACAATGAGAGGGACAGCTCTATAGTGTAGTGGTTAGCACGTCTGCTTCACACACAGAAGGTCCTGGGTTCATGCCCCAGGTGGAACCATGGGCCAGGGCCCAGGTGCACTGCCTCCCTGTCCAGTGTGCCAGGGGCGCCAGGCCCCAGGGACGCCTGGCACCAGGGGCACCAGGCCCTGGATGCACACAGTGAGCATGTGGGAAGAGAAGCCCGCCTTCAGAGATCCAGTTTTTAAGGGGAAACGGCAACATCCATAGGTCAGGAGTGGAAGAGGGGGGTAGGATTAAAGGGAGGGAAAAAATAAAAATAAAATAAAAGAATTAAAAAACACACGCAATGAGATGCCATCTCACACTTATTAGAATGGCTATAATCAACAGGACAAGTAAAAACAAGTATTCGAGACAATGCAGGAAAAAAAGGAACCCTCATATGCTGCTGATGGGACTGCAAATTGGTACAGCCACTATGGAAAACAGTATGGAGGTTCCTCAAAAAACTAAAAATTGATCTCTCATATGATCCAGCAATCCCTCTGCTGGGTATTTACCCCTAAGACTTGAAAACATATATCCAAAAATATATTTGCACACTAATGTTCATAGCAGCATTACTCACAGTGGCCAGGACGTGGAAGCAACTGAAGTGTCCTACAATAGATGATTGGATAAAGAAGCAGTGATACATATATACAATGGAATATTACTCAGCCATAAGAAGAGATGAAATACTGCCATTTGTGACAACATTGATGGACTTTTAGAAAATCATGCAAAGCGAAATGAGCCAGACAGAAAAAGTCGAAAACTACATGATATCACCTATATGTGGGATATAAACCTAAAAGCAACAAACAAACAGGACAAACAAACAGAGACTCATGGACATGGACAGTAGACTAGTGGTTACCAGAGGGTAGGGGGGAAAGGGGTACATAGATGGGGTAAAAAGGGTCAAATATGTGATGACAGAAAGAAATCTAACTATGGGCGGTGAACACACAATGCAATATATATATACCTTACTGTTGAATTGCACACTTAAAACTTACTGGATTTTGTTAACCAATGTCACCATAATAAAAAATAAAATGTAAAAAATAATTTTAAAAATACGCTAAAAAATAGGTTGTTAGTACTTAATTTTAAAAAATGGGCTGAGAACATAAAAAAACATTTTTTCAAAAAAAGACATAGAGGTGTCCAACAGACATGAAAAGATGTGTAACACCATTAATCGTCAGGGAAATACAAATCAAAACCATAGTGAGATACCACTTCACACTAATCAGAACAGCTATTGTCAAAAAGTCAACAAATAACACATGTTGATGAGGATGTGAAGAAAAGGGAACCCTTGTGCACTGTTAATGGGATTGAAAACTGGTGCAGCCCCTGTGGAAGACAATATGGAGATTCCTCAAAAAATTGAAAATAGATACACAACCCAGCAATTCCACTTCTAAATGTTTATCCAAAGACAATGAAAACACTACTTTGAAAAGATGTATTCACCCCTATGTTTACTACAGCATTATTTACAATACTCAAGTTATGGAAGCAACCTAAGTGTCCATCAATAAACAAATGGATAAAGAAGATGTGATACACACACAATAGAATATTACTCAGCCATAAAAAAATGAAATCTTGCCCTTTGCAACAATATAAATGGGTCTAGAGGATATTATTCTGAGTATAATAAGTTAGGCAGAGAAAGACAAATATTATATGGTTTCACTTACATGTGGAATCTAAACAACAACGACAACAACAAAACAGATTCATAGAAACAAAAACCAAAGGGATGTTTACCAAGAGGATGGTGGGTTGGGTGAAAACAGTGAAAGTGAATATAGTCAATAATATTGTGATAGGTATGCATGGTACAGACAGTTACTAAAATTAGTGGGGTGATGACATTGTAAGGTACAGAAACGTTGAATCATTATATTGTGAGTCACTTGAAACTAGTATAACGAATATACTATTATATACCGACTATATTTAAATTTTAAAAAATTTAATGTTCCCATGAGAATAAAATAGCCACAGGCCTGCTCTCCTGCATTGTCTGGTAACCCCATTGCTAAGAAATAAGAAAATTGTGGTCCCAAGCTGTTAACACCCATGAAGTGTCTAGCAAAAGCAAATGTAAAGTTCCTTTGAAGGAACATATCCTCATCTGGACTGCACACATCCTGCAGATGAGTACCCACTCACAAGGACTCATAATCCAAAACCACAGAGCAAGTGAGGAAACAAGCCAATGTGAGCAAGAGTCAAAGAAAACAGTGAGCCATTGAACTAGACTCTTAAGAACTACAGATAATAAAACATTCTGAAACAGATTATAAAATAATTATTTAAGATTATTAAAGAATAGACTCTGGTCAAGATGGCAGAGTAAATAAATACTGTGCTCACCTCCTCTCATAACCACATCAACATTACAACTAAACCACATAACAACCATCACTGAGAGTTGCCTGAAGTCTAGTTGAATAAAAGTCCTACTGCTAGAGACATACAGAAGAGGCCACCTGAAGACTGGTAGGAGGGGCTGGTCTTAATACCTACCTGTGGCTATTGCAAATTGGGAGGGATATCTTGGCTGCAGAGGTCCCCTCAGAGGAGCAAGGGGTCCCCACCTGAAAACAGACTCCCCAGCCCAGGTTTCCAGTGTTGAGAAGAGAAGTTCCCACAACTTCTGGCTATGAAACCCCGCAGAGATTATGGCTGAATGAGACAAAGGACAGTTGAAGTCACAGACATTTCTCTTAAGGGGCCCATGCACAAACTTACTCGCTGACAGACTCTCTCACTCTGAGCTTCCAGCTCAAGGACAGCTCAAAAAGTGCCAGGGACATACAGGGAAGAAATGGCTTCAGGGCAAGTGCTGGAGAGGCAGCTTTCTCCCAGACAGAAGTTCAGGCAGAATCCACTGTCCCTTTGTTGAGCCCTCCCCCTACTGGTGTGCAGACGTATGTGGCCACCATATTTGAGTCTCTATTACCTGGGTTAACATGATTTGCCCCACTCTGGTGATTCCCTGAGACCTCGCCCCACACAACTTGCAGTCCCACCCAAGCCACTTCCAGTGATTTTCCATACAAATGGCCTGTCTTAGCTCATGCTGCAGACTTTCCTAAAATCTCTCAAAGGTTCACAAAACCCAAACAAGGATCATCTGGCCTTGGTGTGGCCTTTACTTCTTGCTGAGCAGCCTGTAGCCCAGCGCTAGCAGCAGCCAACCTCAATTCACAGCTTGGCTTCTTGAGGCACCTGTAAGCCCAGCACAGATGGTGGCCAACAGATTTCTTGGTGACACTTGCCAGGTAGCCCCAGGCAGTGAAAAGGCTGCAGCTAAATTTGGCCTTCTATAGGATCCCTCCCAAAAGGCCCCAAGGTTGACACAGCCAGTGGCTGGCTTGTGACTGAGCCAGGCCACCACCCAGGCATCTGAGGATGACACAGTCAAAGGGCAGACTGGGTAGGTACCTGCTAAAGCAAATCCTGCTCTGTAGGCTCAGCCTCTTACCAGCCAGTCCTCCCAGCCAATTAGTCAATCCCTACCATTGATATGCAAAGAGCAATCCAGGCTCAACTACTATAGGAGGGCACATACAACCCATATGATGGACACACCAGCAGCATCCAGCTCAGGATGACCAGGGAAGACTATACATTTGGGCCCCGAAGGACAGCTATTACATAAGGCGACTCTCCTAAGACTGGGAGACATAGCAGCCCTACCTAATATATAGATAGATACAAAGACAAAGAGGCAGCCAAAATGAAGAGACAAAGAAACATGTCCCAAATGAAAAAACAGAACAAAGCTTCAGGGGAAAAAAATGGTGATGAGCAATCTACCAGATGAAGAATTCAAAACACTAGTTATAAAGATGCTCAATGAATTTAAGGGAAGAGTAAATGAATTCAGTGAGAACTTTAACAAAGAGACAGAAAACATAAAAATGTAGATCTAAACATTAAAAAAATCGAAATGAAAAATACGGTAACTGAAATAAAATACATTAGAGGGAATCAACAATAGATTAGATGAAGCAGAGGGCTGAATCAGTGATTTAGAAAATAAGGTAGCAGAAAAAAAAAACAATCGGAACAGAAACAAGAGAAAAGAATTATCTCCCTCCCCCCCAAAAATGAAAATAGATTAAAGGGCCTTTGGGACAACATCAAACATACCAACATTCACTTCAGAGAGGTACCAGAAAGAGAAAAGAGAACAACAAATTGAAAACCTATTTCAAGAAATGATGATGGGAAACATTCCTTACCTGGTGAAGTAACTAGACATTGAAGCCCAGGAAGCACAGAGAGTCCCAAACAAAATGAATCCAAAAAGGTCCACACCAAGAGACATCATAATTAAAATGCCAAAGATTAAAGACAAAGAGAGAATCTTAAAAACAGCAAGAGAAAAGTAGTTAGTTTTATATAAGAGAGCTTCCATAGACTGTCAGCTGATTTCTCAACAGAAATTTTGCAGGCCAGAAGGGATTAGCAGGAAATATTCAAAGTGATGAAAAGCAAGGACCTACACACTAAGATTACTCTACCCAGCAAAGCTATCGTTTAGAATCTAAGGACAGATAAAGAGCTTCCCAGACATAAAAAAGCTAAAGGAGTTCATGATTTCCAAGCCAGTATTACAAGAGATATTAGAGGGAGTTCTTTAAGAAAAAGAAGAAAAAAGAAAAGATCAAAATATGAATAATAAGTCTACAGTCATACCACCCTGAACAAGCCTGATCCCATCTGATCTTGGAAGCTAAGCAGGGTCAGGCCTGGTAAGTACTTGGATGGGAAACCACCTAGGAAGACCAGGTGCTATAGGCATAAAAAAAATAATAATAATAAAATAAAATTTAAAAATATGAATAATAAAATGACAATAACACATATCTATCAACAATTGCTTTGAATGTGAATGGATTGAATGCTCCATTCAAAAGACAGGGTAACTGAATGGATAAGAAAACAAGACCCTTACATATTCTGCCTACAAGAGACTCACTTTAGATCAGAACATATACATGCAGACTGGGGGTGAGGGGACAGGAAAAGATCTTTGATGCAAATGGAAATGAAAAAGAAAAGGCTGAGGTGGCAATACTTATACCAGACAAAATAGGCTTTAAAACAAAGGCTGTAACAAGAGACAAAGAAGGGCACAGTAATCCCACTTCTGCGTATTTATTTGAAGAAACCCAAAACATTATTTCAAAGGTACATATGGATCCATATGTTCACTGCAACATTATTTACAATAGCAAAGATATGGAGCCAACCTGTGTGTCCATCAACAGATGAATGGATAAAGAGGTGGTAAAAATATACAACTGTTATTCAGCCATCTGCAACCACATGGATGGACCTAGAAGGTATGCTGAGTGGAGTTAAGTCAGACAGAGAAAGTCAAATGCCATCTGATTTCACTGACCTGCGGAATCTAAGGAACAAAATAAACAAACAAAACAGCAACTCATAGAAAAGAGAACATTTTAATGGTTGCCAGATATGAGGAGGTTTGGGAGAGGTGGGTGAAAAGAGGGAAGGAATTAATAAATACAAATTGGTAGTTACAAAATGGTCATAGGAATATAAACTATAGCATAAGGAATCTAGTCAATAATATAGTAATAATTTTGTATGGTGCATATAACTTCGTAAGTTATATGTCTAATCGCTATGTTTTACACCTGAAACTAATATAATTGTGTATGCCAAATATAATTAAAAATAAATTTAAAAATTTATAATTATTAAAGAATAAAGGAAAAAATCAAAACATGACAAAAGAGCGAGATATTAATATATGTAACAAGCATGCTAGAAAATAAACCAAATCATGTGTATAGAATGGGAAACAATGGTTATTGAAAAGGAAACTCAATAGACCTGTTTAGTAGCAGATAAAACACAGCTAAAAAGAGCAATAATTAACGGGAAATAAATCTGAAATTTCCAAGAATTCATTCAAGAGAGATAGAGATGGAAATTTTTAAAGAAAAAATAAAAGAGATGGAAGGCAGAATGAGAAGATCATTTTAAGCTTAATAGTAGTTCTTAGAAGAGTGTATGGAGAGGAGAAACAATATATTCAAAAAGGTAATAACTGAGAACACATAATTGATGAAGGACATAAATCTTGCAATTCAGGGAGGTGTAAGAAAGATAAAAATAATGAAAGTAGAAAACTCTAATACCAAAGTCATGGAGAGCCAGAATAGACTGACCTTGGGCTTCTCAATAGCAATAAGCAAAGCCTACAAACAACAAAATAATAGCTTCAAAGTGCCGAGAAAAAATAACCACCATTAGAGAGTTTCATACTCAACTACATAATTCAAGAATGAGGGTGATGTCTAGATCTAGCTACAAATATACAAAAAAAAAAACAAAACAGGAGGTAGAAGACCTTGTTAAATGATACCACAGGAATGAAATCAGTAACTTTCAGATTGTGGGGAATTCTACAGGACAAATCACTTGGTTTCTTCAACAAACAAATTGCAAGAAAACTTTAAAAAGAAAGTAAAGAGGAGAGAAGAATCCTAAAAGATACTTAAGAGACAAATTAGTCAATCTCAATGAATGGACCTTATTTAAATTGATTCAACTATTTTAAAAATTATATTCATGGGACAACTGAAAGTTTGAACACTGAATATTTAATAATAACAATTAGTCATTGTTAAACATTTTAGTGGTATTATAGTTATTTTTTAAATAATCATTGTGTTTAGAGATATACACTGAATTATTATGAGATGCAATGATGTGCTATTTAGTGTTTACTTCAAAATAATATAGTAAGTGAAGGTATACATAAAACTAGATTGGCTAAGAGTTGATCATTGTTGAGGTTGGATAAATGGAGGTTCATTATTCTGTTTTTGTAGTTGTTTGAAATTTTTTACAATAAAACTATAATAATAATAGTTATAATAAAATAAATAGTTGAAAAGCCTTCTTCCAAGTGTACGGTCAAATAATTGTGCTATATTAATATAATGAAATACTATGCAGAATTAAAATTAAAGAAACAGAGCTACATGTAACAACATGAATAAGTCATTTAAAGCAATGTTGAGAAAAAAAAAATCAGATAGTGGAGTGACACAGCATGACACTATTTACATAAAATTTGAAAATATAAAAAAAGGCATGAAATAATGACATTTCCAGGCAAAAAGTGAGTTGAGTTACTACCACCAGATTTATGTTTGAATATTTGGTTCTTCAGAGGTTTGCATTTAAAATTTTTATACTTTTCTGATGAGCAGTTCATCAAAGGGTTTGTAGTGATAGCAGGCTTGGCATAAATCAATTTATAAATTTGCCCTTCTAACAAGTTTATAGCTTTAGAATATATTTCCTTAGGATTTCATAGTTATATGATGAAACATTTAATGAAACATTTTTTATTGTGGAGGTTATATATATATACATATATATATATATATATATATATACACACACACACACACACACATATATATATATGTAGCTGTGGTGTACATATGTGTAAGCCATGTAAACAAATGCAGTAACTTCTAAAATATAACTTTAAATATCTATCTAATATAATGATGAACTAGTGTGCTCTAATAAACTGGGGGCAGGAGGGGAATGGGGTAAAAGGAGAGAAACGACTTAATTTGTGTTTATCATATCCTTAGAGGCATAATTTGGATTTTTAAAAAATCCAACTACATTCTATTTATGAGACACATCTAAAATATAAGAACACAGTAAGAGAATTGGGGAGAGAAGTGAAAAAAGTAAAATAATAGGAATAGAAATGCCAGATAAATAATATAAAGATAAAATAGCTAAATTAATGTCAGATAAAAAAATAGACTTTAAGACAAAAGTACCTGGAGGACTCAAGAGACTTACCATATAATGATAAATGAAATCATTTACCAGGAAGATAAAACAATACTTTACTTCAATGCACCTGATAACATTACCTCAAAATATATTAAGTAAAAACTGATAAATCCATAATTATAGGGGAATTTTTAACATATCAATTTCAATCATTGATAAGCAAACATTAGTCAGCATATAGCTGTTTTCAGGCACAATACCAAGCCTGGCATAATGAGACATATGTAGAGCCTTGCAACCAACAAACACACATGCAACCTTTTTTTTTTAATTATTCCTGTAGGAAGCCATAAAACAAGTCTCAACAACATCATAGAGATCATAATACAATCAAATTAATAATTTAAATTAAAAGAAGGCCATAGATTTAGGAGACATGGGCTCTAAGTGGCTGTCAAGAACCGCCACCACCTTCCCCTGCTCCCACATTCCACTCCAGGCAGGGTTCAGGTGGCCATTCTAGGCAACAGCTCTGACCCTTGTCTGAAAGGGTAAGAAAGCCCTGGCACAGATCTCTGCATCGGCTGCTGGTGGCCAGTGTCCTGGCCTTAATGTCACCTCTACATCTGCTGCTAGTGGCCACAGTCCTGGCCCTAATGTCAGCTCTGGTCATCTGTGTGACTTCCTGGAGGGCTGTTGAAAGAGAATTACAAATCCAGGCTCTAGCTCCATGGGAAGAAGCTGTGACTAAGGCAACAGGATATTCACATGGGACTCTGTCTCTTTTCAGCTTGGCTGCAAAAGCTATGAATAGAGCAATGGGTGACAAATACCTTCCACTCCCCCTCACCCAGCTACCTCCTCAACCTAAGCTGAGTCAAAAGGGCTTTCAGAGCCATTCAGAGGGAGCCTGTCCTCTGCTGCCTGGAGTTTATGAGTACAGAAACTGGTGCCCAACTCACACCTGGAAGTCTCCTCACATGAGACTGGACACATGGGATGAGAAACTACATTCAACAAGAGTAGGAATGTCAGAGAGTGAGATTATGCCTCAGAGGAGAGCTGAGGGGCCATGGGACCCAGACAGCAGAAGTGGCCCTGGATGTCCATGGGCTGAGGAGGTAGCCATGAGAAGCCACCTGGATAAGAGGCACTGTCTGCTTCTTGAAAAGTGCAGTTGGAGGTTCCTCATATAGGAAAACCCACAAGGGAGGGAGAGTTCGCATATCCACCAAGGCCAGGGAGCCCAATGCCAGATCTCATATGTCGATCAGGAGAATCTTCCCCATGCTCTCCAGCTTGTAGACTAGAAATGACTACAGAACAGGTCCAAAGGGACAGCAGTGGAAAAGGGTATGTCATTTTCAGTCTCACCCTACACACTGACCAGCAAGTGCCTAGGGATGTTGGTCTGGTGGCAGCTCAGCATCCCTCCTCCTCTTCTGGTCAGGGCACCACAGGCCAATCACAGGCCAATCACAGGCCAAGCCAGTAGAATGCCTCCTGGAACACAAACCTTGAGCTAGGGAAGGCAGTTGCTAGAAATACGGCAGCCCAGGCTCTTGGATCACCCTTCCTGGTGCGTGGCCATTCAGCTTCTCCTTCATTTTGGCAAATGGCCCAGTCTCCATTCAGTCTGTCTATTGCTTTATGTCCCGACATTTCCCATAAGCACAGCTACCGTGGCCACAAGGCAGAATGTAGAGCAGCACTGTGCTAGGCACTTGCCTGTGCTGGACTCAGATTCTCACCTGTGTACCCTGTGCCTTGGCCGTCTCTCAGACCTGGTCAGTTGCTGACTTCTTTTATTTGACCAGCACATTTTTAGAAATGGAGTTTGAAAACCTTCAGGCATGTAGCACACTCTGCAGAACCCACCACCCTCTACTGTCTTACGCCCAGTGGTTTTAGCCACTTAAGTCCCCTCTTTGGTTGCAGTGCCTGTCCCTGCTCTTCCTTTCCTTACTAACATCCCTGGATTTGTCCTCAGCTACAAAGGCTCACTGATTCCTGTCTGATAGGTCACCCAAATCCTAGCACAACAGTTGTACTTTAGTTAGTTGAATCGAAGATTTCTAAAAATCGTTGAAAGAGAAGGTATGGCTCCCTAAATAACCTAATTTACAGTCTATTTTGCTGGTTTGTGAATAGTAACTAAAAAAGAAATGAACTATGAGATTTTGAATCAACCAAGTCTTTGGTTTTTAAAGGTATTTTTTTATTATAGAAATGTTCACACATATACAAAGTAGAGAGAATGGTATCATGAGTCCTCCATGTATCTAACCCTGAGTTTCAATAATTATCAACATTTGGCAATCTTGGTTCATCTCTTCTTTCCCCACATCCCACACACACACACACATCCACCCTCCACAGCTGAGTTATTTTAAAGCAAATCCACGAGTCATAACATTTCATCCACAAACATTATATATTTATATCTTTAAGAGATACCACCAAGAGGAAAGATCTCGCTCTCTTTTTAACACAACTACCATTATCACACAAAAAAATTAACAATAATTCCCCAATGTCATCAAATACACAGTGTTCAAATTTCCCAAATTTATTTTTAAGTTAACAATCGCAGAAAACAAATAAAACCCATACTCACACTGTCAAACACCCAATTCTGACCCTATTCCAACTCCCCCATTTATGGAGCACCAGGCAGAGCTGCCCTCTTGCTCTTGGGATCTCCTCTGGTTCTTCAGGTGGTCAGTCACAGCCCAGGAAGCAGCACAGTTGATCAAATGACTCTTGGTGGAAAAGGGCCACTGCTTGTGTGAAATGCAGCACTGCTGTAACAGAGCCTAAGATCTTCCTGAAAACACTTTGTGGGCAGATGCTCTGAGCAGGTACATGAATAGCAGCTTCCACTTCTCCAGCACAGACACTGTGCATAGACTATTTTTATTCCACACATACCCAAGAGATAGGTATTTGACCCGTTCTGTGGACAGGGAAACAAGCTCAAAGTTGTTGAGAGACCTACCCAAGGTCTGAGAGTAGTAAACAGCAGAGCTGAAATCTGAGTCCACTTGCCTTGGAACTCCCATCCACATCACACTGAATTGCCTCTTACCTCGGACATAACTGGGACTGACGGTGTCCACAGAGCCTGCCATTCCCAAAGACAGTCGCACTGGTGGCAACACCACTCAGCCTTACCGAACCACAGCCACACACATGCTGACAGAGGTAGGGATGACAGCTGGATACGCTGACCCCACCTCCACCAGGTATGACTGAGTCACCTGAGTTTCCCCAGCAAAACCAGCCCAGCCCCAGAAAGATGTTTTCCCCTTCTACACCCTCTTCCCCTAGCAGTAGCCCTTCGCTTTCTCCAGCCCTCAGTGCTAACCACCCAGAATCCTTCTCTGCCCTGTCCCAGACCACACAGCCTTCCCTGGTGCCTTATGCTCTCTCATGCTATCTTCCATGAATGTCCCAGCCCCTCACTGATCTGCTCTAAGCTCTGAGCCTGCAGGAAAACACCTCCTTGGCAGGTGGAGAAGAGGCAGGAAGGAGTCAAGACACCTGTATCATGCCCTGCATCTGCAACTCTGTGACTCCAAGTGGCTCTAGCTCTCTGAGCCTCAGTTTCCTCATCAGTAAAATGGGAATACTGGGTCACCAGATAACTCCACACTCTCCCAACACTTGGAGTAGATGACAGTAGCTCCTTTTCTTTGATCCAGGGTTTTCCATGGCTAACATGGGTTGATGGCAGTCTCCCCAGATATGCAAGAAAGGTTAACGGGTAGGATTTTCTCTACTAAAAGCTTTACTTTTTAAAATTTCCTTGAGATCATTATTTAGTTCCTGCTACAACCAGGACTCTGATACTGTATAAGCACAAAAGTATATATTTTAATATTTAGATATTGACAAGTAAGCTATTCTCCAACAAAACCCAAGCCTTCCTGATGTTTTGCAACCTAAACAAGCTTGAGGACAACTGCACTGTGTAAATGGCTGAACCTTGTAAATGAAAACGTGCTGTGTGAGCAGAGGACAATTGGGAGGCCAGGGCAATAGACAGTCACAGAAGGGGATGGGAGGTGCTCTCATGCCTTGCCACGTACCTTTCTTAGACTTGCAGTGTTTCTCAGAATGCAGCCCACCAACCACCAGTGTCAGAATCACACCAGACCACCAAATTACTATCTCTATGGCCCACACCTGAGAACCTGCATTTTAAGGAGCTCCCTGGTGACTTTTATACTCTATAATGTTTGAGGACCCCTCGTTTGACACCTTCCTATTGTCCTCTTTCCAGACCTCCCCATATGACGAAAAGAGAGTTGAACTCTTGGGTCCCTGTACACTCCCCACACCATATACATACATACCTCACAGCTCCTCAGTCTCCCAGTGACCTTAACTTCTGCTCATACGATTTCAAGAGGGAAAGAAGCAAAGCAGGTGGCCATGGGAATAAAGATGGCTACTGCAGGGGATGGCACTTTAAAATATAAAAGGATTTAACACGAAGCTCTTTCTTTTAAGTTTTCAAAATCACATTTCCTTTGTTCACCTTAGTCTTGGTCCAGTTGAGCCCAGTAAGAGGCTGAGCCCAAAGGCTAATATCTGCCTCCACTTGCCTACCTGGATCACAGCGAGGTGAGTCTGTAGTTCTGTACTCCTCTGCCCAATGCAGCTTCGAACCCCATAACCAAAGGAGATAGAACCAAAATTGTCATCTCTGTCCAGGTTTCCTTTCTGTAGCCAGCACTCAGGCCACAACTACTTAGCCTGAGGGACATCCTCATCCTTGTAGGCTGTGGCACGGTGGCAAAGGGCCAGCTGGGTCTGAGGAAATCATTTTCAAGACAAAAGGAGTAAAGAATGGGATCACTCTAAAGTAGAAAAGGGGAAGAGCCCCAGGGACATTTCTGGCCAGGAGGAGCCATGTAAGGGCCCAAGAGGGCACATGGGCCCAAATGGCAGCTCCCCCTCAGTTGACACCCACCCCGAGCATCAGTGCAGCTACTGAAAAGGTAAGTCGAGTCCTTCAGAAACTCTCAGCAGTGCGTAGCAGGTGTGTTGGGGAGTGCACAGCCACTTACGCAGGGCCTCTGCCTCTAGAGAGGAGAGGAGGGGGAATAGCCTGTGAGCTACAGAAATATCTGACATTGTTTTTGCCAGAGCAATACTGCACAATTCACCTCTCCTTGCTCCTAAAGCCCCATCTTCATCAAATATGAAGAGGGAAAAGAAACCTACTGATATTTACTCAGGTACACGGACTTACTAAATACACTAGCAAATTTCCAATTCAACCACCACTGCATAGCCCGGCTCCCCACCTCATATCAACCAAACTCATGTCTTTGGGAATCAGATACCTGCCAACAACCAGGTCTTCCTGGGTGACCCGGCCATTCCCTGGCAGCACTGGAAACAGCCTGGAAAGGAATGGAGTGGTAGCTTTTAAAATATTTTACTAAACATTTAAAAGCCTGGATATATTGTCATTTCCATTTTCTAAAAAGTAATTCATGGTACAGTTTCAGCTACAAAATGCTGCAAGGACCTTTGTGACTCCTTCGCTTTGCCCAGAAAGTATTCTGAGGAATATGAAAAGAGGTCAGATAAGTTTACAAAACACAAAGCAAAGCCTTTAACATGCTATTGTGTTCCCAAGTGGAATAATTCTGGGTTTCTGAAATTCATGTGGGCACGGGCTCCTTTCTGAAATTCATGTGGGCACGGGCTCCTTTCTGAGTCCTACTGAGAACAGTAGGACTCAGCATTCTGAGACAAACATTTTGAGAAATGCTACTTCAGCTACAGGATTGTCTGAGAGCTGCAATCTTGATAACATTCAGAATAAAACTTTGATGAACACCACTAAACACACAGCTAGTTTTTTGTTTTTTTTTTTTAATTAAACAACATTCTGTAGGTTGAGAATGCACTACAACCTGAAATATCATTTTCAAGTCAGGTCTAAAGAATTATTTTAGTATATTATATAAATAACTTTTGCTCCTTGTCATGGCACCTCCTCCACAGAGGAGGACTGTTTTCAGGATCCCTGAACCTCAGAGGAGAAGGAAATTCCCCTGGTCACCTAATCCTACTGCCCACCCAAATTCACCCAAGGTGATAAATGAGCTTCGCTATTTGGTGTCACCAACCCAACTAGGATATTCACATGAGAATCACAGTATTTTGTAAACAGGTCTGGGCAATTAGCCAAACAACCCACAATATTTTCCTGATAAATCATTCTTGTTCCACTTTATCTTCAGAGGAGTGTTTTGGAAAACACTTGATAAGCCAATTGACTAAAGCAGGTACCATGTTAGATGATGAGTCCAAAGATCTTTATGAAGAAATTAATGTTTCAAGCCAGAAAACAGCCTTTCTGTTATTCTGACAAGGGCAGAGAGAAAATAAAGATAGTTATCAATACCTACTTCCTAAACACTAGCCACTGAGGGTAGGTGGAGCATTTGCTAAGGACCCAGTTTTTAAGTCAAAGCACAATCATTATGATAAAGAATCAGAGATATAAAGGACCTAGTTTTTAACATGAATTTTGGTGAGCCTTACCCCCAACTTCTTAACTATCTCCTGGAATACAGTCTGCTGCACTTCCAGGTGCCTTGCAAGGAGGTACAATGTCCAGAATAATGTGGACAACATCTAATGAGAATCCAGCAGACACAGACATAGCAGAGAGTCAGACCAAGGATTTAAGCAGCAGGCAATGTCAGACGTGAAGTTGCGTAAGAACAAGTAAGCGTGCAAAGTCATATTCATACAATTCTATTGTAGCAGTTTATGTCTCACCGAAACAAAGATTATTTTCCTTAATTCATGCCGGAAAGAAAAACAAATCTTTTTGGACAATCACATCAACTATGTGATTCGAGTGCCCTTCCAGTGAAGAGCCACAGGAAAATTATTTTGGAACTTTTTAAAATCAGGTAAGAACAACCTGCCTCCTCTTTGGTGGAGCCTGAGAGAATGTAGAGATGCTAGTCAGGCCTGGAGGTTGTTCCTGGAACTTTCTGTAACCTTCTTTGCAAGAGTCACCCAGGTTTTGCTAGAAAGGGCCTGAGGCCACCCATGCCTTAGAGCCTTTGTGATCTGGCATCCCACAGGCCCGCAACAGGGGCTGGGCCTGTGCTGGCTGCCCTAATCTGGGGAGGGGGCATCGAAGGGTTCTTAGTTAACCATCATTCCGTGCACTTATTAAGTAAAGCCACAGGTAAGGATTAAATAGCTCATTTGTTAGCAGTGGTACCATTTTTTATACCACTTCTCAGACTGAAAAATTACATTTCTGGTTGAGAATAATTCTATTTGATCTTCCTAGGTTCCAAGATTTTCACTAAAATCAATACTATTATCTATGTGACTACATTTCATTCTCTTGTAAACAAGAATTCTACAGTATGAATGCCTTTTCTTTCATCTAGAAAAAAATCTAATGTAAGTAGACCATACTGGTATCATTTCCCTGTATTAGATATTATATGATTTTAGAGGGCAAGCTCTCCTGTAACATATAATATAATGTGCAAGTTCTTCCTTATAAATGATAAATAATTTAGATGCTTTCTATTAAGAAAACAGAAAATTTCTATTAAAATCACATTTTTGTGGAAAAACCAAATGTAGTAAGTATATCCATATAATGGACTACTGCTCAGTAATAAAAAAGAATAAACTAAGTTATATGCAACAACATCAATGTATCTCGATCATTTTGCTAAATGAAGCCAGACATAAAATATATACCGTATGATTCAAATTATATAAATTTCTAGAAAAATGCAAACTGATGTTCAGTGTGAGAAAGCATATCAGTGGTTGCCTGGGGTGTGGACTGAAATGGGGAGTGAGGAAATTGCAAGGTGGTAAACTGTTCAGGATCTTGATTATAGTGGTGATTTCATAAATGACTGCATGTGTGTCAACAATCTGTATTGAATTGTAGGGTTTAGACAGATATAGCCTATTTTACATAAATTAAACTGCAATGAAGTTGATTTTTTTAAATATCATTTTGAAAAATGAATATGAAGTTGTAAGACTTGTCTTCTGTTGTTCCCTTCACTGGTGTCTATATAAAAGAACGAGGATTTTCTGTACTCCACCTCATCCTGATTTCTCTGAGTTTCCACCAGGGGGCAAGAGATAAAATGCATCCAAATCAGCTTAGAGGCAAAGCCATTCATTCAAAGTTCCTTTCACTATTCCAGCAAACGTATACTATCCAACATAGTCATATAGCTAATCAGAATTTTCACTACTTGCACTGATTTCATTGATTGGTTTGCATTTAATTGATACGCTTTTGTTTTATTCTTGTAGAAGATCCATAGGAATAAGAATCAAACTGTTTATTAACTTTTCTTTCTTTATGCTCTTTAGCAGGTTTTTGGTTTTAAAGCTATGCTGGCTTAATAAAATGAATTGGGGGGTTTTCGTGGACTAGAATATTTTAAATAATGAATATGGTTTTTAACATTGTGCCTTTTTCATTTCTGATATTATGAAAGAATGGACAAATATTTGCAAAGCAGGAATGAATTATAAACTTTAAAATATATTGTTACTTAGTGTGTGTGATAATGGAATTGTGCTTATGCTTTTTATTCATTGTGTACCTTAGTTTTACATGTTATATGTATATATCTTTTCCTAAAGGTAAAGTTTTCTCCTAGAGACCTTCAGCAGTGAAGCAGATGTTCAGCTAGTACAAACATGTATGGTATTCTTAAAGTATCTGTCTTCCAACATTTTATGGTCACATACCATATAATGACATTTCAGTCAATGACAGACCACATATAGATGGTGGTCTTATAAGAATATAATGGAGCTGAAAAATTCCTATCAACTAATGATGCTGTAGCGCAATGCATTACTCATGTGTTTGTGGTGATGCTGGTGTAAATAAACCTACTGCACTGCCAGGCAAATAGCACATACAATTATGTACAACACACAATACTTGATAATAATAATAAATGACTGTTACTGGTTTATGTATTTACTATACTATATTTTATTGTTATTTTAGAGTATACTCTTTCTACTCATTAGAAGTTTACTGTAAAACAATTTACTATGTTATACAGGTGGCAGCCTCATGCATCTTGTGTTTACAATGTTTTTGATTGCATCATTTTATCTGGTGTTTGATTTAATCTCGTGTTGTTTTATACAGTAACATGTAGTACAGGCTTGTAGCCTAAGAGTAATAGGCTATCCATATTGCCTACATGTGTAGCAGGCTACCATTTAGGTTTGTGTACGTACTCTACGATGTTCTTACAATGATGAAATCACTTAACGATACATTTCTCAGAATATCATTAAGTGACATATGACTGTGCTCGGAAAGGCCATCAGCTTTAATTATTCTTTGTTTATTGAGAAAAGAGAAAAACTGACAACTTCCTCTGTCAACACCAGCCAGCAGCATCTCAGTCGTACTGGCAAAGATCTCCTCCAGCATCAACTCCTGACTGAGGAAGAGGTATGTAAGCAGCCCTCCTCTCACTCTCACCCCTCGGTCCATTTGGCACTGTATGTCCCTCAGCTTGTCAATATGAATTTGGCCTGTTTGAAAGAGTATTTCTTTTGAAAGAAGTTTTGGTTGGGAATAATCTTTTCAAATTTTTCTTTTTTTTACTTTATGTTTTATTTTAAATTTTAAAAAGTTAGACATTTATATAAACCATGAAGTGATCCATTCAGTTACACTAACATCCATCTGACACTACCCACAATGATTATAATAATATTGACGATATACCCTATGCTATACTCTAAATCCATGTGACTGTTTTGTAACTACTACTTTGTGCTTTTTTATCCCTTCACTTTTTTCACCTAGCCCCCCAATTTCTCCTCCCCTCTGGCAATCAACAGTTTGCTCTCTGTAACTGTGAGTCTTTTCATTTAGTTTATTCATTTCTTTTTTTCCATAGATTCTATGTATAAGTGAAATTATATGGTATTTATCTTTCTCTGTCTGACTTATTTAACTCGGCATAATACCCTCTAGGTCCATCCATGTCATTGCAAATGGTAAGATTTCATTTTTCTTAGTAGCTGAGTAATATTCCATTGTATATATGTATGATAACTTTTTATCCGATCATCTATTGATGGGCACTTAAGGAATAATCTTTTCAATGACGATTCTCTCTTCATCCTCCCTTTTACTTAACTCAATCTGGCAGGTTCAGAAACTAAATAAAATTCAGATTGATTTATTGTCAACCTTGATACTTTATTCATACACTTGTTTATAAATGAATGAAAAGTTAAAGACAAGCAAAACATCTCTTCCTTTTTAAAAATAATCTATAAGATATTTGAAAATGTTTGCTTTACTAATCAAATAGCCAAAAATTTCTTGAGTAACAAGAGTACAGATTCCATTTTTTCCCACTATTCTTACAGAAGGGAGAATGAATTGAGGGGAAAGATTGTGCGTTTTATCTGAGATGTTGCCATAAAAAGATACTAGCATTATATACATCAGAACTTATATATTCCAATGAATGTTGACCTTCAAAAGACACCACGGGACTTCCAGTCCAAGATAGTGGTGTAGAAAGACCCTGAACTCACCTCCTCCCATATTGAAATGGGTGGGAGGGACAGAGGCATGGTATCATGAGAACTCCACTCCCAACACGCCAACCTGCAATGGGAAGGAATCACGGAAGGGCCTGAGCATAGGCCCACCTGCCATGGGGTACAGTGAAAAAACAGTAGTTTAAAGGGCACCTAGACTATATGGGGAGGAAATCCATTTATTAACCTTAGAGCAAGTGCCAAATGTAAGGGGAACCGCAGGAACTCTCTCCAGTGTCAGAGATATCAGAGAATGCCATTTGTGGTCCTCCCCGTCCTTCTTGGTTGCATAGGAAGAAACGTGATCCAGGCGCTCTAGCCAGCTGGCCAAGGCCATCAGTATGCTCACTATACTCCAGGCCTACATCAGCTCTGCAGCTTGTCCCCAGGACTCCCCATAGCTTTCACCTGCTCAAACTATATAGCCCTGGACCCTGGTGCAGTTTACCCCCGATTCTCCCCATGGTCTGCTCCAGCTACAGCTTTCAATAGGCCTGACAAGGAGGCACCAATACAGCTTACTCCTGGGGCTTCCTGAGACCTATGCCCATTTCAGCTACAGCTCTGGTCTTCAGCACAGCTTTCCTTTTAACTCTCTGCATTCCTATCCTCCTCCCACTACGGCTCCAGCCAGACTGCCAAGGCAGCCCCAGTGAGACTTGACCTTAGAAGTACTTTTGACCTGAGCTGGCTCCAACTACAGCCCCAGCTAGATCGCCAAGATGGCCCCAGTGAAGTTTGCCCCCGAGACTCCACTCAGCCCATGCTCACTCCAGCTCCAGCTTCAGCTCCAACTAGCCCACCAAAGACACCCAGCACATGCAGTCTATGAAGGGGAAGTTCTTACACAATGCAACTCCTTCAAGACCAGGAGAGGTTGCTGTTTTATATGATTGATAGAAACAAAAACAGAGAGCTAAAATGAGGATACGAAGAAATATGTTTCAAATGGAAAAAAATGAAAGAAAAAAAAAAAAACAGAAAAAAACAACTAAATAAAAAAAAAAGACAAGTAAGCTACCAGATAAAGATAACTCAAATAACTCAGCAAAGTTATCATTCAGAATTGAAGGAGAGATAATGAGTTTCCCAGACAAACAAAAGCTAAAGGAGTTTATCACCCTTAAACTAGCACTATAAGAAATGTTAAAGGGACTTCTTTAAGTAGAAAAGGCCAATGTAAAAATAATAAATCATAGGAAAGAAGAAATCTCACCAATAAAAGCAAACCTTTAGTAAATGTAGTGGATCAGCCAATCATAAAGCTAGTAGGAAAGTTAAAAACAAAAGTAGTAAGAGCATATATAAGTGCATTAATGAATAAAAGGATACACACATACAAACACAAACGCTATAAAATATGATGTCAAAAACATAAACATTGGGGAGGAGTGAGTAAAAAAAATGTAGTGCTAAAATACATTCAACTTAACTGATTATCAACTGAAAATTGACTGCTATAAACATAACTTGTTATATACAAATCTTATAATAACCACAAACCAAAAACTTATAATTGGTATATAGAAAATAAAAAGGAACTCAAACAAATCACTAAAGAAAGTCATCAATGTACAAGAAAGCAAGAGAAGAAAAAAACATAGTGAAGAACTACAAAAATAACCAGAAAAAATTATAAAAATGGCAATAAGTACACAGCTATCCACAGTTACTTTAAACGTAAATAAACTAAATACTCCAATCAATAGATAGTGTGGCTGATGGATTTATAACAAAAAAAAAAAGAAACATGCATATGCTACCTACAAGAGACTCACTTTATCTTAAAAGACACACAGACTAAAAGTTAAGAGATGGAAAATATATTTCATACAAATGGAAATGTAAAGAAAGCTGGGATAGTATTATTTATATTAAACAAACTAGGCATTAAAACAAAGATTGTAACAAGAGACAAAGAAGGGTACTACATAATAATAAAGGGATCAACCCAACAAGAGAATATAACACTTGTAAACATTTATGCACCCAACATAGAATCATAAAACATAAAGCAAATATTACTAGACATAAAGAAATAGATCAACAATATTAAAATAGTAGGGGAACTTTAACAACCCACTTACATTAATGAATAGATCATACAAACTGAAAATCAACAAGGAAAGAAGTCACCTTAAATAATACATTATATCAGAGGAACCTAAAAGATATTTACAGAACATTTCACTTAAAATCATAGGATATACATTTTTTTCAAGTGCACATGGAACATTTTCCTAGATAGACCACTTGTTAGGCCACAAAACAAACTCAATAAATTTAAGAAGAATTAAATCATATCAAGCATCATTTCTGATACTGGTGTATGAAACTAGAAATCAATTACAAGAAGAAACTTGAAAAAGCACAAACATGTGAAGGCTAAACAACATGTTACTAAACAATCAATGGGTAAATACATAAATCAAGGAGAAAATAAAAAATATATTGAGACAAATGCTTATATCCTCAGTGTACCACACCTTTCGTTGAATGTTTGGAGAAAAAGTCAATGACATTGGTCACAGTTTCTCCATCTTCTGCTTGGCTCTTGAGGATGTAGATTCTTTTAATTAAATCAGCAATCATTTGGTTAATCTCTCCTGAAAAATGGCCACATCTTTTGGTTTCAGAATTCTTTGTCTCAATACACTTCTCATCTTGAGCCACTGCTCACCCTCCGTAGAAGAATAAAGTAAATTTCAAATAATCTTTCTTATACTGACATTCTAGAAAAGAATTCAGGGAACATCGGAAAAATTTCCAGCAATAAAGATCAACAAGATCTGCCAATTCAAATGGAGTGAAGACAAGAAAGACTGCAGAGAGAGAGGAGTAATTTCAGCCTTGGGGTCTCTTCGACCTTAAACTATTGCCCTTGAAGCAAACTTTAGAGAAAAACTTGTCATGAGGAATCATCTTTATTAAAAGTAATATGATTTCCTTTGAAAAAATCTTACAGTAACATTATAATAGACATAAGATTGCAATGATTAACGAAAGAGAAAATTGTTTATATGTATAAACTCCTGAGCTCCTGAGCCTGCAGCTGTGGCTGACACCCTGAAGTGGCACAGAGAGCACAGAACTTTGCCTTGGCATTCAGCCACTCCTTTCTAGGGCTGGACAAAGAAGGAACAGCTGTTTGATTATTTCCCTCAGAACAGAAATTGAGAACTTTCTCAATTTTTATTTACAACTTTTATTTACCTTCTTTGAAATATTGATGGTTGTATCTCCCCCCCCCAATTCATATGTAAGGATGTGTGTGTGTGTGTGTGTGTGTGTGTGTGTGTGTGTGTGTGAGTGTGTGTTTAGAAACAGCATTTCTAAACCAAAGGGGTTTGGACCAGGGGGTCTGCAGATGCTTGTGCTCTCCCCTCTGCCTGGAGGTGTGACAATTAGCTCTTAGAAGGCAAAAAGTTGTCAGTAATCTTTATTTTAAAATGAGAATCATAGTTTCTTGTGAAATGGGAAAATCATTACATGGCAATTGATGTTTAGGGTCCTTAGCCCTTCCTTGAGATCTCCTGAGATAGCTGACTACCCTCACCCTCTGTCTATACACAAGCTCTACAAGCTTCAGTTCCCTTGCTTGTCACTGAATGGACATCCAAAACCACAAAATATTGCTTGAGAAATAGCTAGTCCCCATCACTCGATTATGTAACTCCTCACCTTGTCCTTCCCCTCAAACTTCTTCCCAGAGGAGGAAGGAGAGAGTCCCAGATTGACCCTCTAGTATTTGTGTTTAGATCACACAAAGAGGTTTTATTGACACATTCACTGGAAGTTCTGTGTTTTATTAAAAATTATGTTTTTAGGAGACTAGCATTCAGGGAAGGGATCTCCCTGAGCTCTCCATGCCTACTTGTGGCTCAGCCTGGCCCCAAATACCTCACACAGAGATGAGCCCCGTCTATCTCCCTCATAAGTCTTGGTACTCCTGCCAGGACCCCATATTGGCTTTCTGAGGCACAGTCCCCTCTGCCCAGAGCACCTGAGCTACCATATCTCAGTCTGCAATAGATACTACAAACTGAGGATCAAATTGCTACTTGAAGATTTTTCCATATTCCCATGTGCGTTTCTGCTGTAATACTTGTAATACTATGGTGAATTTTTTTAAAAAAATGAAAAAATACACAGATATGATATGCTTTTGACATAAATATTTCTGTGTGTTAGGGGAGCAGAAAATTGGGTCAGAGGGAAGTTCTACCTTATACAGAGCTGAATCAGAGTTGTAACTTTAAATATTCCCACATTGTTTTATTTCCACATTGTTAGTCATATTTCTGCATTGTTAGTCATACCCGCAGAAGTTTTCTTATTCTTTAAAGATATGTTTTCAAATTACCTTAGCTGTGTGAAACAACAAAAGAGAAACATCATTACAGATATAGATGAACTACAGAGTCTTAAACATCTTGAGCCAAACAGGCTCTGCCAGCCCCTTTCCCAAAGGCCCTCAAAGTATCTCCCAGTCTGCTCTATGAAAAGAGCTCTCTGTGGGCAATCTGTAATGAACCTGTAAAAATGGCCCCTGGCAAGAAATTGAAGAAAAAGGCATCCAGATTGAAAGGGAAGAAGTAAACCTATCTCTATTTGCAAATGATATAATCTCACACATAGAAAATTCTAAGGAATCTACTGAAAAACTATCAGAACTAATAAACAAGTTCAGCGAGCTTGCAGGATATAATAAGATCAATATACAGAAATCAATTGTATTTCCATACACTAGCAATTTACAATCCAAAAATAAAATTAAGAGTACAATTCCATTTATAATATCAAAAAGAATAAAATACTTTGGAATAATTTTAACAAAAGTGAAACAAAACTTGTACTCTGAAAACTACAAAAGACCATTGAAAGAAATTAAAGAAGACATAAATGGTAAGATATTCCATGTTCATGGACTAGATTTAATATTATTAAGATGGCAATATTCCCTAAATTGATCCATAGATTCCCATAATCCCTATCATAGCTCCAGCTAGCTTCTTTGTAGAAAATGAAAAGCTGATCCTCAAATTCACATGAAAAGGTGAGGGACCCACAACAACAAAAACAATCTTGAAAAAGAATAAAATTGCTGAATCACATTTTCCTATTTCAAAACTTACTATAGGGACTTCCAGTCAAGATGGCAGAGTAGGTAAACATTGTGCTTGCCTCTTCTCATTACTACAGCAAAATTATAACTAAATTATAGAACAACCACCTTAGAGAACCACCTGAACAGACTACCTGAACAGAACTCTTATAACTAAAGATATAAAGATGAAGCCATATTGAGACTGATAGAAGGGGCAGAGACATGAAACACACTAGTCTCAACACCCACAAGTGGTGGTTAAGAATCAAGAGGGATAGCTGCAGAGGTCAGCCCGAAAAACGAGGCATTCCAGCCCCACACCTGGCTCCCCAGCCCAAGCACCAGTGCCAGGAAGAGGAGTCCCCACAACATCTGGCTGTGAAAATCAGCAGAGTTTTTCCAGGTGAGATGAAGGGCTGCTGTAAACCCAGTCCTTTTAAAATGACTCTTGCTCACTCACTCTAAGCTCCAGTGAAGAGAAAGCAGCTCAAAGAATAAGGAACATACAAGAAGAAGCTGAATTGTCCATCTTCAGGGCAAGGGCTAGAGGGGTAGCTCTCTCCCAGACAGAAGAGCTGGCAGACGCTATTGTTCCTTTGTTGAGCCCTGCCATGACACAGCCAGCATACACAGTCAGGCATCATATCTAAGTCTCCATCAACTTGACTAATACTGTTTGCCCTTGCCTCGTGATTCCTCAAAAAAACTCCACCCACCCAACCCCTACACCAGCCTGAACCTCTTTCAACCACTGCTCCTTAAGAGCTACCAACCTCAGCCCATGATGCAGGCTTTCCTAAAATATCACTAAGTGCCACAAACTCCAAACAAGCAGCATCTGCATTAGTGTGCACCCTACCTCTTGCTAAGCAACTCCCAGAACTAGTGGCAGCTGACCTTGGTTCACAGCATAGTCTCTGTCAGTCACCTCCAAGTCCAGCATGGGCAGTTGCCAACTGATGATCACTCTGTAGCTCCTACCAGGTGACTCTGGGCCTCATATAGGTGGCAAGTAACCTGGGCCTACACTGGAGCCCCTCCCAAGAAGCCCCAGAACCAACACAAGAGCACCACTCAGCCACCTCTCCAAATGACATACTCTAGGGAAGGCTTGGCAGGCACTAGAGCCCTGCTTAAATGAATCTTGCTCTGTAGGTTCAATCCCTATGCAACAGCTCCTCCACTGTAGTTATGGCCAGTCCTCAAACCAATCAGCCTGAGCATCAATCCCTCCCTCTGATGGTCATACAGCAACCAAGACTCAACTACAACAGCAGGGCACAGACAACCCACACAAGGAACACATCTGCAGCACTCAGCTCAAGTGACCAGGGAAACTGTGTCACTGGGCCCCACAGGATACCTACTACACAAGGCCACTCTGCCAACACTGGAAGACATAGCTGATCAATCTAACACATAGAAACAAATGCAGAGAGGCAGCTAAATGAGGAAATAAAGGAATATGTTCCACATGAAAGAACTGAACAAAGCTCCAGGGAAAACACTACCCAAAATGGAGGCAAGCAATCAGATACAGAGTTCCAAACACTGGTTATAAGAATGTTCAATGAAGTTAAGGGAAGAGTAAATGATCTCAGTGAGAACTTCAACAAAGATATAAGAAACACAGAAAATAGAAGGCACAAAAAAGTCAGAAATGAAGAATACAAAACTGAAATGAAGACTACATTAAGGAATCAACAGTGGATTTGGAAGGAAAAGTTGTGGAAAACACCCAATGGGGACGGCAAAAAGAAAAAAGAAATTTAAAAAAAAAGAGCATAGCTTCAGGACCTCTGGAACAACATCAAGTATAACAACATTAGCATCATAGGGGTACTACAAGGAGAAGAGAGAAAAACCTATTGAAATCTAGGGATTGAAACCCTATTTGAAGGAATAATGGCTGAAAATTTCCCTAACCTGGTGAAGGAAATAGACATACAAGCCCAGGAAATGCAGAATCCCAAACAAGATGAACTCAAAAAGGCACACACCAAGACAGATCATAATTAAATGCCAAAGGTTAAAGACAGAGAGGGAAACTTAAAAGCAGCAAGAGAAAAGCAGTTATCTACAAGGAAGTTTCCATAAGAATGTCAGCTGCTTCCTCAACAGAAACTTCACAGGCCAGAAACAAGTGGCGTGAAATATTCAAAGTGACCAAAAGCAAGGATCTACAACCAAGACTGCTCTATCCAGCAAAGCTATCATTTAGAACCAAAGGAGAGATAAAGAGCTTCCCAGACAAGAAAGCTAAAGGAGTTCATCACCACCAAGCCAGTATTACAAGAAATGTTAAAGGGACATCTTTAAGAAGAAGGTGAGGAAAGATAAAAAATATGAATAATAAATGGCAATAACTACATACATATCAATAATTTCTTTAAATGTAAATGGGTTAAATGCTCCAATCAAAAGACACAGGGCAACTGAATAGATAAAAAAAAATAAATAAAAAAAAAACCCTTACATATGCTATCTACAAGAGATCCACTTCAGATTGAAAGACACACAGACTGAAAGTAAATGGATGGAAAAAGATATTTCATGAAAATGGGAAGGAGAAAAAAGAAAACGCTATGGTAGCAATACTTATATCAGACAAAATAGACTTTAAAACCAAGGCTACAACAAGAGACAAAAAAGGACACAGTAATCCCACTTCTGGGTATTGATCCGAAGAAACCCAAAACACTACTTCAAAGGGACTTGTGAATCCATGTGTTCATTGCAGCATTATTTACAATAGATTATTTACAACAGTATTATTTACATTATTTACATTACAATAGCCAAGACATGGAGGCAACCTGAGTGTCCATCAATGGATAAATGGGTAATGAAGAGGTAGCACATAGATACAATGGAATATTACTCAGCCATAAAAAAGAATGAAATCTTGCCATCTGTAACAACATGGATGGACCTAGAGGGTATTGTGCTGAGTGAAATAAGTCAGAGAAAGTCAAATGCCATATGATTTCACTGACATATGGAATCTAAAGAACAAAATAAACAAAACAGAAACAAACTCACAGACACAGAGAACATTTTAATGGTTGCCACATGAAAGGGGGTTTGGGGAGTAGGTGAAAAAGGAGACTGATTAAATATACAAATTGGTAGTTACAAATAGTGTTGGAGTATAAAGGAATATAGTCAATAATATTGTAATAACTGTATGGTGTCTGGTACTAGAGTTATCAGGGTGATCACTTAATAAGTTATATAAATGTCTAATCACTATATTGTATACCTGAAACTAATGTAATATTGTATGCCAACTGTAATTGAAAAATTAAAAAATTAAAAAAATTTTTTAAATATGTATGGTAATTGAATGGTTTAAAAAACAAGACCCATACATATGCTACAAGAGACCCACTCCAGATCGAAAGACACACAGACTGAAAGTAAAGCGGTAGAAAAAGATATTTCGTACTATTGGAAATGAGAAAAAGCTGGGGTAGCAGTACTTTATCAGACAAAATAGACTTTAAAACAAAGGTTATAACAAGAGACAAAGAAGGGCATTTCATATACAGTAGCTAAGATACAGAAGCAACCTAAGTATCCATCTGGATAGGCGACTAGAAAGGAAGACATGCAACATATACGATGGAATATTACTTGGCCATAAAAAAGAATAAAACCTTAACATTTGCAACAACATGCATGAATCTAGAGGATATTATGCTAAGTGAAATAAGTCATACTAAGAAAGAAAAAAACATGTTTTTTTTTTCACTTATATTTGGAATCTAAAACAATAAGCAAAACAGACGCAAACTCATAGATACGAAGAATGAACTGATGGTTGCCAGATGTGGGGGTGTTGAGGGGATGAGTGAAAAAGTGGAAGGGAGTAGGATGTATAAATTTTCAGTTACAAAATAGTCACAGGGATGTAAAGTACAGCATAGGGAATACAGTCAATAATATTGTAATAAATATGTATGGTGCCAGGTAGGTACTACACTTATTGGGGAAAATCGCACCATAAGTTATACAAATGTTTAACCACTATGCTGTACACCTGAAACTAATATAATATTGAATGTCAATAGTAATGAAAAATAAAAAATAACAGGCCAAAAAAATCATCAAGAAAAAAACTTACTATAAAACTAAACAAGACAATGTGATACTGGCATAAGAATAGATATCTAAGTCATTGGAATAGATTTGAGAGTCCAGAAATAAACCCTTACATCTATGGTCATTTGATTTTCAACAAGGATGCCAGGACAATTAAATGGGAAAAGAATATTCTCTTCAATGGGTGATGCTGGGGAAACTGCATAGCCACAGACAAAGAATGAATATGTATCCTTATCTCATATAATATACCAACATTACCTCAAAGTGGATCAAAGACCTAATTGTAAGAAGAGCTAAAAACCATAAAACTCTTAGAAAAAAATATAAGAGTAAATCTTCATGACTTTGGATTTGGTAATGGTGACTTAAGAAAGGACACAAAAAGCATAAGCAACAAAAGAAAAAAACAGACAACTGGACTTCATCAAAATTAAACATTTTTGTGCTTCCAAGGACATTATCAAGAAAGTGGAAGACAATCCCCAAAATGGAGAAAATATTTGCAAAGCACATATATGATAAGGGATGTATATCTAGATATAAAGAACTGTTAGAACTACAACTCAAGAGTAAAAAAAATGACCCAATTAAAAACTGGGCAATTAAATGATGGACATTTCTCCAAAGAAGATACACAGATGTCTAATAAGCACATGAAAAGAAG
This sequence comes from Eidolon dupreanum, assembly GCA_028627145.1. NCBI lineage: Eukaryota > Metazoa > Chordata > Mammalia > Chiroptera > Pteropodidae > Eidolon > Eidolon dupreanum. The sequence continues at coordinate 82,572,773 of CM053503.1, read as the reverse complement.
CTCAGCATCATTAGTTAAATCAAAACCAAAATGAGATACTGCTTCACAGTCACTTGGATGGTAATAATGAAAAAAATGGATAATAACAAGTGTTGGCAAATATGCAGAGAAATCAGATTCTCTTGCACTGGGGATGTAAAATAATGCAGTCTCTTTGAATAACAGCTTCTCAAATGTTAGATACAGAATTACTACTTGACCCAGCAATTCTACTCCTAGATACCTGCCCAAAAGGAATGAAAACATACATAAAAAGTTACACTGAATGTCCATAGCAGCATTATTCACAATAGCCAAAAAGTAGAAACAATCTAAATGCCTATCGACTGATGAATGGATAAGCAAAATGTAGTATATCCATACATCAAAATATTATTCCTCCATGGAAAGGAACTGATACATGCCACAACATGGATAAACCTTGAAAACGTGATGTTCAGTGAAAGAAGCCAAACACAAGAGACTACATATTATATGATTCCATTTATATGAAATGTCCAGAATAGGCAAATCTATAGAGACAGGAAGCAAGTTAGTAGTTGCTTAAGGCTGGGGAAATAGGAGAATTCAGGAGTAATAGCTAAAGGATTTCTTTTTAAGTTCGTGAAAATGTTCTAAAATTGCCAAAGGAAATTGGTAAATCCAGACACTGAGTGGACACAATCAGCACAAGGACGCAATTGACCAGGCAGTAGAAAGAACAAAATTGATGATATAGATGGATTCCAGCACCTTTTAGTAGTCGACCATGGAATGATACAGTCAAGTCAGTCATAGACCCAGAGTTTGTGTAGACATTAAGGCACAGATTCTGCAGTTTGAAGCTTGGCTGTTATTAACATACAAACCCCCTCCACAGCCCTAACCTCATTTGACCTCACAATTACCAGTGAGGTGGATGATGGCTGTTAGTCTCCTGCACAGATGAAAAAAAAAAAAATGAGGTCTAGAGTGAATAAATGATTAGCCAAGACCCTATAGAGGGCTAGCAAGTGAACACAGGACTCTGACCCCAAGTATCTGCCTGCTCTGTCATACCTGAAACAGCCTCTGGTGACCCAGATTATGGTGTTTGCTCTACCACTACAGCAGACAACACTTTGAGTCTTTTTCCACCTGTAATATAAAAGACTTGAGCCCTACAATGAATGCTAATATCCCTGTGAGCTAACATTCTGTGATTACAAGTCAAGTGAAAGTAAACAAGACTTGACAGTAACAGAGTAATTCTCTTCCTAGGCAACCTAGAGAGCTGGGCAAGAGGATTTTACTAGAACCTTACCCAGTGTAGAACAACCTGAAACCTGGGCTTATGTGTGAGTAACCCAACCATAAAGCACCCCCCGGGGAGTCCTCAGAGAGATTGCAGGAGGATGAATGCTCTTACAAATGCCATAATGTGAGGGTTTGAGTAGTGCCATTTGGAGAGTGAGGAAAGATAAAGCTGGCAACACCTGGGACCTGTCTGCTGTGTTGAGAGAAAGCACCAGGTGAGTCAGTTCCATGACTGTTCTCTGGCAGGTCCGTACCACCAGATATGGTCTGAGTGTTGGGCAGAAGGGCTAGGTTTATGGTGATGGCTGGAAGCAGGGAAGACACAGGGAAAACACCCAACTGAACTGAGACACCCCCTGGTTGTGGAAAGGTGCCTCCTGCTAGATATACATGTTTTAACAGTGGGCAACCTCTCAAAAAAACTTGTGCTGTGGAACAAACTTTAGGCTTATGGTGCAAGGGGAAAAAATCAGATGGAAACACAAGTGGATAAAAGTTAAAAAAAAAAAAAAAGAACTCAGGCTCTATTGAACTTAACAACATACTATTTACTATATTTGAAAACTATCTTCCTGTTATGTGCAGATTCCACGTGGAAAAGAGAAAATCACTTTTGACCCCTATAAGTATGTCTCAGAAGGCTAGGGGGAGAAGCAGCTGCCACAGCAAGTGAGAGGGAAGGGCATTTAATGATGCTTAAAAGTGGCAGTCACCTTTCAGTTAAAGAAGCACTCTGAGTTGGACATAGGAAGGGCAAAACTCGAGGCCCAGATGCAACTGTAGAATAAGAGGGTCCCAGCACTGCTCCTTAGGTCCCTGACTCAGTCCTGGCTTAGTGCTCAAGTTCACTGACATTCACATGCCTACCTCAACTCTTAGAGGCTTCCCAGCCTCTGGGTTTTGGTTTTATAGTTAGTTTGTTTGTTTGTTTTCATTTATAAAACACAAACAAAAAGGACTAGAAACAAACGCTGTATGCCCTTGGCCACGTGGGTACTCAGCACTCCTCCCAGCCCAGTCCCCGCCCCCACCCCCCTCCACGCGGCTGCGGATGGAGAAAGCGCCCCTCCCGGCTTCGCAGGGCCCTTTGCCTTTCTCCGCAGGCACGATCCGCTCAGCGCCGGGCCCAGCGGCTCAGAGGACCCTGCTCGCTGCCGCTCTCCCGTGGCCACAACCGGAGGTCACTCTTGAGAGCTCCTCCCCCGCGAGACCTGTTCAAGACCCCTTCCAGGCGTCCCCTCCCCCGACTCCCTCCCGCGATCGCCTCCTGTACGTCTCCTCCTTGGTCCCCTTCCCGGGATCTCCTCCCTGGGATACCGCCCCCCAGAGTCCCCCCCCCCCAGACTCCCTCTACTGAACACCTCCCAGGATCCCCTCCCAGGTTCCCCTCTCCGAGTCCCCTGGGCCACTTTCCCGGGAGACCCTCTCCCTCGCCCTCCACCCTGCGTGGAGCAGCCCTGCGCCGCTGCTTGAATCTCACGGATGCTGCCGAAGCCATCCTTCCAGAAGAACTTCACCAGGTTGGCGAGGGGCCGGGGCCCCTTTACCCAGCCTGCAACGTGGCGCGCCCCGGGCCGCCCTGCTCCATTGTTCTCGGCGGGCGGCCTCCCGGGAGCCGGGAACCAGGAACACACCCCGCTCGGGCGTCTGTCTCCGCCGGGTTTGCTGCACCCGCGCCAGCGGGACCATCGCCATCGATTGGGGTAAATTGGTCCGTGGGTCCGTCAGTCGGTCGGTCGGTCGTTTAGTTCGTTGGTTAAGCAATTGTTTTGCTTCGGGTGCTGCCCTTTGGGGTTGCTCTTTGCTCCATTTTAACTTGGAAGAGCAGCGCTTCTTCGAACTCATGCCTCCTGGGCGTAGGTTTACACAGACCATTTTTAAAGGTTGGACAATAGGGGTGGTTTGTGATTAGACTGCAAGAGAATGCAGCCATTATTATGTTTTAGTCACATCAGATTCATTCATGACATAAGCGTTCTTTTAAATCACAACGTTTAAGGTCAACCCCACTTCCAACCATGGCCAAAAAAGAAAATTCTACTAGAATTTTAAAAAGTACTTCCTTCATTAAAAATTGCTATAGAGAGTATACGAAAGAAAACTAATTCACTTTTCTTGTATTTTAGAAACTTCTTGATTTCGAGTTATACAATTCAGTATGCAAATAGAACAAACATGATAGATGACAGCATGTAATTCATAATACCGTAGGAAGACACATTATTATTTTACCACAGGTTGCCATAATAATAATTACAGTGTTCTTATTGGTGGCTTTTATGTGTCTCCTTAATTTGATGCCAGCACACCACTGGAAGTCATAAAGAGGTGTGATGAGGAATGAGTGACTTTGCTTTAGACACTTGACGTTTTTCTGGTCTCTAACAAAGATTGGTCCTATTGCACAATGCTTGAGAAATTAACATGCCTTCATATGAAAATAAGGAGACAGGAAGGAGTTTGCCAACATAGATTCAGATCTTAGCGCTTAGCTACAAAAAAGAAATGGGGCCCCATGAGAGGGACTTGTCATGGGAAGGCCAAAGTGTGTCATCTGGTTTCAGGAAGGGAGCTCAGATTCTGAGTTAGTAGCTCAACAACTTACTCCAAAAACTGAGAACATTATTTAAAGACTTAATACAATTTGTACTTGTACATTTAAAGGTTAAAAAAAAAAATCTGCAAACAAAAGTATTGTTACTAAGCAAAAACATTTTATTTAAATTAACATCTTCACAAGTCTGTTACATGTACATCTCATTTAAGTAATTGTAAATATGTAAGTGAAGCAAAGAAAATCATAGTTATTCAATTTTTAGAATTTAATTCGTAAGTATTCAGCAACTCATTTATAAGGCACTACAGCTGCAAAGGATTCAAAGGGTAAGACATTAAACCTATCTTTAAGGAGCTCATAACCTATTAAAAGAATAAACCAGGTACACAAATACAAGCCAGGTTACCATAAGTGTCATAAAATTGGTACCAAATATGATTGGAACTTTCAGGAAGAACTCACGCCAACTTAGAGTAGGGAGGAGTGGTGAAGAAATACCCCACGAAGGAAGTAGCATTTTAGGAGGCTATGAAGAAGGGGCTCAATGTCAATAGACAGAAGTGGGGTAGCAATTCACCTAGAAGGCAGAGTATGAAGGCTAACATAATAACTTGGTTCCTAGATACTTTTAAAGTATTTCTGAGGATTACTGGTTCTCAGAAACAGAGAAATCATTAAAGGACCATATATGTAAAAGGCTGTTTGGTCCAATCTAGACAAGATACTGCTGTTAAAGATACACACACACACACACACACACACACACACAAACATGTATATGTGTATGTGTGTGTGTGTATATATGTATGTATGTGTGTGTGTGTGTGTATATATATATATATATATAAATAAAATGACGTCAGAAACATGATAAAGTGAGAGACATCCCCAGATCTCTCCCCTTGAAACAACAATAAGCTGAAAATCTAAAACTCAACAAAAAAAAAACACCCAAACTGCACACCAGCACATCTGAGCATGGGATCGGTGCATAAAAACTACCACAGGTCCTAACCACAGGTCAGAGTCAGGCAGTAGACTGGGAGAACAAAGAAGCTGCCTCTCACAGCTAGAGATCCCTACAGGAGGGGAAGGGAGAAAGTGCAGCAAGTTCCCTAAACAGCCCTGCCTGGAAGAATTCTGAGGTCCACATGGCCTGCAGCAGTGCCAAAGGATAAGGGCAGAAAGCAGAGAAGCGGGGATGGCAGAGAAACACTTGATTATTACCAGCCATGGTTGCAAAACCAGAGGCTGAGCCTTAGACCCCATACCCCAACCAAGAGGGCCCCACCCCCATATCCTCCAAAAACGAAATCCATGGAGCCCCAGGGGAATCTGAGCAAACACTACAGAAACTGTCGCTAACACTGACAGGGACTGAGACTGAGGGTAGCGAGCATGACTGAATATCTATAAGAAGAAAAAAAACGCATTATTAGGACTTTATAGAAAGTAGTTGGCTTAGACACCACCTACTGAAAACCAAAAAAAAAAAAAAAAAACTTTCTTAGCAACAGGGTAAAGAGAGACCTTTATATAATAAATTTTCTTTCTGAAAAAAAAAAAAGGCAGACTACACTTCCATTAATGCCCAACCATAGAAATAGTCCATTAAACACCATAAACAACTAAGGTGACAAGGCAGCTCAGGAAGAAAGAGAAAAAGCTCCAGAAAATAAGCTTAAAGACATAGAAATATGCAAATTAACTGACAGAGAATTCAGAATGCCACTTCTAAATAAACTCAATGAGATCCAAAAAAATTCATATCAACAATTTCAGGAATTGAAAAAACAACTAGATGAGCAGAATGAGTTTTTTTTAGCAAGGAGATTAAAACCCTCAAAAGGAACCAAATAGAACTTCTGGAGATGAAGAAAACACTGAAAGAGAAGAAAAATGAAATAGCAAGCTTGAGAAATAGAGTTGACCAAATGGGAGGAAAGGATCAGTAATATTGAAGACAGAAATCTAGAAATAAATCAGAAGGAAGAAGAGAGAAACCAAAGAATGAAAAATAATGAAAGAGAAATACAAGAACTAGCTGATACCATCAGGAAAGGAAACATAAGAATAATGGGCATGACTGAAGGTGAGGGAAAGGAGCAGGGACTAGAAAGCATTTTCAGATGAATAATGGACGAGAATTTCCCAAATCTAAAGAATGACCTGGAGCTTGAAATTCAAGAAGTCAACAGAACATCCAATTATCTCAACCGCAAAAGGCCTTCAGAAAGACACATTGTATTCAAGTTATCAAAAATCAATGACAAAGACAGAATTCTCAGGGCAGCCAGGGAAAAGAAGATGATAGCTTATAAAGGAAAACCCATTACATTATCATCAGACTTCTCAGCACAAAACTTACAAGACAGAAAGGAATGGAATCAAATATTTAAACTATTAAGTGAAAGGAACTACCAGCATAGAATAATGTATCAAGCTAAGCTCTCCTTTATATATGAAGGAGAAATTAAGACCTTTCCAGACATACAAAAATTTAGATAATTCTCCACTACAAGGCCTGCACTACAGGAAATACTGAAAGGGGTCAGCTCACCTAAAACAAAATAACAAAACAATACAAAAAAATACATAATTAGGAGTAAAGTGACTATCAGGCAAATAGAAGCAGAGGAGTGCAATCCTTACTAAGAACAGGGCATTATAAGCTTAAATAATAAGAAGAGAATTTCTATATCGAGATAGTAAGGAACGTTCAGCATACAAAGGGACAAACTGAGATAACAAGGACAGAAAAGGGGAGGATTCAAAGATCCAAATTCACAAAGGGAAAAGGAGATAATTCACATGCAGAAGAAAATGGACAACTGTATATATATAACTAACCTTTTCATATTCGTAATGGTAACTACACACCAAAGATTCAGAACGGAAGTATATAACACAAAACAAGAATACCCAGAGGGAAACTCCACAAAAGCCAATCAAAATAAAGAAAACAGAAAACACAAGGACAAGGAAGCAATGGAAACACAGAGCCACCAGAAAGCAATAGATAAAATGGCTATAAGAAGATCTCATATTTCAATAATCACCCTTGTTGTAAATGGACTGAACTCATCAATAAAAAGGCTCAGAGTTCCAGAATGGATCAAAACACAAAACGCAACCATATGCTGCCTCCAAGAGACACATCTCAGCTCCAAAGATAAATATAGACTCAAGATGAAAGGGTGGAAAACGATGTTTCAAGCAAACGGCATTCAGAGAAAAGCATGAGTAGCGGTACTAATATTGGACAAAATAGACTTCAAAATAAAAAAGGTAAAGAAAGATACTGAGGGACACTTCATAATGATAAAGGGAATCAGGCACCAAGTAGATATAACACTTATTAATATCTATGCTCCCAATCGGGGAGGCCCAAAATATGTCAAGCAATTACTAACAGAACTAAAGGGAGAAACAGACCAAAACACTATCGTAGCAGGGGACCTAAATATCCCACTGTTGGAAATGGACAGACCATCCAAATAGAAAATCAATTAGGAAATAACATCCTTAAATGACACATTAGACCAACTAGACATAACTGACATATTCAGAGCCTTCCATCTCAAAACATCTGCTTATACATTCTTCTCTAGTGCATATGGAACATTCTCAAGAATCAACCACATACTGGGACACAGAAATTGCCTCACAAACATAAGAGGGTTGAAATCATACCAACCATATTCTCTGATGACAATGCTCTGAAACGACAGATCAACTGCAGAAAGAAAGCAGGAAGCACCACAAATACATGGAGATTAAACAACATGCTACTGAAGAATAACTGGGTCAGAAAAAGAAAAAGAGATATCAAGAGATACATAGAAACGAATGATAATGGTAGTACAACATATCAAAACTTTTGGGACATGGCAAAAGCAGTCATAAGAGAAAAGTTCATATCATTACAGGCATATCTCCAGAAACAAGAACGAGCCCAAATAAACAACCTAATGCTTCATCTTAGAAAACTAGAAAAAGAAGAACAAATGAAGCCTAAATCAGCAGAAAGAAAGAAATAATCAAAATTAGAGCAGAAATATATGAAATTGAAAACAACAAAACAATAGAAAAAATAAAACAAGGAGCTGGTTCTTCAAGAAAGTTAATAAAATTGTCAAACCTCTGACTAGACTCACTAAAGAAAAAAGAGAAAAAACACAAATAAACAAAATCAGGGATGAAAGAGGGGAAATTATGACTGACGTCACAGAAATACAAAGGATCATGCAAGAATATTCTAAAAAAGTATTTAATAACAAATTTAATAACCTAGAAGAAATGGACCAGTACTTAGAAAAATACAACCTTCCTAGACTTAATCAAAAAGATCTGGAAAATCTAAATAGGCCAATCAGCAGTATGGAAATTGAAACAATCATTAAAAACCTACCAAAATGTAAAAGTCCAGGGCCAGATGACTTCACCAGTGAATTCTACCAAACATTCAAAGAAGATTTAATACCTATTATCTTAACTCTTCCAAAAAATCGAAGAGGAGGCAGTACTTTCCAACTCATTTTATGAGGCTAAGATTATCCTGATACCAAAACCTGGTAAAGATAAAACAAAAAAAAGGAAACTACTGACCAATATCTCTCATGAACACAGATGCAAAAATCCTAAATAAGATACTAGCGAACTGAATACGGCAATGTATTAAGAAGATTATACACCACCATCAAGTGGGCTTCATCCGAGGGGCACAGAGATGGTTCAACATATGTAAATCAATTAATGTGATATACCACATAAACAAATTAAAAAATAAGAAATCATATGATCATATTAATAGATGCAAAAAAAAGCCTTTAAAAATATACAGCATCCATTTATGATCAAAATACTTAACAAAATTGGTATAGAAGGAAAGTACCTTAACATAATAAAGGACATATATGACAAACCCTCAGCCAACATTATACTTAATGGTGAAAAACTAAAAACCTTCCCTCTAAGATCAGGAACAAGGCAAGATTGTCCACTATCGTCACTCTTATTCAATATAACATTGGAGGTCCTAGCAAGTGCAATCAGGCAAGATAAAGATAAAAAAGTCATCCAAATAGGAACCAAAGAAGTCGAACTGTCACTATTTGTGGATAACATGATTTTCTATACGGAAAACCCTAAAGATTCCACAAGAATACTACTAGAAACAATAAGCAATACAGTAAAATACCTAGATACAAAATCAACATTCAAAAATTCATAGCGTTCCTATACTCTAATAATGAAGTGTCAGAAAAAGAAGTAGAAAAATAATTCCTTTTGCAATTGCAACAAAAAGAATAAAATACCTAGGAATAAATTTAATGAAACATGTGAAGGACCTATATAATGAAAACTACGAGACCTTATTAAAAGAAATCGAATCAGATACAAAAAAATGGAAAGATATTCCATGCTCTTGGATTGGAAGAATCAACATACTTAAAATGACTGTATTACATAAAGCATTTATAGATTTAATACAATCCCATTAAAATCTCATTGGCATTTTTTAAAGAAATAGAACAAAAAATAATCAGATTTGTATGGAAGCACGAAAGACCCCAGATTGCCAAAGCCATCCTGAGAACAAAGAATGAGACTGGAGGCATCATTCTGCCTGACTTCTAATTATACTACAAAGCAACAGTAAATCAAAACAGCATGGTATTGGCAGCAAAACAGACAAATGGACCAGTGGAACAGAATCGAGATTCCAGAAGTAAGCCCATTTATATGGGCAAATAATTTTTGACAAAAAAAAAAAAAAGCCAAAAACATACAGTGAAGAAAGGAAAGCCTCTTTAATAAATAGTGCTGGGAAAATTGGAAGGCCACCTGCAAAAGAATGAAACGACTGTTGTCTATCACCACACACTAAAATTAACTCAAAATGGTATTTAAGGACCTGAATATAAGACTAGAATCAATAAAATGCATAGAAGAAAACATAGGAACAAAACTCAAGGACCTTGTTTTTAAAGAGGATTTTATGAATTTGACCTCACAGGCAAGAGTAGTAAAAGCAAAAATAAATAAATGGGACTACATCAATCTAAAAAGCTTCTGCTTAGCAAAAGAAATCATCAGCAGGTAAAGAGACAACCACCTGAATGGGAAAATATATTTACAAGCAACACCTCCAACAAGGACTTAATATCCAAAATACACAAAGAACTCATATGACTCAATGACAACAAAAAACACACGATCCCATCAAAAAATGGGCAGAGGACCTGAATAGACAGTTCTTCATAGAGGACATACAAATGGCCAACAAATATATGGAAAGATGCTCAACATCACTAGCTATAAGGGAAATACAAATCAAAACCACAATGAGATACCATCTCACACCTGTTAAAATAGCTATAATCAACAGGACAAGTAATAATAAATGTTGGAGAGGATATGAAGAAAAAGGAACCCTCATACACTGCTTGTGGGACTGCAAATTGCTATAGCCACTATGGAAAACAGTATGGAGGTTCCTCAAAAAACTAAGAATTGATCTACCATATGATCCAGCAATCCCTCTATTGGGTATTTACCCCAAAGACTTGAAAATCCATATCTGAAATGATATATGCACACTGATGTTCATAGCAGCACTATTCACAATGGTCAGGACATAGGAGCAAACAAGTGTCCTACAATAGATGATTGACTAAGGAAGCTGTGGTACATATATAAAATGGAATATTATTCAGCCATAAGAAGAGATGAAATACTGCCATTTCTGACAACCTGAATGGACCTCTAGATAATCATGCTAAGCCAGACTGAAAAAGTTGAAAATCACATGATATCACTTATATGTGGAATATATATCTAAAAGCAACAAATAGGACAAACATAGACTCATGGACATGGACAATGGACTAGTGGTTACCAGAGGGTAAGGGGTGGGGGAGGAGGGAAGAGGTAGACAGGGTAAAGGAGGTCCAGTATAGGAATGGTGGGGAAGGTTAAAGTGGGTAAAGGGGATCAAATATATGGTAGCTGAAGGAAAATGGACTTTGGGTAGTAATCACACAGTAGACTATATAGATGTCAAATTATAATATATGCCTTAAAATTATATAATTGTATTAACCAATGTTATCCCAATATACTTAAAAAAACAAAAATAATAGAAATTAGCAGTGAATAAATAAATAAATAAAACAAAGTGATTTATCACCTCCAACCTAGTATTACAGGAAATGATGGTGGGACTTCTTTAAGAAGAAAAACCATGTATCAAAAACAGGAGTAAAAAATGGTAACAACTATATTCCTATCAATAAGTACCTCAAATGGAAAAGGTGCTCCAACTAAAAGATGGAGTGAATCAATGGAAAGGAAAACAAAACCCCTACAAGTTGCCTATAAGAGACTCAGTTCAGATTAAAAGGAAGAAGATGGACAAAAATATTGCTTTGATGGACCTAGAAGTTACTTAAGTCAGACAGAGAAAGATAAACATTATATGATTTCACTTATATTCTGAATCTAAGAAATAAAAAGAACAAACTAATCAAAAACAGACTCACGAATGTAGTGGACAATTTGATGACAGACAGAGGGGAGGGGGTTGGGGGGCTGGGAGAATGGGGTGAAGGGTTAAAGAAGTACAAATTAGTAGCTGATGGGTAGTGATGAGGATGGGGAGCACGGCATAGAGAATGCAGTTGGCATTATATGCTGGCTACATGGAGGGTCAGGGGAGGGAGAGAGCAATTGTGGGGATCGTTTTATCAACTATATAGATATCTAACCAATGAACTGTATACTTGAAACCGATTAAAATAAATAATTTTTTTTAAAAAGTAGGATACTGCCTTATTTTGTATATGTAATATAAGTCAAATGAAATTAGAATGTTTATTATCAATAATACAAGAATTAACAAATGTTGGAGAGGATGTAGTTTAAAGCGAACCCTCATACCCTACTGGTGGGCATGTAAATTGATTCAGCCACTATGGAAAACAGCATGGAGATGCCTCAAAACAATAAGAATAGAATTACCATATGACCCAGCAATCCTTCTTCTTGGTATCTAACTGAAAAATTTGAAAACACTTATTTGTGAAGATATGTGTACCCCTGTGTTCACTGGAGCATTATTCACAATAACCAAGACATGGAAACAACCTAAGTGTCCTTCGACCAATGTTTGGACAAAGAAGATGTGGTATAAATATATAATGTAATACTACTCAGCCATTATAAGGAGGAAATATTGCCATTGCAACAGCATGGATGGATCTTTAGAGTATTATGCTAAGTGAAATAAGTCAGATGTAAAAGGATAAAAACTATATGATTTCACTCCCATATGCAATATAAAAAAAGCAACAAACTAACACAGCAAAAAAAAAAAAAAAGAAAAGAAAAGCAACCTCATAGATACAGACAACAGAATGGTCGTTACCAGAGAGGAAAGGGAGTGGAAGAGAGGACAAGGAGTGTAATGGGGTTCAAATGCATGGTGATGGAAGACTAGACTTTGGGTAGTGAGCACACAATAGAGTACACATATGTTGTATTATAAAGATATACACCTGAAATTTATATTACCAACCAATGTCGCCCCAATAAATCTAAATGGAAAAAAATGGAAAATAATCCTTCCATCCTCTGCCCACTTCCAAAAGTCACTCCCAAATTTTTGTATATTTGTTACAACGGCATCCCACTTTTTTTTTTAATGGTGACGTTGATTAACAAATCCAATAAGTTTCAAGTGTAATCAGCATCCCACTCTTGATAATAAAATCTGTATTAGTTATCTATTGCTTTGTAACCATTTGTAGTCATGACCACTATCCATCTCTAAAACTTAGCAATCAATTTTTTTTTAAAAGAAATGTATAGGCAAAATAAGTCAAATGGAAAAATTCAAGAACCATATTTCACTCATATGTGTGATATAAAACTGAAAGCAACAAACAAAAACTGATAGACACGGACAACAGTATGGCAGATAGCAAAGTGAAAGAGGGGTTGGGGGATAGGCACAAAAGGGTAAAGGGGGACAAATATATGGTGACAGAAAAAGAATTGACTTTGGGTGGTGAACTCACAATGCAATATACAGATGATGTATTATGCAATTGTACACTTGAAACCTATGTAATTTTAATAACCAATGTCACCCCAATAAATTTAATAAAAGTTCAAAATAAATAAGCAAGCAAACACTTGGAATACAATAGTTGCCTAATGTTTTTAAAAATAAGAAATGTAAATAAGAAAATTTTTTAAACAATATAAAATTGAGTAGCTTAAAATAACATTATTATCTCAGTTTCTGGGCATCAGGAATTCAGGTCCTCTGGGCCAGGGTCTCTCACAGGCTGCAATTAAAGTTTAGGTTAGGGCTGTTGTCATCTCAGTCTAACTCGGGGGAGGATCCGTTACCAAGCTCACTCATGTGGGTGCTGGCAGGATTCAGTACACCATGGGTTATTAGACTGAGGCCCTCCCTCAGTTCCTTGCCATGTGGGCCTCTCTACTGGGCAGCTTGCTTTGTCGCAGTAAGCAAATGAGAAGTGTCAGAGAGTGCTGAAACTAGATAGAGGTCAGTCTTTTGTAACCTTGGATATCCCATTACTTTTGATGGATTTTATCCAATAGAAGCAAGTCTGTACTTCTAGCTCACACTCGAGGGGGGACACACAGGGCCTGTTTACCAGAAGGTGGGATAACTGGAGCCATTTCAGGGCTGCCCAGAACACGCACGAGTATACTTTCCATTTTAGACATTATAGTTTTCATCTCTAGAAGTTCAATATGGGTCATTTTTATATCATCCACATCAACTTAATGTGAAATCTTTCCTGTAGCTTTGTGAACATATGGAATATAATTACAAGTTTTAATGCCTGTTGTACTAATTCTATCAACTGGGTCATTCCTGGGTCCATTTGATTTCCCTTCACTTGCCTGGTAATTTCTGATTGGATGTCAGACATTGTGAGTTTTACTTTATTGGTTGTTGGTTATTTTTGCATTGCAATAATTAGCTTTTGTTTTGGGATGGGATAAGTTACTGGGAAATAGTTTGATCTTTTCAGGTCTTGCTTTTAAACTTTAACAGGACCAATACAGCATGAATTTAGGTCTAACTTTCCACATAATTGAGGCAAAACATCACTGAAAACTCTACCCTGTGGATTATGAGGTTTTTCATTCTGGCTGGTGGGAAGAGGGAATAGTCCAGGCCCTGAGTAAACTCCCAGTAATCCTTTCATATGGTTCATTCCCAGCCTCGGGTAGCTTCCTTATATGCCTGTGCTAACCGTGCTCAGTGGAAGACTTGAGGGACTCTAAGCACATCTCTGTAGTTCTTTGTGCAGCAGTCCTATTTGGTACATTGTCCTTGCAACCTCTATCTGCCATAAGGTTTAAGCTGATTCAGGGAAAAAGCAGGAGGATAGGATAACAAGGTAGATTGTTACCAGTGAGCAATTCACTCACAACTTTCCTCAAGGCATAAACAGGCAGGGCTAGTGTTCCTTTTAAGTCCATAAACTTTGAAAAGAGTCCAAGTCAACAGTCACTGGGTGCCTACTATATGCCAGATATTGGGGTAGACACACAACTCAGACTAATAAGATACACATGTAAACACCAAAAAACCCATAAAGGACATAGTACAGTAGAGGATACTATTAGGGGTAGGAGCAGGAGTTGGGCTTCCTGGAGATGATCTCTCAACTTACTTTTAGAGAATAGGAATTTGTTACATGGTGTCAAATTAAAAAAAAAAAAATCCAGACATGGTAAAGAGAGACTTTATTTGAAAGAATTATTGCAGAGGGAGGGCTATTGCAATGGGGAGAACGCATGAGATCTGGGTCTCAAGGGTTAGGCAAAAAAGTTTTTCTTGTATAGGGAAGAAGAAACAAGTAGAAAGAGGGTGTCAGGAAGTGGGATAAATGCGAGTGGCATGGTCGGACAATAGATGAGACAATACTTTACCCAGAGTCTAGCCAGTTCTCAGGAGGAGCTGTCGGCTAAGGGTAGGCCAAAGTCCAGCAGCCCAGGGGAAGGAGAGATTCTTAAACAAGGTTTGGGTAACAAGCATTTTGTTCCAATTGATCAGTGAGGATAAGCAATTCAGCTAATCGTCTGAAGTAAAGAATAAAAATTTGGAAAGTCTGTCTGGCCTTGTCACAGGTAAACAGTGGCCAGCCATGAGTCTCATCTAAGTCATATGTGAAGGGTGGTTCTTTGCAGTAAGCTGCTTTTCAGAGCACAAATGATGGGAGATTTCTTAAACGGTCCCTGTTTTCTAGGATCACAAGGCTCAGTAAAAATTCAACATTGTCAGGAGACAGACTAGGGAATAAGAAAACAGTAGGCGCCAGCCCACTGGGGTGTGAAGGGCAGGTCTGTGGGCCTCAGCACCTATATTCCTGAGCACAGGCCTCAGGTATGGTGGCTCAGGGCCATTTTGACTATGAGCATGTGTTTGTCCCCAAAAGGCCAGCTCAGAGAAGTGGAATTCAGGGACACTGGCTCTTGTTTCAAAGCACTCTTGACAGAATGGATACTGTCTCTTCCCCTGGGCTGGCCTGTGGCTGTTTCATGGAGAAAGTGTAAGGGCACTGACCACCAGGAAATGTAATACTGATGCAGAGCTGCAAAGGGTGGGCAGGGACCCCAAATTGAAAGGCCTTGTTTAGCATGCTTTCCACACTCCCCAGGTGTGAATGCTGTTGCTTATTAGAATGAGCCTCCACCTCAAAATAACAAGTTTTTCTTCATGACCTATGCCTGTGTGTGCCTTTCTTTTAGAGAGCAATCGTGCCTTGTCTGTCTTTTCCTTAACCTTTTTTCATACCAGGAATGAAAGACAAAAAGCCCAAAGATATTTTTCAGAATAAAGAAACTAGCCAGTAAAGACCCAAGAGTACAAAGCTGCTATTAGAGGAGGAATCCAGCCTCCCAGAATATCAGAAATGTATTCTGGGGGAAAAATAATAAGTCATTTTCTCAGAGAAGATCAACTACCAGGAGCTATGTGCGCTGTGGCTTCCTGAGGTGATAACCTTCAGGTGATCTAGAAGACCTGACACTCACAGTGGAATTCATCTGATGTAAACATGAACAGGCAGCACTGTTAACTGCTCAACCTCTTCCCTCTACCTGAACCACATACCCCCAGCTCCCAGGGCCTGTCCCCTGTCTGCACTTCAACATAAAGTGGCAAGTCTCTTCTCGTCTCCCTAGTAGTTCCCTGAGGATGGGCTCTGTCTCACTCCTGTTACAAAATGAGGCCTCAGTGGAGGGTTGTTGTCCAGACATGACCCATGCCTATGACAAGGCATAAGGATATCTATAATGAAGAGCAATTAAATGGTCCGTTTGTTTATTCAAGAGAACATAAAGATAAATACACCTCAAATATTAAAAATTTTTATATACAGGAATGACCACTCCCCAACAAGTTTGAAAAGACCAAAAAATATAGTACTCTTAGTATTCAGAAACCCTGGATGACCAATAGACAGAATTAAGTCCTTGATGCATTTTCTTCAACATAGTCAAAAAATACTGAATTTATATCGGTTTAGCCAATGCAAGAGAAAAGAACATAGATGTGGAGATTATGCTGAAATCCCTTTTCCAGTGTTGGTCTGAGCAACCAGCCTTCACCTACATGACGCCATGGGCATCATTTCCGGAAGCGCTTGAAAAGTGGGTGCACATGTTTGGTGGAAGACTTGCTCCGTGCCGAGTGGTACTCCATATACACAGTATCATCAGCCCCTGACATGGAGCTCATCGTGCCAAAGCGCCGGGATACCTGTGGAGGACCCAGCCTATTGTTAGTTTCCAAGGGGAAAGACAGTCCTTTTATAATATCTGTAACAAGTTTTATAAAATACAGAGTTAACAATTTTTATTATCTTTAAAATAACATTTATTAACCACTTACTATGTCTCAGGCAGGGTTCTAAGCAGTACTTACATGTATTACCTTATCTAATCCTCACAACCATTATAATCTCCATCTTACAGAAAAGGAAACTGAAGCACAGAGAGGTTAAGTAACTTGTAAAGATCACACAGCTCTCAAAGAGATGGGGCTTGAACTCAGGCAATCTGGCTTCAGACTCCCTGGCTACCTTCCCTCTCTTAATGACAATTTCTGAAGAGACTTTTTTAACAATGAAGGAGGAAGTCCCTCAAAATTTCCTGAGACTCTACCATAAGGCTTTGAATCAAGGAAAAAGCCAGAAAGCCTGGGCTTAAATCTTGGCTCTACAACTCATTGGGTGACTTGGGCAAATACTGAATGCCTGCACCTCAGTGAAGTCATATGTGAAATAGGATAACCACATCTGCCTTGACATACACGGTGTGAACAGAAACCACTCAAGTCCAGGGTCTGACCAGAGCCTGACACGCCACTCACACCAGATTACAACAAAGTATGCACATAGGCACTAAAGCAATGCCTTCGACAGCCTGACTGCAGGTGACCACTGTGAGGTGGGACTGACCAGACCTCACGTTAGGACATGGTCTGAAGTAGGAAGCTTCTCTGGGGCTTCCATGTAGAGTGCCAGAGACAGATCTAGCCCCTAAACCCCAGGTCTGAAGGAGAAAGGTCTCAGGCTGCAGGAAGGGCAGCACCTCCCCAGGTGCCATTGTTTTTCTTCTTCCTTATTCCAGTTGTTGCTCACCTTTCAGCTCTCATACCAATTTAGTTTCAAAAACACCTTACTAAACCATACTTCTCTTCTTGGAGGGCCTGATAACAATTCCCCATCATGATACTTTCATTAATTATACCATATTATATCTGCCTGTCACACAGTGGGCATTCAATAAGTATCTGAAGAATAAAAGAAAAGTTGAGTATTTTCAGAGAACTCTAAATTTTTCAAAATAAGTATTAAAACTACAATATGAGTTCATCATCAGACCCATGTTACAGGCTAGAAGGTTCACCTCAATGACTGAGGAGGAGACCAGACAAGAAGTGACTTGCCCAAGGCCTATCACACTCCCTGCAGCCACCTCGTGAGAGCCTGGGATCATGTTTGCCATCCTGGTCTCCAGCATCAAAATACTAAAGAATACTTCACCAGACTGCTACATGAATGGAGCAGGAGACCAATTACAGCCACTGTGGGCTCAGCCATGTAAAACAGTATGTAGAGAAGAAAGGATACATACCAACAGGTTAATGCGTTATTCTTATTCTCTTCTCTACAGATTCCTGTGTTTTCCATGCTTTACAGAAAATCACACAGGCGCACACACATACGAGACTGCGCATGTGTGTGTCTAAGAATTCAGTCCTTCAGGAGAACTGATGCCTAGAGCCCCACTTACTCACTCACCTGGCTGGATTTGGAGCCAAATTCTCCTGCCACCACCTCTTCCTCAGCGTCCAAGTCAGTGGCTGCCAGAACTTTCTGTAAGAGCTGCTGCTGTTCTTCTTTCGTTGAAAATGCCAACTCTTCCTCCTCCATGCCAGCAAGCTTTGTGATGACCTGCAAAGCCAAAACCAGTAGGAGATATGCCCTTTTGTTTTCTCTCCCTTGGCCCTACCCCACCTTCCCCTGGTTCACTTGCTCTTGTCACTTCCCCCCCCCTTATGCCCAGTGGAACAGGTAGCTAACAGTGGAGAGCTCCTTTGGGGAGTCCGGAGACCAGCTACAGGAGCTGCCTTCAATAAGAATATCATCAATGACTGCAAGGCAGGAGGGGTTAAGAAAATTCCAGAGAAATCTGCCCAACACACAGCTGGTAAATGATCACTTACAGAAGATCAACAGGGATCTTGGTGATTTTGAAACATCCGCTCTGGTAATTTTCCCATCTTGTAGGTAAAAGGACCAGAGATTGAAAGGCACAACCTGTTGCCCATCCCCAAGAAGGGCCTTCAACCTCCTGGCGTGGACCCAGGGTTTCCAGCAGGAGGGAACACTTACAAATTACAAGATATCAAGAATGGATTTACAAGATGCTTTTCTGAAACAGCAAGATGAAAGCCTGGTGAAGATTTGATTTTCATTTCTTTGGAGAGAACTTACTATAAGACCTACCTATCCCTGCAGAAAGCTTGGATTGATTACATAAAGGGGACGTTTTTTCCTCTAATTCTTCTAATTTTAATTAAAATTCCTAGAAGAAAACACCTGGCTGAGTCCTCCTGGCAGCCACAGATCCAGAGTACAGATATGGGACACCTCTGCCTTGGCCTGGCCACCCCTCCACAGTCACAACTGTAGGAAGTCTAACTTGGCTGCTCTCAGCGGCAGCACTAAAGGCAAGGGAGACAAAGGCAGCTCCAATCAACAAATAAAACTTTGTGCTCAGATGCCTTTAAGTCCAATGCACCCTTCAAAGAACCCAGAGCACTTCCTGACTTGATGCTTCCCCTACCTTAAGACTTGGAGGCATCAGGAGGCATGAATGCTATCATCAGCACATCTTTTACAAATATATAAAAAGGCTATAAAAAGGCCACAGTGAGAATCCTTCAAAAACGGTACCAAGAGTCCTGTTCTCTAGGCCAGCATGGGAAGGCTGAAAGGTTTCACTGCCACTAGCTAAAAGAGGTGTTAGACAACCCCATCCTCTTGTCTAAGGCTAATAACGGAACACTCGCCAACTTGTAAAGACACAATCTAAAGTATCTGATAAGGCAGCCCATAGTCTTTCTCAAATCAAGAACCTGGGAACCTGTATACATGAGTTCTAGTGAGGTCCTTTTAGTCCCCTGCTTCCAGTATCCTCCACCCACTCCCCACAAATAAAAACTCTTTGAGACACTAAATCCTGATATAAACTTACTATTTGTGTCAGTAAGAAAAAAAGCAAAGGTCTCAGCCAGTAAAAGTTAGCCAAAGCTTTATTTAGAATTTCCCAAGTTATTCCAATACCTGACTTGTAGTACAGTGGATGGCTGATGTCTGTGAGGCCCACTGAGGCCCAGGCTCGGCAGCTGACTATGAGAAGAGCTGTCCCAGCCACCTAGAGGGGGAAACCCCTGAGAAAGTAATCCAATTCAGGGGCTCAGACTAACATAGTGAGGGCCACCGTTCCTTGGCACATCGAGTCCTGCTAGGCTTGCACATTTTCCCATCAACATCTAACATTCTTTGCACAAAGCAACTGTAAAAAGTTAACAAGAAAGCCTCTTGCTTCAGAGGCCCCACTCTTTGACTATTCACTGTGGGAAGTTGGAGGCAGGAGACTGTACAATATTTTCCCTGAAAGCTCCCTAATATTCATGCAAAGACAAAAGGAGTCTGCAGCAAGGCCTCCAGTCCCCTAATGTTGTGTACCTGCCTGAGCTCTGTCCCATGATGGTGCTAACAGTGGCCCCACTTCTCCTGGTGGCTTGGTACAAAAAAGACTGTAGTCCTACTCTGACTTGAGACCAATGGATACATACCTTGAAGCTATAACCCTGATCTACCAAGAACCTCTGGCGCTTGGTTGAGTAAGCCATTTCCTGTGTGTCCTGGGACACCAACGAGTAGAAGAAGGCATTGTACTCCTCTGCAATCATCCCTGGGGAGAGGGCAGGAGAAAAGACATAAGCTATGAGAATACCAGGTCCAGGGCTCAAAAGCAAGTAATGCAGTGGAAGAACTTTGTTGTTAGGGGATAACTGCCCCGACTTTGCATGGGAACTTCATCAAATTTAAAGACTTTTGTGCTTCAAAGGACACCATCAAGAAATTGAAGAGACGACCCACAGAATAGGAGAAAATAATCACAGAGCAGATATCTGATAAGGGATTTGTATCTTGGTTATATAAAGAGCCATTACAACTCAATAAAAAGCCTAATCACAAAAAAGGCAAGGATCTGAATAGACATTCCTCAAAAGATATGCAAATGGCCAATAAGCACTTGAAAGATGTCCTACATCCTTAGTCATCAGGGAAATGTAAATCAAAACCATAACAAGATACTACCTGGCACACAATAGGATAGCTAGAATTTTAAAGACAGATAATTACAATTGTTGTAAAGGATGTGGAGAAGTTGGAACTCTCAAACATTGCTGGTGAGAATGTAAAAATGATGCAACCACTTTGGAAACCATCTGGAAGTTTATTAAAATGTTAAACACAGAGTTACTACATGACCCAACAATTCCACTCCTAGATATATATCCAAGAGAAGTGAAAACATATGTCCACACAAAATTTGCACATAAATTTCATAGCAGCATTATTCTAAGAGCCAAAAAGTAGAAACAATCCAAATATCCATTTACCAGCTCTATCAAATTTATTAGATGAATGGATAAATAAAATGTGGTGTGTCCATACAATGGAATATTATTCAGCAATAAAGAATGAAGTTCTAATACATACTTCAATATGGATAACCTTTTTGCAAACATTATAAGTGAAAGAAGACAGTCACTGAGTTCAAATTATATGATTCCATAGATATGAAATGTCCAGAATAGGCACATTAATAGAGACAAAAGGATTTTAGTGGCTGCCTGGGGTTGGAGGTTGGGAGGTAAGAGGAAATGAGGAGTTACTGCTAATGGGTAAGAACTTCTTTTGAGGGTAATGAGAATATTCTAGATATATACTGTGGTGACGGTTACAAAACTTTGTGAATATACTGAAAACCATTGAATTGTACACTTTATATGGATCAACTGTGTGGTATGCGAATTATATCTCAACAAAATTACTTTAAAAAACAGCTCATTCATAACCTGTAAGAATTATCACAGAAACTAAGACAAAATATATTATAGCCTATAAAACCCAATCCTTCAGGAAAATCTGAATCTTTTTGCTTCCCAGTTCAAATATCAGTAGGTTAAATAAGTACCTGTGTACTGCTTCTGAATTTGTTTCCTAGTCTTTCTCAGAGATACAAAAAGCCAAAAAATATCTTATATCAAAGATTTTTGTTTTTTTCTTTGTTTTGAGATAAAATTGCCATACAGACTGTGTAAGTTTAAGATACACAGCACAAATGACTTACATATATTGTGAAATGATTATCACAATAAGTTTAGTTAACATCCATCATTTTACAACAAAAAAAAAAAAAGAAAAAAATGTTTTTTTCCTTGTGATGATAACTTTTAGGAATTTAGTGACTTTCATAAATATACAGCAATGTTAACTATGTTAATCTAAAAATAAAAGGCCAAAGTGAAGAGGCAACAAAAATTTATGTGAAATCAAAAAGAATAACTATTCGGGAAGCACTGATTCAGGCAGAAGACCAAATAGTGTTCCGATTAGGAGACAAAGGTGAGGAATATTTATGAGAAGGGAAAGGGGAACGATTACATCAGTAGAAGGAAGGCATTTCTATTGGTGCAGATAAGGTAACAGTCATTCTAATTCTAAAGAATGTTTTTAATTTTCAGTCCAGTAGTCATAATATCTGCTTTTTTGGTATCTTTACAACCAGTTCTTTGGGAGCACAATGTTACTTTTGGCCCAGTCCAAAGGTTATCTAGCCTTGTTTTACCTTTACAAAGGTTTGAGGCATAAACTGTACAAGACAGTTCCTCTGTGATGGTAGCTCTGATTCCACTGTAAAGTGGCTCCATTTATATATTTTTTTTACTATAGTCATCATGTTGTACATTACATCCCCAATACTTATTTACCTTATAACTGGTTGTTTACCTTTGAACACCTTTATCCAATGCTCCCACTGCTAACCCTTGCCACTGGTAACCATAAATTTGAACTTTTTCTGTAAGTTTGGCTTTTGACGTTTTTTTTAGATTTCACATATAAGTAAGATCATATAGTATATGTCTTCCTCTGACTTACTTCACTTAACATAATGCCCTCAAGGTCCACCCATGTTGTCACAAATGGCAGGATTTCCTTTGTTATGGCTGTACAGTATTCTATTGTATATATACCACATTCTCTTTATACATTCATCTGTTGATGGGCAGGTAGATTGTTACCATGTCTTGGTTATTGTAAATAATGCTTCAATTAACATGAGGGTGGAGATATCTCTGACATAGCGACATCATTTCTGTCAGACACGTACCCAGAAATAGAACTGCTGGATGACATGGTAGTTCTGTCTTTTTAAGGAATCTTCATACTCTTTTCCATAGAGGCTGTGCCAATTTACAATCCAACCAACAGTGCACACAAGAGTTGCCTTTTGTTCACACCCTTGCCACCATTTATTACCTCTTGTTTTTTTGATAACAGGTGTGTGGTGATAGCTCATTGTGGCTTTGATTTGCATTTCCCTGATGATTAGTGATATTGAGGATCTTTTCATGTACCTGTTGACCATTTGTATATCTTTGGGAAAATGTCAATTCAAGTCCTTTGCCTATTTTTTAATTGGATTTTTTTCTTTTTTTTGCTACTGAGCTATATGAAGTCTTTATATAGTTGGGATGTTAACTCCTTATTAGATATATGATTTGCAAGTATTTTCCTCATTCCATAGGTTACCTTTCCATCTTGTCAGTCATTTCTTTTGCTGTGCAGAAGCTTTTCAGTTTTATGTAATCCCAACCTTATTTTTTTTTTTTTGCTTGTTGCTTTAGGTGACATCCAAAAAACCATTGCCAAAACCCACGTCAAGGAGCTTTTTTCCATTTCCCTCTAGTTTTATGTTTTGTGGCCCTTCATTTAAGTCTTTAATCCATTGCAAGTTAATTTTGTGAATGGTGTGATATCAGAATCTAGTTTCATTTTTTTACATGAAAATATCTAATTTTCCCAGCACCATTTATTGAAGAGTCTGTCTTTTCTCCATTGAATATTCTTGGCTCCCCTGTCAAATATTAGTTGACCACAAATGCTTGGGTTTCTTTCTGGTCTCTTGATTCTGTAACATTGGTCTATTTGTCTGTGTTTATGCCAGTACCACACAGTTTTGATTACTACAGCTTTACAACATAGTTGGAAATCATAAACTGTGATGCCTCCCACTTTGTTCTTCTCAGGAATGCTTTGGCTATTTGGAGTCTTCTGTGGTTCCATATAAATTTTAGGATTATTATTTTCTACTTCTGTAAAAAAATGTCATTGGAGTCTTGATAGGGATTATACTGAATCTATAGATGGCTTTGGGTACTACGGACATTTTAACAATGATAATTCTTCCAATCCATGTACATTGGATATCTTTCCTTTTACTTGTATTTGATTTCTTCATACGTGTCTTGTAGTTTTCAGTGTAGAGATTTTGTCACCTCCTTGGTTAAATTTATTCCTACCTATTTTGTTTTTGATGCTATTATAAACGGGATCATTTTATTTCTCTTTCATATCATTTATTGTTAGTGTATAGAAACACTGCTGGTTTTTGTATGTTAACTTTTATATGCAACTTTACTGAATTTACTGATTAGATCTAACAGTTTTTTGGTGGAGTCTAAGGTTTTCTGTATATAAAATCATGCCATCTCCAAATAGACAATTTTACTTCTTCCTTTCCAATTTTATTGCCTTTTCTTGTCTGATGGCTTTCATTAGGACTTCCAGTTCTATGCTGGATAAAAGTGATGAGAGTGGGCATCTTTGTCTTGCTCCTGATCCTAGAGAAAAAGCTATCAACCTTTTGCCACTACTAGTTTGCTAGCATCCCATTACTAGTATTTCATTGAGAACTTTTACATCTATACTCATCAGGAATATTGGCTTATAATTTTCTGTAGTATCCTTTTCTGGCTTTGGTATCAGGGCAATACTGGCCTTGTAAAGTGAGTCAGTATTTTAAAAGAACAAAATTCTAATCCAATTCAAAAAGGTTTTCAAATTATGTATTTTTTTATAGTGAAGAATAAGGAATAAGTAACAAATTACTTTCATATATGCTAGTCAGATTATAGGCATGTCAGTTTTTAAAAGCTACATTTTATCCAGCAGTCTACTATACTGTTATGTAAGTCTCATTCCTCATAATAATACTACAAGTTAGGACTGTCACTCCTACTTCAGATGGGAAACCAAGCCTCAGGTCACACAGTTGGTCTGGTGCCCAATTCCAGGCTTGTTATTTCTAACTTGCCCTGTCTCCATTTTAAACACAATTAGCTGCTTCTTAAACAAATCTGAATAGAATATGATTCCAACATGTCATTTTCAAACATCTGAGCAGTCCAGATGACACCTAAGATAACTGAATTCTTTGAGGATAGGGCCTGTGTCCTTGTCTTAAGATCAGCCTTGTCTCAGGAGGACGCCATCTCTTAGCAGCAATGTCAGTCCCTGCCATGCCCACAACTGGGGTCTGAGCCCTTTTGCTGCAGTTAACAAGCAAAGAATCCACACCTTTTGCTTCCTCATTCACTGAGTTGGCATGAGTTGGCAATGCCCCTGATGCAAGCTGCCTCTCAGGGCATCACTCTTCACAGGTTATGAGGGAGGCATCCACCCTGTGGCTGCCCAAGCTGCTCCTGCCAGACCTTCTCCTTACTCCTAACTTGAGGTTCAAGAGACAGCTTCCAGCTCTTTCACTTCCACTGGTGGCCCAGCTCTGCCTTCTCCCTTCTATGTCTATATCATTAAGCACTGCTGTCCTGGCTCCTCTTACTATCTACCAAAACAAGTGCTTGGCTTAGAGGATATCCATGTGAGCTGCAGGCAGCTGCCATGGAAAACACTCACATAATCACTCCTGAAGCATGAGAAATAACAAGGGCCAAGGAGACCTCGGTATTGCTTTGCTCCTTCAAAGTGTACCAAGCCTAGGAGCACAAGCTCACCATCATGAATGCACAGGCAGCTTAACCCTACCCTCTTCCTATCTAAAGTGGTTCAAAAGGAGAGACCTCTAGGAGCAGTAAGGGGAAGACCATTTTTACCTTTTTTGGCTCGGAGCACTCGCCCTAGCCTCTGGGCCTCCTGCCGCCGAGAACCCCCATGAGATGAGATCTGAATGAGAACATTTGCTTCTGGCAGATCGAATGATGTGTCACCCACCTACAGAAATGAAGCAGCTATGTGTCTAGGAAGGTTTTTATATATAAGACAAAAAGGGGGAGGGGGGAATCTACTGGTCTCAAATTTAAATAAGCTCTGTAGATGATTTAGAAAAACAATCACTACTACCCCTTTCTCTCTGTACCAGGGTCTTTTAGATGCAGGCAGGCCTCTAGGATCTAGTGGGAATTCTGAGAGCTGTCCTAAAGAAGCCATCAGGACCCACAGCTACCCATCTGTCTTAGCCACAGTCCCAGTGCCAGCTGCTAAGGGCCCAAAGACAAGAGGGCCCTATCAAGAGAGATTCTGTGAGTGATTCTTATTTTTCTGCTACAGAAATAGGTCTGCACAAAACCATCCACACTCTTAACTAGAGGCCATTGAGACCAGCAGCACATGTCAGACATTGCCTGCACTGGGCTGGATTCTGACTCATGGTAGCTGCCTCAGCTTGGGGGCTCCAGCCATTTAGGTTCCCTCAAAGACATCGAAGTCTGGTACTAACAGGGCCAGTCATGATCATTTTATAGGTAAATCTCATTTCTTTTGGGCTTTCAGTCTATTCTAATCTGAATGACTATTTTAAACAGTTGGGCTAGAGCTTCTAACTGCAAATTAAGACCATGGCCAAGCTGGACCTGCATGAGTTTGCACTGTGCTTACATTCGCCACCCGCCACCAAGGTATGCATACTAGGAGCCAGGGCGAAGGCTGCCATGACCTGGAGGAATCTCCAACTCCACAAAGAGAACCTCATCTCAATGCCTGCTTTTGCCAGAGTAGGTAATGAAGTTTTTTTTTCCTTTTATAAAGAAAATACAACTTAAAATTCCTGCATCCCAAAAAGAGGAGGGAAAAACTTTAGTGCAGCAAAAAACTATATAAATTGTGCATAATACATAAAACTCTAAATCTGTTTTTTCCACTACCCAGACACAGGACATGTAGAAATGAAAACTGACACAAGACGCTCTTTCAACAAACACTAATTCACTCCCCAGAAACCATCCAGTGTCCCCCAGGCCCTGGGGTTGCTAGGATCTAACCACCACTCTACATGCCACACAAACCTTAGATATGAAGATGGTGTTGATTTTGGGGTTGTGCTTGAAATTCTGGAGAATCTGCATCCTTTCTCCCTGGGATGTAGGACCATAGATATAGGGTCTAGAGAAGAACAAAGCTGTATTAGAATTCCACAGAATCACTCAACTATCCTGAAAGCACATTAGAGGGAAAAGGAGCTCCTACAAAGTTCTCTCTCCCAGGAAGCTCCCTGTCACACAAGAATATCAGGAAGAAAGCCATATAAATGAGTGGCAATACACCCACCCCACTCCCTTCCCAAAACACACACACACCCCCAATCCCTTCCCCACTGAGCTGAGTTTCAGTCACCATTCTCTTTGGGATTGCCTCTTCTACATTTTTCTTTGTTTCTAGACTGTGCTCTTTCCTGTTTCAATGTCTCTAGATCTAAGCTTAGTGTCAATACTAAGAGATTCCCTGAATTTCATGCAGCCCAGTGGGAGTGGCAAAGGAAATATTGCTATGTACAAACAAAAGTCTGAATGCAACTGTTTCCTAATGACACAGGCATTCTCCAAGGAAGGAGTAGGAAAATGAGCTCCTTCCAGACTTTTCCCTACTGACCTCCTATAACACTAAGTTCAAAACCTCTCTGTTTAATTCCCAGTTCTCTGCCAAAGGACACAACCCTATCTAATGGCCTCGCTGGTCATCACTTCTTGGCACCTGGCAATGCCATTCCTCTGTTGTTCGGAGAATGATCTGGTTTCTGTATCTTCCTAGGGGTCAGTAATAACAGTAATGATGATGATGACAATAAGGAAAGCTACAAGGTATACAGGTTCCACCCACACCAAATATTGAGCTGTGTACTATGTTAAAAAGAATCCATCTGCTCCTGCCAAGGGTCCTCAGATCGTAAAAGGTAGGTTTTATTTTCCAATTTACATATGAAGAACTGAGGCACAGGAGTCTAAGGAACCTGAACCCAAGTGTGGATGTTCTAACACCCAGGCCCATTTGCCATCCCAGGGCAGTGGCCATGGATGCCTCATAAAGCACAATTTTTGAACTTCCACACAGCACTTTCCAGCACTGTGCTACAAACTGGTAACAGGTATACATGAGACCCCTGTGAGGAAGCTGGGCAGGGTGTGGAACAGCTGGACACCCCAGGCTAATGGCCTCTGGTCACCCCAACCACTGCAAGGCTGTTATATGAGAGTGTTTAGGGCACCACACAAATCTTATTTTTTATGTGTCATGCTGGGTTGGGAAACTCCATTCTTCAGAATAGCCTGTCTCTCAATACCCAGGTGTTTAGGTGGTTCTTTTTCTCCTCCCTCATCATTAGGAGAAACTACTCACATGATGGTGAACCCTCAGTTTCTGAAGGTTCCCCTATACAGGAAATGAAATGGAAGGGTAACAGTCCTTTAAAAGAGCGCCTACCATTTGTTGAACATCTACTAAATGTCAGGCACAAGAATCCTCTGAGCTGGGTGGTGGTAAGTGCACTTGACAAAAGAACAAGAAAAGTTGAGAGAGGTAAACAACACTTCTGAGGTCACACAGCTAATAGGAGTTGCTAAGAGTCAGATTCAGCATGTCAGACTCCAAAGTTGATGTCCTGCCCACTACCTCACATACCAAAGAACACAACAGTCTCTCCTGCAACATACTTTAGTGACACCTATTCCTTTTTTATTAAAGCCGGGAAGAACCAAAAGCTTATAGACGATCTGTCCCGCATCAGTCCCAATCTGCTGAATGGAGCAATACCCAGAATCCACAGGATCATTTTAAAGCAAGAAAACAAGACAAACAAAAAGCCAGAGGTATACCCACACATAAAAAAAGTAAAAGTTGTAATTATCTTTCCAGTGTCCATGAGCGAGCCACGACCTGTTTGTTGCCCTTCACTGTGCCAGAGAGGCTCAGATTCAACAGTGCTGTGCAAATGAGTGTCCCTAACCAGGCAGATGCTCAAGAGGCTATAACCAAGGGACAAGCTTCTGGTGTTCAAATGTAGGTGTGGG
This sequence comes from Eidolon dupreanum, assembly GCA_028627145.1. Taxonomy (NCBI): domain Eukaryota; kingdom Metazoa; phylum Chordata; class Mammalia; order Chiroptera; family Pteropodidae; genus Eidolon; species Eidolon dupreanum. The sequence goes on along the minus strand of CM053503.1, from coordinate 82,543,944 downwards.
GGTAAGACACCTGATGAAGGCTCAGGAAGACTGTGGATAGAGTACTGAAATGGGGGAATGGGGTAGTGGGAGGGAGGATAAGGAAGATGGCTGTTAAATGTCGCATAGTAAATATATGCATTCTCTTGTTGTCCCTCTGGAATTGACACTAATGAGACACAGGCACTTGGGTAGGTTCGTGGGCTGGTGAGGACTCTGGAGGGTGTTTTCTAAGAAGCTCTTTCTCAGTGCCAGGCCACACCAGGGGTGCCTTGCCTTCCTGGTCCCTGGTCTATACAGTCTGTCCTCATCTCCACCTGGGGTACTCACTTGTCCTAAAATTCCCAATGCCAACTCGTGCCCACCTTTAGAGCCAAGATCCAAAGCAACACGACTCTAGCCCCTGCTTCCTGGGTTCAAGGTGACCAGGCTCCCTTTCTACATACTCTAACCTCTGACTCTGACTACCTGCTCCTCTGTCTTGCCTGGTTCCTGGGACGGGGGCCAGAGAACCAGACCTGTAGATCTCAGGAAGTTCCTGAGAGCTTTGAGAAAATAACAGGCACCTTCTGCACTGTCAGGTGGGGAAGCAAAACTGACTTTAGAGGCAACTTTAACTTTTCAATTCTTACTTGTTCAGTCGAATGGCATATTCCTTAAGGGCAAACACATTATCAGCAAAGACAATAATCTTGTCATTCCTCCTTTCATGAAACTTGATTAGAAACTGGCAAGCTCTGAATTTGTTGGGGTTCATGGTGTACAGCAAGATTCGTTTCTTGGTTTTGATTGCCACATACTCTCTGTAAAACTCCGGAGACATTGGGCACCAAACCTGTGATACAACAAGAATCATGGATCAGTTTGCAAGTTTAAACATCACCCAACTGGAAACTTTGAGACAATCCATTTAGCAGAATTAACTTTAAAACAAATCAAAACAAAACCAACAATATGTGAATTATATCTCAATATAACTATAAACACACACATAAAACAAAACCTAATACCTAATGTTTGTTGAACCAGAATACTCTTGCATCTTGTAATTTTGTAAATTACATCACAAAAATTTTTAAATGTAACAATATCCAGGGAATTATTTTCACACCAGCTCCAAGTAAGGGAAACCAGATTCCCACCTCCACACAAAAGTCCACACACGGCCGTGTACAGAGAACTGCACACACACTTCCTAGCTGTCTCATGAGTGAGCCTAGCAATGACATCCTAGCAATAAACACAAAACCTAGCACTCAGATCTTGGTGTGTAAATTACATTCTCTACTGAAAGGGCTCCATGGAGAAATGGCTGGTTCCAGCGCCAGGGCAGAGCAAGTCATAAATATCTTGCTGGGCCAGAAGGCAAGAAGTGCTTAAAGAATGATAAGAACAAGTCAAATGGACATAGGAGCCACCTTGAAGGTAGTCCCGTTGGTCACATTTGAGACAATCTTAGCATACAAATAAGAATTACAGGAACACTTCTGCGGGCCTCTTGTGTGCTAGGCCCTGTTCTTGGGCTGCTGACAAGCTAAAGCAAGCACAGGAAAATATACTGAAGTGCCATGAGTTCTAAAAGTCTTAAGGCTGTGTATAAATTAAAACAATTCTCTGGAAGCTTTGCACTGGAACAGGCCACAACGCCTACACTGACAGATTGAGTTATTGTTATAACCAGTGCCACTTCTATGTGATCGACACAGACCATTTCTTCATGCTGCCACCACCATAGAATTAGTAGCCATTGCTATATGCCAAATTCTGTGCTGAGCTCAAATCATTAAGTTCTGCTGTTAATGTTCTCTGGTTTCCTCTGGGTCATATCCTGTTATGACTCCACTAGGGTTCTACTTCTTTATAACCAAAGCAATTCTTTTTTCACAGTAAAAATTTTAAAATCCTGCATTTCACAGAATATGAAAAGCCAATAAACATGTAAAAATATACTCAATGTCATTAGTACAGAGGAAAACACAAATTAAGACCATAAAGGAACATCATTTCACACTTATAGGTTAGCAAAAATTAAAAGAAAACAATTCAATATTATTAGGTACTGAAGGAGATGCGGAGAAACCTTGCTCGCCCTTGATAAGTGTTAATTGGTACAATCACTTTAGAAAACCAGTTTTCCATGACATGACTAGTAAAGTGAATATCCACAGAGCCTTTGACCCAACAATGCTATTCCTAAGTGTATCTGCCAGAGCAGTGGCCTTCACATTTAGATCACTTTACATCACAAACTAAACATTCACACATACAAATAGTTTTATGAAATATATGCCCTTTATACATATTATGCATTCTGGTAGATTCTATTCTGTGCTGGTTATGACCCACCATCATGATGTCACCATCTACTATGGGGTCACAGCCCACCATGTGAACAACACTGCTTCAGAAAAACTCTGACACATGGGCCCCAGGAAACAGGTACAAAAACATTTGCAGCAATATTATCATAACAGCAAAAAAAAAACTAGGCTCCTAATTTATAGACAAAATAAATCAGTGGCCGTCTGGGGCAAAAGAGGCAGGGTTTCATTGAAATGATCACAAAGGAACTTTTGGGGTAATGGAAATATTCTAAAACTGGATTGTGGGGATAGCTGAACAACTCTTTATATTTATTAAAATCACAAGTTATAAATCACGGTAAGCAGGCAAATGTTATGGAACATAAACTAAATTTCAATAAAGCTATTAAAAAGCAACTTAGCAACCCAAATATCTGTCAACATTATAAAAGATTTTACTTTTACTGCAGTGTAATATTCTATTACATAGCAAATTATGGTATATTTGTACAAGGGAATACTACAGAACAATTCAAAGGAATCAAATAAAGCTACATTTATCATCAAAAAAATGCATTATGCAAGTAATAAAAATACTGCGCAAAAGACAGAAGTCATACAACATATATAATCTATTTCTATTTACATATACATTAAGATAAAAAAAAAAAAGGCAAAGCAAAACAACATATGTTTAGGGAATCAGAAAAGAATGACAACCCTAAGCTCCAAGAGCAGTTACCCCAGAGGGGAAATGAAGGTACAGCTACAGAGGAACAGGGTCTCTGAGGTTCTGGCAACGCTGTCTCATGAGATGAATGGCAATTACAAAGACGCAACTAAAGAGTCAGGAAGCTTTTCAACAGAGTAAGTCTATCTACACATGGTCCTCACCCTCACCTTTATCCAAAAGGCCCCTTTCCACCCTTACAGAACAAAGGCTACCCTACTCCAACCACTGAGAGACAGTGCTTTCAAGGTGCCAGAAAGGATTTCTGTTATTGTTCCTTCTGAGAAGACTTACCTTTGAACATGTATTTTAAACACATATTTGTACAGATATTCATTATAGAACAATATCAGTAAAATATGTTCTTAGAAATAAAATGATCGAGGCCACAGGTGCCTTCTGGGAGCACTGAAACCAACAGACTTTGGCACAGGGGGGTGGCCTGGATGACTGCCCATGCAGGACCACCCAGGAATCCCTCAGGAGTGAAGGTGGGTAGGAACCCCCTGAAGTGCTCACTCCCAGAAAGGAAGAGAAGCATGGACTTTGGAGCCAAGCCAACCTGGATTAGCATCCTCACTTTACCACTTACTCTGTGCCCCTGGATGGTGATTTTGTATCACACATCTGTGAAGTGGCAGAATACCACCCACCTCACAGGGAACTGAGGGTACTACATGAGGTGGCAGCACTTTGCTCAGGTCCTGATCTGGGTATCTGCCCACGAGGAATCAACCTGATGATTTCCTCTAAACCATGAGAAGAGCCTCTCCCTGAGAGGACTGTGCAAGGAAGAGGACAGCTACCTCAGCACACTGGACTTTGGCGATATAGCCGTTGTTCTGCAGCTCCATCCAGTTGGCTTCGTAGAGCTTGGGCCCAATTAGAAAATTTAAGTCGACAATTTTGTCATCTTCCCGGACAAGGGTTGCAGTCAAACCCAGCTTGCAGTGGGCCTGCACGATGGTGAGCACCCGTCGGAACATCTTGGCTGGGGAAACAATTGGCAAATCACACTGTCACTTTTTGAATGTTCAAGTACCACACAAGACCTTGTGACTTTAACACTGGCTCGTGACGCTACATGGGCTAACGCCCAGGTTTCTGAATCACAGAAACCTGGCTCTAGACAAGAAGGACCACTCAGGAATATATAACCATCACTGCTAGACTCTTCAAAAGAAGGATGAAAAGGAAAACAAAAGGGAGAAACAATTTGCAGGAAGCTCCAAGTGAATGAATCCAGTATTCTCCTCGCAACAGCTGAACTGTCAACAGGAACACCAATGGCAATTTGAAACATCAGCTACAACATGTCATTTAGCTCTGAATTATGCAAGAGATTTGTTCACCGTGAAACTTGTACCTAGATTACCAGGAAGATGGTTGGGCATTTTCTCCACATTCCTCCAATTAGGTTCATTCTGGTTAACCAGCAACTTCCTCTGAATGTTATGTTAACTTTCCTTTGACCATTATGATTCTCTCTGATTCCTCAAATTAAATAAATATATAAAAAATATGAGATTATTCATTTTAAAAGATCCAATTTATGGGTTTCCACTGGCTTGCCTTTTAAAAATTCTAATAAGCAACTCTTGAACAACATACATTTGAACTATGTGGGTCCATAAGGTATGACCGTATTTTTAATCCAAGGATGGAAATTCACACATGCAGAGGACAGACTTAAGTTATACACCAATTTTTGATTCATGGGGATTAGAACTCCTAACCTTCAAGTTGTTCAAGGGTCAACTGTACTCTGAAGGAAAGTAAAAATGTATGAGTGTGCTTATCTTACAATACAATTATGATAAGGTTAATGATAACAGCAATAACAATCTGATGAACAAGAAGTCAGACCAAACCGAAACACAAACCAAAAACATAAGAACAGTGAAATAAGGGCTGTCTAACCCCAAGTAAATGGTCAGGTATTACAGAGTTTCACATACTGAGGCCTAACATAGTTTTCACACACACAGAAAACACACAAACAAAAAAACAGTGTCAAGTTTACTTCTAAGGACTGTGCTAGCTCTATAAAAGGGTAGCCAAGGACCTCAGATCAGGTTCCCCATATCAGAAGGACATGGTAGCCACAGGACTGGAGACATCAACCTAACATGTGCTCTAGAGAAGCAGTAATGGAGATAGCCCAGGGATTATCAACCCCAGGGAAGCACAAGTTCAACTCTGCCTAAGCACTACAGCCAGAAACAAGCCCACCCAGGATATCTACCCTGCAAATCAGTAATGTCACTTACATTCTCTTACAGCCATGATGGCTATCACAGGGAAAGAACTCACATACAATGAAGTGCATGGCCCGATAAATTTTTACACCAGTACATATCTGTGGAACGACCCAGGCCAAGATCTGAGTGTTCTTAGCACCCAGAAGTCCCTCCTCTGACCCCTCCTGTCAACACCAGCACTCTCCCTTAAGGGTACCACTAGTCTGACTTCAGTCATCGGCAAGGACATGTGCCTCCTTTTTGAATTTCATATAAATTGAATCACAATATGTATTTTGTGTGTGTGGTCTGTTTCATTGAACATTGCGTCACAGTTGTCATCTGACATTCATTTGTGATTGACTGTCCCACTTGTCTCCAGTGCCAATCACAGTGCCTGCTACTTAAAAGGTTCTCAATAAAACTTGTTAAAATAAAATTAGCACAGTGCCTCTCATGCAGTAGGCACTTAATATATGCAGGTACTATAATAAGAATCTATCATTAATATAATGACCTAACAGGGCTGCTTTTTGGAAGATCTGTAAAACACGGCAATCTTTAAGTCTCAAAGATTTATCATTCTACCTATTCCAACATGGTAAATGTGTTGAACAGTCAAGAAACTTACTCTGATTTGCTAGAATTCCCTTATTTAACATTTGCTCTCTGGCCTGGTAAGCAAGGCCAGGTCACATAGCTTACAAGGCTGAACTCAAAATCCTTTAGAGTTGTTTGGTTTCACTCTTTTGACCAACCAGAGAAAAAGTAACCCAGTGAACCACAGGAGAGAGACAGACAGATGGCAAGTATGAACTATGTGGGACACTCCCCCATAACCTCATCAGATAACCAATCCCAAAACTGGCTGCCACCCTCTGGGGCCTGAAACCTAGGACTCAGGTTAAAGAGAAGTATCAATACATACTCCATGTATACTTGGGGAAAAAAGCCTTCCTAAGCTTAAAACACAGATGTTATAATTTTCTATATCAACTTCCAATCCAATCAGACCTAATATCGCCCCTCTCCCAAATTTTTTTCCTTTTAGTTTAGTTTTTAAATTACCACACAGTAAAACTGACCATTTTCGGGGGTGGAGAGATCGGTTCTATAAATTTTAACATGTGCAGATTTGTGTAACCACCACAATCAGGATACAGACCAATCCATCACCCCAAAAATCTCCCTTGTGCTCTCCCTTTATAGTCACACCCTCTCCTACCTCACCCATGGCACTAACTCATCTGTTCCCATCACTATAGTTTTGTCTTTTCAAGAACATCCTATCAAAAGCATCACAGACTATGCAATCTTTGAGATGGGCTAATTGCCTCAGCATGCTGCCTCTGAGATTTGGCCAGGTTGTTGTATGCAGCAAACAGTCTGTCCTTTTTCACAGTTCAGTAGTGTTCCAGTGGACAGATGCACCACTTTGTCTCTCTAGTCACCCACTGACACGCATGTCAATTTTGGAGATTATGACTAGAGCTAGAATAAACATCCACATACAGGTTTTTGTGTGAACCTATATTTTAACTTCTCTAGGATGAACACCCAGAAGTGAGACTGCTAGGTGATATGGTAATTTTCTAATAAACTGCCAAACTTCCAGAGCAACTGCATATTTTATATATCCTCTTGCAATGAATGACAGTTCCAGTTGCTCTGTACTCTGTCAGTAGTGTGTATTGTCAATATTTTTTATTTTAGCCACTCGAATGGATGTGTAGTGGCATCTCGTCATGGTTTTAATTTGCATTTCTCTGCTAACATCTTTTCATGCTTATTGGCAACTGTATATTCTCTTTCTATTCATATCTTTTGCCTATTTTCTAATTTTTTTTTGCCATTGCCTGAATGTCTAATGGGCAAATTAACATTTTTAAAGCCTAACTGCTGATCATCTCTCCAAACCTGCTCTACAGTATTCTTCACCTCAATTTTAATGTCCACTCCATTCTTCCAAGTGCCCAACTCAAAAACCATAGTCATCCTTGATTTCTCTTTCTCTCAGCTCCCACATCCAACCTATCAGCTTAACCTTCAAAACATATCCAGAACTAAATTACTTTTATTCTTACTAGGTCAAGCCTCTTGTTGGGATTCCACAAACTAACCCATTTAGCTGCTTCTACCATTGCTTCTTTCAGTGTATTCTCAGAATGGCAGCCACGGTGATAGTTTTCTAGCATTAAGTCAGATTGTCACTTCTGCTCAAATCCCACAAATGGCTTCCTATCCGGTCAGAGTACAAGCCTCACCATGATCTACAAAGTTCTATAGAATTTGCCCCAACACGCTACTCCACTCTCTCCTCTCCAACCTTAGTTCTGACTACTCTCCTCTTTGTTCCCCTCTAGCTGCAGTGCCACCTTGCTGTTGTCAGGCCATGCCAAGCACTTTCCTGCCTCAGGACTTACACCCTGTTCCTTCCACCTAACAGATCCCTCATTTCTACCTGGCTTGCTATGAAGATCTAAGAATCTTCAGATGCCCAGAGGTACTGGAAGAGCTCTCATTACATACCCCCAAAAAAACAGATGCTAGAGCCACTTTGACAATATTTTGAAAACTCTCTTGCAAATGCCTCTGATTTCATTTCATTCGGAGGATCTCTAATTGACATTTCATTTATCAGGGCCCCCCCTTAACTTATTTTATCAAAAAAGGTTTACCTGGAATACTATTCAGCAATAAAATAAACACACACACTGTCAATACATGTTACAACATGGATAAACCATTATGTGAAGTGAAAGAAGCCAGCTAGAAGAACATATATGATTCTATGTTTCCAGAAAAGGCAAGGCTATAGGGATAGAAAGCAATTCGGTGGCTGCCTGGGGCTAGGGATGCACACAGTGATAACGAGTGTAAGGAAGAAGTTCTAAAAGTGGATCATGGTGATGGCTGCACAACTCCATAAATTCACTAAAAATCCTGAATTGTATACTTAAAATGAGTGAATTTCACAGTATATAAATTATATCAACGTCACTGTTTTTGAAAAAGGATTGCCTTCAATACTAGGAGAAGGGCTTCTGTGACATATTAAAGATCAATACTATAGCCTTCAAATAAAACAACACTACTGCAAGGACTTTTCAGGGTTCCTAGTCATTTTCACAGGGCCATAAAAATACAGGTTATGGGTAAGCTGAACTACAACAATAATATGGAAAAAAATATATATCATTTTCTAAAGGACTACTCTAGCCTAGTGGTTAAGGAAGCAGTGAATGTGTACACCCATCCACAACCCTTCTTACTCCCGCCACCCTCATGCTTAAGACTTATCTGAAAGCTTCACCCAGCAAGTCTTTCTAACAAGATGGATGTACTACACAGCAGTCCCTCCCAACAATTAGAAATCAATTTTTGTCCATCCAATAAGTGGGTAGCTCAGCTCTCATCCTACTTACCTGGTATGGTGTGTACTTCATCCAGAATCATGAGGCCCCACTCCTGAGTTTTGAGCCATTCCATGACTCGCTCAGCCTCCCAGGACCTTTTGGTCGTGTGGCCCAGCATGGAGTAGGTGCTAATGGCAATGGAGCAGCCTATGGGTTTGTCCTTGGCATCAGAGGTGAAGCGGCAAATCTGGCTGTCATCAATAGTGGACCACATCTTGAACTGGGCTTTCCACTGCTCCACAGACACAGCTGAGTTGCCCAGAACCAGACAGCGTTTTCTGATAGTGCATGCAGCTGTCACACCAACCAGGGACTTCCCAGCACCTATGAGAAACCAAAACATAATCCTACCCAAGACCAGGTTGAAATGAAGGGCAGAGACAGACAGAATTACTCATTAGCACACGAATCTGGGAAAATTATTTATACAAATCCTCACAGCTGACATTGCGAGGCACTGTTTTCTTCTTTATAAAAAGGAGACGTGCCCACTTTACACACAAATGTAAGAAGTAAAAGAAACAAGTGCCGGGCCCTACTATAGCATTTTACATGCATCTTGTTTAAATGCTGAAATCTCAAAACAAACCAGAAATCAGAGACACTTCTATTATTGCCATTTTAAACATGGGAAAACTAAAGCCGAGACACAACTTGCCCAAAGCCATGGGAAAGTGGTGCTGCTGGGGTACACTGTACCCAGTACACAGACTGCACAAAGGAAGGACTCAGTAAAAGACAGCTGTTATGATTACACAACGAACTGGGCTGAGAAGTCAGAAATGCAGTAAGTGTGTACACTCATGGCAAAGACAGAGAAGCTGAAATTCCAGGAGCTTTTGCATTTACTACCATCTACCATTTGAAGATTAAGATAAAAATCAAGCTATTCCTTTAAACAGCAATACTTCCTTTACTAGAAACATGCATCAAAATCACTCACAGAGCTTTTAAAAAAAAAAAAAAAAAAAAACAGAAAGAATAACCTGAAGGAATAGGTCCCTCCCCTGGAGAGTCTGCCTCAAGCCTGGGACAGGGCCAGTGTGTGAGTCTCTTTGACTGCCGGTCATGAACCTAGGCCAGGCGCTGACATGACTTAAGACAAATGATATCAGACAGGCACCAAGAGGGCTGTTACTGCCCTTTTTGTGGATGTGCACACTGTAACAAGCAATCCAGGAATAGGCCACGTGTCTATGCTGGGGATCTTCCACAGAGAAAAGCCTCATAAGACAGACTGCAAAGAACAAGACCCAAACCCCAGTGGGCAAAATAATACCCTCCCACCCATCACCATCTCACCCCTCACGCTGCTGTTTTTTGTTTTATTCACTGCTCAAGATCCTACACATTGCTTAGGTGATTTGTTGACCATCTGTCTCCATCTCACCAGAATGAGCTTGAGGTCAGGAGTATTATTCTATCCACCATTACATGATCAGTGCAGAGGTCAGAGCCCTGCGCACAGCAAGCACTAAAATATTTGTCAAGTCACGAATCAGGGAGTTATCTAAGCTTGGTTGCTCCCTGATCAAGTATGATTTAGAGAAAGGCGCAGAGAGAGAGTGGGAAGGAGCCTGGACATCTTCTTCATTCAGGTGTCACTTACCACAAGGAAGAACAATGACCCCTGAACGTGCACGCCCATTCCCAAACATCTTTCGCAAGCTCTTCTCTTGATAAGGCCTAAGAACAGCTGTGGGTTTCAGGCCAATGTTGATATTAGGGTTAACAGAATCATTCCAGAAGTCATATTCTGCCAACAGAGGGTACTCCAAGTGGATGCATCGTTTCTGGAGTTCCTCAATCATCTCCTGGGAAGTGAGCACAAAGATTTTACAACCATGTTAAGTGCAAAGCATGCTCATAAACAGTACATATTCCAAGGGACCTAATAGTCAAAAGAACAACTGTTTACCTAGACTTTTACAATTTCAGATCTTGCTTGATCTAACAGCTGGGTGAAAGCACAGAAAAACAATCCAAATTAAGGACACAGACAAAATTAAATCTAATCAGCCAGCAAAAATGCCCTCCGGCACTATTTCTCATGCCCTCCAGGAACTCGTGAAAGTTGACCCACAAACATGAGGAATGGGACACTCAGCTCTAACTCCATTAGGAAAATGAAGTTAGAAATCAAAAAAGAGAAAGCAATTCAGGAACAGATGAGCACTCCTTCCTCTCACACAGACTATAGAGTCCATGCAGGGCTGGACAAGCTCCTGACACCAGTTTAGAAATGGAACCGTGGAAGGGACAGGGTGTCCATTCACTAACCTGCTTAACTTCAAAAGATACTGTCTGTGTCTCTTCTTTTTCTTCCTCATCTTTGTCCATTTGCTCATAAAAGTTATATAAGTCCATGGGGATGTCAGATTTACCCTGTGGATCAGTCACCTGGGAAGTGGAAGGTCCACCGCTGCCTTCAGCAGACTTAGCAATCTGTAAGAGAAACAAAGGATCTGGATTTACACGCAACATTTCACCCCACTGTGACTAAGCAAGTGCCAAAGTGGTAAGAAAAGTGCAAGGTCACTAGGGTGCATATGCTGGATGAGGAGCACCTGCGCTGCAAGCCTAAATGCTCCCACCCCCAGGAGCCCACTTACAGCAGATCTGCTTGTGAAAGTCTCGGTGATGAGCTCAGTTGCCTCTCCCTCAGGGCTTCTCAGGCGGCATTCCCGAATCACTGGATCCTGGAGAAGATGCTGGATGACATCAGGGTGGGAGCTCTCAACAAAGTACCTACAAGAGAAGAGGGAGGAGGTATCTACTGACCGGTACACCATCTTCAGAATGTTCCATTGCTCAATTAGATGGTTTAGAAACAGTGGTCTCAACCCTCTCTCTTCTTTCTCACACTCCCATAACCCTTTACGAAATCTATGAGCTATGAGGTACTACTGGCCATATATACATAAGGGTTGTGGGCAAAGTCCTACTTTGAAGACAAATAAGCAGGGGTCTGAGCCCCAGCTCCACTGCTGCAGGAAACGTAGTGACCAATGAACAAATTTTGGGCCCCATTGCTTTGCTTATTCCATTTATCACCTTACTCGGGGGAGTAGGTGCTAGTGCAGAGCAGACAGTCCACAAGTGTTAGCTTCTTAACACCTGTATGCAGAGGGTGAAAGTGCCTTGGATGGGCCTGTCACAAAATCCCTTACCTGTTGTGCTTCAGGACCAGCTTGACTTTTCCATAACTGACAGTACACAACTGCAAGAAGTGACAACAAATCAAACAAGAAAAAATAGCAATATGCAGCTCTTTCAGAACACATCCGCTACTAGGCATGTCCCACCACCAACAACCAAGTGAACTGTTCATATAACTGTAGGAAAACCCAATGTACAATAAGGGGTCAGATCTGACTAAATTGAGCTTTTTCTACTAGCATCTTCTTTTTGAGAACAAAACCTTCTTCTTGCCTGGCTAATTCCGATGCATATTTCTTAATAAAACACTGCTTAAAATCTTTATTTTCCCTTTCTCTTTCTTCCCATTTCCACAGGCCCCCTCCTAATCCACAGTTTCATCCTGCCACACCAGCATCACTCCAGCTCCCAGCATAAAGCTGGCCAGAGTGTGTATTTAGTAATTGTTTTCTGCATAAATTAAATGCAAGGCTCCTGGCCTCCATACCAATGTCCCTATTTCCCAACCAGAAAGTAAGCTTCCTGATGGTAGAGAACACAGTGTGTATCCTTCTCAGGCTCCCAACAGCCTTTAGGATGGCATGCAGCAGAGGCTGTGTGGTGGCCATGAAAAACTGCCACTCAGATCCAGGTCTGCTGCCTGCTTCCACTGCTATCCTTCTGAATCTACCGCTGCACTGCACCAACATCCACATTCCTGCAGGCAGATCCCAGCCAAGACTAAGCACAGCAGGGTACTGATGTGGGCTCATCCCAGCAAGGTGCTTGCCCTTCTTCTTGGGCAATCTTCCACATAACAATAAGAGAACTCTCCAGGGCTCCACTAGCTTCTCTAAGATTAAATGAATGACTGTACTGGAAGCCTGTGGCACTCATCTTCTGCCATTCCAGATTTAGGAGTCTGAATCTAACTCCCTTTATATCAGCAGGGGGCAACAAAAGCCTCTGTCCATTTCTTCTGAAAGGCATTCACCTGTCTTTCAAAACAAACCCAAGCATATTCAACTGCTCTTCACATGGAAGCCCACTCACGTCAACACCTAAAGTTTTTTTTGACTTTCCCTAATGGAAATTATTGACTATTGTCTTGGTCAGGTATTTAGCCTTAGATGGAGTTTACCATCTGTATTAGTCTACCTGGGCTGCCAGATGGTGGTTTAATAACAGAAAATTATTTCTAGAAGTCCACAATCAAGGTGCCAGTGATTCAGTTTCTAGTGAAGGCTCTCCTCCTGGCTTGTAGAGGGCTATTTTCTCACTGCGCTCACATGACCTTTTCCTCATGTACATGCAAAGAGAAAGCAAGCACACAAGCCTTCTAATATCTCTTCTTATAAATAAACTAATCCTGTCGGATCAGGAGCCAACTCTTATGACCTCATTTAACCTTAATTACTTCTTTTCTCCAAATATAACACATTAGAGGTTAGGGCTTCAAGATATGAATGTTGAAGGGGACACAATTTAGTCCATAACACCACTCACTTTGGGCTGCAATCCCAAATAACCCTAGTCAGAATGGGCCTGAATTACTATCCCCGCTGTGTGAGCACTCATTGGCTAAGAGCAGCTCATGGAAAGTGTAGCCTCAGCAAGAACACAATGCTGGATCCACAGGAGTAGCAGCTGAGGCAATCGGTTATTATGCTCCCCACACTAGATCTGAATAGCATTTTCATAACTGCCACAGTTAATAATGTGTAGCACCTGTCCCCACTATTAAAAGAGGCTGTGTGGTGGCCATGAAACACTGTCCAAAAGAGCCTCGGCCCCCACTTGCCTTGATAAACTGAATAAGCCCATCCGGGACTCCCGTCTTGCTGAGCTTCCTGAGGTACTCAGTGATGTCACTGGTTTGCAGCCCAACACTGACAGCTGCATACAGGGAGTAGGCAGTCAGTTTGTACTCATGCACATGGGTTGGTCGGCACACTGGCTCTGCAATAGCAACCAGGAAGTCTTGAGCATATTTGTAAAGTGGAGAGAAGGCTTCTAAGAAAATGTGGCCATCAGGAGCCTGAGGAACACCAAACAGACAACAAACAAGGAAACTAATGAGTTGCAGACTATCAGATTCTTTCTCATATTATTATCTATCAAGGATAAGCTGCCTGAAAGTGAGCTATCCAACACCAGAGGTATTTTTGTAAGCACTCCTTCAGCCAATTGTGCGGCCTACTACTTTAATGAGATACAAGAAGTGGAGAGAATAGAAGTTTTCAAAGTCAGCCACTGCTTCCCACTATCCTTCACAGGTAAAGCCAACGGACTGGCTGTCCTTTCGGTTAGATTTCAAATGAATGTAGAACATTAATTATTTCAAGTTGAGCAAAACACCTTAGTATGTCTTCCGTTACTTTTTAAAAATAGGGAATTAAAATGTTACATAATAAATGCCATTTATTCAGTAGATAAAAGTATTCCCAAAACTGTGGTAGGGCTGGAGAGAAAGGGGAATAAAAGGAGGGGTCAGAGATGCAGGAAGCCCCAGCCTATCCGCACAGGTGTGCAGCCTTCTCAACCCTACCTAAGGCTGTGCAATCCACGAGCGTGAACGCTCTCCGCAAGCGGCTCCAACAGGTAGTCGCCCGCATTTCTGCTTTGGTTCCACAACCCCCGGTTAGGCCCAGCCCCGGCTAGGGGGTGTGCTTACCACCCAGAGGGGCCTGGAGGCGTGGTCGTCCTTCAGCGGCATCTGCAGCCGGTAGTCCTTGGCTCCGTACTCATCCAGTCTGGTGCTGGACTCGTCCACCTGCTTCCCTGCCGCGGAGGGAATCGCCTCCTGGGAGTCGTTGCCAGGGCCGTCATCTTCCTCTTCTTCCTCATCCTCGTAGTGCCGCTTCCTGGACTTTTTCTTCTCTGCAGAGATGCACACGGAAGTAAGCGGGCCGGAGCCCACGCTTCCCTACGCCCCGCCCAGCGCTTCCAGGAGCCTGGCCGCAGCCGGACTCACCAGCCCACACACTCCCGGCCAGAGGCCACCGCCTGTCGCGACGTCCCGGCTCTCAGGCCCTGCCCACCCGGCCCAGAACGCAGGGCTGTCCAAAGGCTGAGAGGATCGCCGCAGGCCCGAGGGGCTGAGATTAGCTGCCGCCGCGCGCCCGAAGCGACCCAGACGGGGCGACTGGCACAGCAAGTGCGGGCGGCCCGAACGCGCCCACGCCACCTCTCACCGCGGTCCGCCCGGTCCCTTTTGCCCATGGCGCCGACCGCAGCCGACGGCCTGTCCTTCCTCCCGCCGTGGCTGTCGCTTTCTGCGGCACTTTGGATTCACCCCGGGACGTTTCCGGCGACCACACAGGAAGTCCCGCCTCTGGGCTGGGGGCCGCCGGGTGCGTGGCCAAGCCAGGCTATCCAACTGGATGGTCCAACTGACCACGTCCTGTGACGCGGCCCGGACCTTTCTCTGTCTCTATCTCTAGTCAGTGAGCGTTTGTTATGATCGCCAGGCATTGTTTTAGCTGCTGTGTAGGACAGTGAACAAACTAAATGCCTTGGCCTCCTGGTATTTAAATTCTAACAGAGAATGTGGGCAGTGAACAAACTGGTTTTAAGTGCTGTTAGGAGAAGTAAAAAGGCCCAGAGCAACAGGCAGTGCCATTTAAAATAGAGTGGTCCTGTAATACCTCTCTGAAGGGGTATTATTTGACCTAAAAATCTGAAGCAAGTGAAACTGTCTTATCTAAATACCGAGGAGGTGGGCCTAGTCACAGGCCAGCACAAATGTGAGGGCAACAGGTTTGGCAGTTAAGGCTAGGGACAGAAAAGGAGTTCTTTAATAAATTTGAAAATTCTAGTGACAGAAAGTAACCTCACAGGGTGATAACATAAATTCTTGACAGGTGTTGATGGGTAGTCATGCCCCAGGCATATAATTTCCTTAGTAAAAGGCTTATCTTTGCCGTAAGCAAGCCCTGCCCTTCGTTCTTGTATATCTAGGTTAACACATCTTTGAAATGCCTGTATTTCAGACCACTCAAGGGAGTAACCACCCTTGAGAGCACATAATCTTGATAACTATCCTGTAATCCAATCCTTGCCTTGCTTTCTCCCACCTTGATGTAATCTTCTTCACATTCCCTCTTTAATCTCAAATGCAGAAAAGAAACTGCAAGTTTTCATTCTGGGAAGCATTTTTTTCAGTCTGTTGAGAACCTGTTTCCAGGCATATAGTCAGTTTGGCTCAAAGAAACTTGAATGAACTTATAAAAAATTATCTATGGGTTTGGACATTTCTTAACATCAGCAAGAGGAAGCTGAGAGGGAGCAATGAAGCTGAGAAAAGTAAGGGAGAGGACACAGTACAGTATGTGTAGAGTAGTGGTTCTCAAAAAAGGCTCCCCTAGCTGCATCAACATCATGTGGAAACTGGTTAAAACTAATTAGAAAGGCACAAAAATCAATATATCCAGCACCACCCCAGACCTACTGAATGATAAAATCCTGCAGGTGGACCCAACATTCTTGACCTCCAGAAGATTCTGATGCTCAAGTTTGAGAGCCTCTGACAGAGAGCCTTGTAGGCCATTTCAAAAACTTTGAATTTTGTTATGAAATGGGAAATTATTGGAGAGTTTTGAGCAGAGAAATGACAACCTGATTTACTATTTTAAAAAACACTCTACAGTAGCTGAGTTTTGAACATAGACTTTACAAAGTGGAGAGCAGCTATTGGAGCACTTCAGCAGAGAAACCACTGGCTTATAAACCCAAAGATGCCCACACCAAGACAGATTATAATTAAAATGTCAAAGGTTTTAAGACAAAGAGAAAATCTTAAAAGCAGCAAGAGCAAAAGCAATTGGTTATCTTCAACAGAAACTTTGCAGGCCAGAAAGGATTGGCACAAAATATTCAAAGTGATGAAAAGCAAGGACCTACAACCAAGAGTACTCAGCAAGCCTATCATTTAGAATCGAGGGATAAGAGCTTCCTAGACAAAAATGTGAAGGAGTTCATCACCGCCAAACCAATATTACAGCAATGTTAAAGGGACTTCTTTATGAAGAAAAAACAAATAAAAATATGCATAAGAAAATATCACAAAGAAAAAAATTCTTACTGAAAAAGGGAAACGTAATAAAAGCAGAGGATCAACAAATACAAAGGTTAAAGTGAAAAAGTAAGAAAATCATGTATAATTACAACAGTAAATTAAAGAGTACACACACACAAAAGTAAAAAATAATGACAAAATAATATGAAGGGGGTAAGTAAAAATGAGAGTGATTTTAGAATGTGTTTAACTTAAGCAACCATCAACTTAAAATAGAATGTTATAAATATAGCTTGGTATATATGAAGCACATGCTAACCACAAACCAAAATTCTATAAGAGATATACAAAAAAATAAAGAGAAAAGAATCCAAACACAACACTACAGAAAGTCATCAACATACAAGAGAGCAAGAGAATAAGAAAGGAACAAAAAACTACAAAAACAATCAGAAAACAATTTTAAAATAGTAACAACTACATACCTATCTATGATTACTTTAAATGTAATTAGATTAAATGCTCCAATCAAAAGTTGAATGGCAAAAGATGTGTTGCATATGTGCAATGGATTATTATTCAGCCATAAAAAGAATGGAATCTTACCATTTGCAACAACATGGATGAACCTAAGATATTATGCTAAGTGAAAGAAGTCAAACGGAGAAAGACAAATACCATATGATTTCACTTATATGTGGAATCTAAAAAAACAAACAAATAAAACAGAAATAAACTCATAGATACAGAGAACAATTTGATGATTGCTAGATGGAAGAGGGGTCAGGGGGCTGAGTGGAAAAGGTGAAGGGATTAGAAAGTAAAAATTGGTAGTTATAGCCACAGGGATGTTAAGTACAGCTTAGGGAATATGATCAATAAAATGTAATAACTATATATGTTGTCGAGTGGGTGCAAGACTTATTGGGGAGATTACTTCATAAGTTATATAAATGTATAACTATTATGCCGTACAACTGAAACTAATACTATTGAATGTCAATTGTAATTGAAAATAATTTTTAATTTAAAAAAAATTGCTGGCTCTAACAGGGTAGTAAGGTGATGAACAAGGTGATGAACAGTGATTCCTTTCTGAATATATTTCCAAGATAGAGCTGGATAAGTTGACTGACTAGATATGGAAAGTAAAAAAGAGGAATGGAAGATAACTCTAAGATTTTTGGCCTGAGCAACTGCAAAAATGATGTACCTTAAGGAAGGTAGAAATTTTGAAGGGTGGTTTTAGACATATTGAAAGTAAGTGGCTGTATTAGTCTGCTCCAGTGTAATAAAAAATACCACAGACTGTGTGATTTAAACAATAGAAATTTATGTTCTTACAGTTCTAGAGGCTGGAAGTTCAAGATCAAGATCCTACTCTCTTCTTTGCTTGCAGATGGCCGTCTTCTGGCCTTCTTGCTATGTCCTCACATAGGGGTTGGGAAAAGGGCAAGCTCTCTAAAGTGTTGTACTCTTCACATAATGGTGCCAGTTTTGTTGGATTAGGGCTCAACCCTTATGACGTCTTTTAACTTTTATCACTCCTCACAGACTCTATCTCCAAATACGATCACATTGGGGGATAGGGCTTCAACATCTGAATTGTGGGGAGGATGCAATTCAGTCTAAAGAACTGGCCAATTAGACAATTAAATGAAGTGTCAACAAGGCAGGTGGATATGTCTGAAGTTCAGAGACCTGGAAATATAAGTTTGGGAATTGTCAACATATCTATATATTGCAACTATAGAACTAATTGAGGTTACCTAAGAAATGAATGTAGTTAAAGGAAAGGTCTGAGAACATTTCAGCAAAGAGGCTGGAAGATGAGGGAGAATTGGCCAGCACAGGCTGGGGAGCATCACTGAGATAGGAAAATCAGGAATCCTGTTTTCATTTCATTTTATTTCATTTCACTTCAAGGTGGAGGAACTGATAGACTGTGTTAGATGCTACTGATGGGCTGAGCAAATTGAAGACTGAGCCACGGATTTGCAATGTAGAGATCAGTCTGCAATTAAATAGCTTTTATTAGTTTTTTGGTACCTGCACTAAAGGAATTTCACTTACTCAAGCAGTAGAGGAGCCATACTTTTAAAACTGGCTTTTGCAGTCTATGTTTTCTCTGATTAAAGTAATACATGTCATGCAAAAATCTTGGAAAACAGAGGAAAGAATAGTGAAGTCTATTTAAATTGTACATAACACATCCTGGCTATCTGCATTTTGTTTTATTTCCTACCAGGCTTTTTCTTTCTTTCTTTCTTTTCCGTGAGTAGGTTTTTTTACAGCATGAAGATGTTACTTGGAAATCTGATTTTATGTCTTCCTAACATAAGCTGTGTTCACCCCTCATTAAAATGAATGTTTAATGGCAGAGTGAGAGATGTCCCCAGATCTCTCCCCTTGAAACAACAATAAGCTGAACATCCAAAAATCCACGAAAAACACCCAAACTGCACACCAGCACGTTTGAGGGTGGGATCTGTGCATAAGAGCTACCACAGGTCAGAACTTCCGCGTGTTGGGTGGTGGACTGGGAGAAATAAAGAAGCTTCCTCTCCCAGCCACAGAAGCTACCCACAGGAGGAGGGGGAGAGGAGAAAAAGCGGCAACTTCCATGAACAGCCCTGCTTGAGAAAGTTGTCAGTTCCACGCAGCCGGTGGCAGGGCCCAGTCCTCGGGGCAGAGGAGGAGAAGCAGAACAGGACCACAGAGAAACAACAGTTGATTTTTACCAGCCGCAGTTGCAAAACTGAGGTTGAGCCACAGGCTCCTCCCCACCATACCTTCTGAGACCAATCACCTGGATCCCCAGGGGAATCGGAACAAATGCTGCCAAGACTGTCACAGACACTAACAGGGACTGAGACTGAGGGTAGCAAGTTTGATTAAATGTCTACAAGAAAATAAAAAGGCATTATTAAGGCTTTATATACAGCAGGGCTCCAGGAGGCTTAGACGCCATCTACAGGAAACCAAAAGAAAAGCACCTTCTTTGCAACAGGCTAAAGAGAGATCTTTATATAATAAATCGTCTTTTTTGAAAAACAACAGAATACACTTCCATTAATGCCCAGGTGTGGAAATATTCCATTAAATACCACAAACAACCAAGGTGACAAAGCATCTCAAAAAGAAAGAGAAAAACCTCCAGAAAATAAGCTTACAGACATAGAAATATGTGTCTTAAGTGATAGAGAATTCAGGATGGTACTTCTGAAAAAACTCAATGAGTTCTGAAACAAGTCATATCAACAATTTCAGGAACTGAAAAAACAACTAAATGAGCAGAGCAAGGAGATTGAAACCCTCAAGAGAACAGAAAAGATCTTCTAGAGATAAAAAAAAAAAAAAACAACGCACTGCAAGAGTTGAAAAATGAAATAACAAACTTGAGAAATAGAGCCAACCAAATGGAGAAAGGATCAGTGACATGAAAGACAGAAATCTATAAATAAATCAGAAGGAAGAAGACAGAAATCGAAGAATGAAAAATAATGAATGAGAAATACAAGAACCAGCTGATCCCATCAGGGGAGGAAACAGAATAATGAGCATTATTGAAGACAAGAAAAAGCAGCAGGGACTAGAAAGCATTTTCAGACAAATAGTTGATGAGAATTTCCCAAATCTAAGGAATGAGTTGGAGTTTGGAATTCAAGAAGTCGACAGAACATCCAATTATCTCAACCCATAAAAGTCTTCCCAAGACACATTGTATTAAAGTTATAAAAACCAATGACAAAAAATTCTCAGGAGAGCCAGGGAAAAGGAAACAGTAACTAATAAAGGAAAACCCATTAGATTATCCTCGGACTTCTCAGCGCAAAACTTACAAGCCAGAAAGGAATGGAATCAAAAATTCAAACTATTAAGTGAAAGGAACTACCAGCCTAGAATAATGTATCCAGCTAAGCTCTTCTTTAGATATGAAGGAGAAATTAAGACCTTTTCAGACATACAAAAATTGAAGGAATTCTCTACTACACTACAGAAAATACTGAAAAAGGTCACCTCGCCTAAAACAAAATGACATAAAAAAATACATAATTAGGAGTAAAGTGACTATCAGGTGAATAGAAGCAGAGGTGTGCAATCCTTACTAAGAAGAGGGCATTATAAGCTTAAATAATAAGAGAATTGCTATAGCAAGACAGTAATGAACGTTCAGCATACATAGGAACAAATTGAGACAATGACTAAAAAGGGGGAAGATTCAAAGATCCAAACTTGCAAAAGGGAATGGAGATAAGGCACATGCAGAAGAAAATGGACTACTGTATATATATATAACTATCCTTTTCATTTTCATAATGGTAACCACACACCAAAGATTCAGAACTGAAGTATATAACACAAAACAGGAATACCCAGAGAGAAACCCCACAAAAGCCAATCAAAATAAAGAAAACAGAAATACAAGGACAAGGAAGCAATGGAAACACAGAGCCACCAGAAAGCAAAAGATAAAATGGCTATAAGAAGATCTCATATTTCAATAATCACCCTTGTTGTAAATGGACTGAACTCACCAATAAAAAGGCTCAGAGTTCCAGAATGGATCAAAACACAAAACGCAACCATATGCTGCCTCCAGGAGACACATCTCAGATCCAAAGATAAATATAGACTCAAAGTGAAGGGGTAGAAAATGACATTTCAAGCAAATGGCATTCAGAGAAAAGCAGGAGTAGTAGTATGGCTAATATCAGATGAAATAGACTTCAAAATAAAAAAGGTAAAGAAAGATACTGAGGAACACTTCATAATGATAAAGGGAATCAGGTACCAAGAAGAAATAACAATTATTAATATCTATGCTCCCAATCGGGGAGGCCCAAAATATGTCAAGCAATTACTAACAGGACTAAAGGGAGAAACAGACCAAAACACTATTGTAGTAGGGGACCTAAATACCCTACTGTCGAATATGGACAGATCATCCAAATAGAAAATCAATTAGGAAATAACATCCTTAAATGACACATTAGACCAATTGGACATAATTGACATATACAGAGCCTTCTATCCCCAAACAGCTGCTTATACAGTCTTCTCTAGTGCACATGGAATATTCTCAAGAATCGACCACATACTGGGACACAGAAATAGCCTCAACAAATGTAAGAGGGTTGAATTCATACCAACCATATTCTCTGATTTTAATGCTCTGAAACTATAGATCAACTGCAGAAAGAAAGCAGGAAGCACCACAAATACATGGAGATTAAACAACATGCTACTGAAGAATAACTAAGTACAGCATATTCAGGGAAGAAATAAAAAGAGAGATCAAGAGATACATAAAAAATACATGATAATGATAGTACAACATATCAAAACTTTTGGGACACAACAAAAGCAAATATAAGAGGAAAGTTCATACCATTACAGGCCTACCTTCAAAAACAAGAGTGAGCCCAAATAAACAACCTAACACTTCATCTTAAAAAATTAGAAAAGGAAGAACAAATGAAGCCTAAAGTCAGCAGAAAGAAAGAAATAATCAAAATTAGAGCAGAAATAAATGAAATTGAAAACAAAACAATAGAAAAAATAAATGCAACAAAGAGCTGATTCTTTGAGAAGGTTAATATAATTGACAAGCCCCTGTAGACTCACTAAAGAAAAAGAGAAAAAACACAAATAAAATTAGGGAAGAAAAAGAGGAAATTACGACTGACTTTGCAGAAATACAAAGGATCATACAAGAATACTATGGAAAATATATAACGCCAACTTTAATAACCTACAAGAAATAGACCAGTACTCAGAAAAACACAACCTTCCTTGATTGAATCAAGAAGAACTGGAAAATCTAAATATACCAATCATCAAAAACCTACCAAAAAGTAAAAGTCCAGGACCAGATGGCTTCACCAGTGAATTCTACCAAACATTCAAAGAAGATTTAATACCCATTATCCTCAAACTCTTCAAAAATCAACTACAACAAAAAAAAAAAAAAAGAGGAGATAATACTCCCTATTTCATTTTATGTCATTTTATGAGGTCAATATTACTCTGATACCGAAACCTGGTAAAGATAACATAAAAAAAGAAAACTACAGACTAATACCTCTTATGAATACAGATACTAGTGAACTGAATACAGGAACACATTAAGATTATACACCACGATCAAGTAGGTTTCATCCGAGGGGCACAGAGATGGTTCAACATATGCAAATTGATATAGTGATACACTATATAAACAAATTAAAAAATAAGAATCATATGATCATATCAATTGATGCAAAAAAAGCCTTCTAAAAGATACAATATCTATTTTTGATCAAAACACTTAACAAAATTGGTATAGAAGGAAAGTACCTTAACAAAATAAAGGTCATCTATGACAAATCCTCAGCCAACATTATACTTATACTTAAACTAAAAACCTTCCCTCTAAGATCAGAAACAAGGCAAGGCTGTCAACTATTGCCACTCTTATTCAATACAATATTGGACGTCCTAGCAAGTGCAGTCAGGCAAGAGAATATTTCAAATAGGAAACGAAAAAGTCAAACTGTCAATATTTGTGGATGACATGATTCTCTAAGTGGAAAACCACAAGACAAGCCACAAGAGCACTACTAGAAACAATAAGCAAATACAGTAAAATTTCTGGATACAAAATCAACGTTCAATATTCTATAATGTAGAGTATAACGTTCTATACTCTAATAATGAAGTGTCAGAAAAAAAGAAGTAGAAAAATAATTCCTTTTGCAATTGCAACAAAAAGAATAAAATACTTAGTAAGAAATTTAACAAAACATGTGAAGCACCTATATAATGGAAACTACAAGACCCTGTTAAAAGAAATCAAATCGGATACAAAGAAATGGAAAGATATTCCATGTCCTTGGATTGGAAGAATCAATATACTTAAAATGATCATATTACCTAAAGTATTATACAGATCTAATGCAATCCCCATCAAAATCCCATCAGCATTTTTTAAAGAAATAGAACAAAAAATCATCAGATTTGTATGGAAGCATAAAAGACCCCAAATTGCCAAAGCTATTCTGAGAACAAAGAATGAGGCTGGAGGCATCACTCTGTCTGACTTCTAATTATACTACAAAGCAACAGTAATCAAAACAGCATGGTATCAGCAAGAAAACAGACATATGGACCAGTGGAACGGAATCGAGAGTCCAGATGTAAACCCATATTTATATGGGCAAATAATTTTTGACAAAAAAAAAAAAAAGCCAAAAACATACAGTGGAGAAAGGAATGCCTCTTCAATAAATAGTGCTAAGAAAATTGGAAGGCCACCTGCAAAAAAATGAGACTAGACTCTTGTCTATCACCACAAGCCACAATTAACTCAAAATGGATTAAGGACCTGAATATAAGACCCGAGACAATAAAGTGCATAGAAGAAAACATAGGAATGAAACTCAAGGACCTTGGACTTAAAGAGGATTTTATGAATTTGTCCTCAAAGGCAAGAAAAGTAAAAGCAAAAATAAATGAATGGGACTACATCAAACTAAAAAGCTTCTGCTCAGCAAAAGAAATCATCAACAAGGTAAAGAGACAACCATTCGAATGGGAAAATATATTTACAAGCAACACCTCCAATAAGGACCTAATATCCAAAATATACAAAAATCTCATATGAATCAATAACAACAATGACAAAAAAATTCAATCAAAAAAATGGGCTAAGGTCCTGAACAGACACTTATTCCTAGAGGACATACAAATGGCCAACAAATATATGAAAAGATGCTCAACATCACTAGCTATTAGAGAAATGCAAATTAAAACCACAGTGAGATACCATCTCACACCTGTTAGAATAGCTATAATCAACAGGACAAATAATAACAAATGTTGGAGAGGATACAAAGAAAAAGAAACACTCATACACTGCTTGTGGGACTGCAAGTTGGTACAGCCACTATGGAAAACAGTATGGAGGTTCCTCAAACTACTAAGAATTGATCTACCATGTGATCCAGCAATCCCTCTATTGGGTATTTACCCCAAAGACTTGAAAACCCATATCCAAAATGATATTTGCATACCGATGTTCATAGCAGCACTATTCACAGTGGCCAGGACATGGAAGCAAACGAATGTCCTACAATAGATGATTGGCTAGAGAAGCTGTGGTACATATATAAAATGGAATATTACTCAGCCATAAGAAGAGATGAAATAGTGCCATTCGTGACATTGGTGGACCTTGAGAAAATCACGCTAAGCAAAATAAGCTGGACAGAAAAAGTCGAAAACCACAGGATATCACTTATATGTGGGATATAAACCTAAAAGCAATAAATGAACAGGACAAAGAAACAGAGACTCATGGACATGGACTATAGACTAGTGGTTACAAGAGGGTAGGGGGTGGGGAGGAGGGCGGAGGTAGACGGAATAAAGGGAATCAAAAAAAGGGAGTAGGGGTAGGGTGAAGTGGATAAATGGGATCAAACGTATGGTAGTTAAAGGAAACTCGACTTTGGGTGGTAAACACACAATAGAATATACAGATATCAAATTATAATGTACACCTGAAAATTATATATTAACCAATGTTACCCCCAATAAACTTAATTTTTATAAAATGAATATTTAATAACTAATTTTTCATTGTATGTCGATATAATAGTTTATTTACCCAAACCCTTATTTCGGAGCATTGGGATCTTTTCAATTTATCATATCATAATAGCTCTGTGATGAATATCATTGGATATAAATCTTTAACTGTATCTTGGGTGGTTTTCTTAAGGTAAATTCTAAAAAATAGAAATGCTGGTCAAATGTAAGTCCTTTTGTAATAGTCCTTTTGGCTGTTACTGCAAAACCTGATTAGTTTTACTGAAGGGTATGATGAAGAAAACAGCTAATCTAACATTTTCATTATTAAGAAAATACTTTGTGAACTGATATTTGACAAGAATATTCAATAGGGAAAAGATGGTCTCTTTAATAAATATGCTGGGAAAACTGGACAACCACATGCAGAAGAATGAAATTAGTCTTCTACCTTACACCACTCAAAAAAAATCAAAATAGAATAAAAACTTAAATATAAGACTCAAAACTATATAACTTCTAGAAAAAAATATAGGGAAAATGCTACTTGACATTGGTCTTTGCAATGATTTTTTAAAATATGGTAATAAAAGCACAAGGCACAAAGGCAAAAATAAATTAGTGGGACTGAAAATTAAAAGCTTCTGCACAACACCCCAGGAAAAAAAAATGGCATAGAAGATAGAAGCTTTGTTCATCCCTGTTGTGACCACATCTAAGTTGTGACAGAATTACAGAGCCAACAGCATGCAAAGTCACCTGGGATCTAGACAAACAGGAGTACCACAACTAGAGAGTGAAATAATTAATCAACCAGGGAGAGAATTATTAATCAACCTGCAATGGTAGAAGGTAGGACAGGGTGAGGACGCGGGGCTGCCCCGTCTGGAGCGGCTGAGTGGGATAGAGGCTGCAGCAGCTGCAGATGCCTCTTAAAGGGGCTGTGTCCACGAGCAGACTTTTGTGGTGATGGACCTGCTCGCTCTGAAGACACCAGCTCCATGGGGACACCAGAGACTTACAGGGGGACACTGAGTTGTTGGAGTGAGGGTCGGAGGTAAGGCTCTCTCCCGGACAGAAGCATCAGTAGTATCCATTGTTCTTCTGTTGAGTCCTACCCCCATCCCAGTGTGCAGACACAGTACTGTCATAGCTGAGATGTCTTCGAACTGGATAACAGAGGTCGCTCCACCAGAAGATTCTCTGAAATTCCACCTCCCCCAACTCACGGTCCCACCTAAGCCACATCCAGTCATGTCCTCGAAAAGTTCAGTGCTCCTTGCTGAGCAGCACCTAGACTCACACTGGAAGTAGCTGACCTCGGTTTCCGGCAAGACCTCTTGAGGCAACTATAAGCACAGTCTGGGGATTGCTTGCTGAAGCTTAACAGGTGGCCCTGGATGGACACAGGCCTGATGCTAAATTTGGCCTGCAGCTGAACCCCTCTCAAGACTGTGCCACTGGACACCTACTACACAAATCCACACTAATAAGACCGGGAGACTTAGGAGCTTTGCTTAAAACACAGAAACAGACACAGAAAGGTAGTCAAAATGAGAAGACCAAGGAGTAGAAACCATATGAGAGAACAGAACAAAGATCCAGGAATAATGAAGTCAAACAATTTAACAGAGGCAGAATTTAAAACACTGGTTATAAGGATGCCCAATGAACTTAGGGGAAGTGTAGATAAACTTAGTGAGAACTTTAACAAAGATATTAAAATAAAAATGGAAATGGAAATTATAAAAGGGAACCAGTCAGAAATGAAGAACACATAATCTGAGATGAGGAATATATTAGATGGAATCAACAGAGTGGATAAAGAGTATCAAGCCACTAATATAGAGGATGGGGAAGTCAAGGACACTCAATCAGAAGGGCAAGAAAAAGGAAGCCAAGAACGTATTCATAATTTAAGGAGCCTATGGTACACTCTTAAAGGTAAAACATCCATATCATAGGGGTACTTGAAGAAGAACAAGAAGTTGAAGAGCTATTTGAAGAAATAATGATGGAAAACTTCCCTCAGTTGGTTGAAGAAATAGACATACAACCCCAGGAAGCTCAGAGAGTCTCAAGAAAGAAGAACCCAAAGAGGCCAACACCAAGACACATCATGATCAAAATGCCAAAGGTTAAAAACAAAGAGAGAATCTTAAAAGCAGCAAGAGAAAAGCAGTTAGTTACCTACAAGGAAACACACATAAGACTGCAGCTGATATTTCAAAAAAAACTTTGCAGGACAGAAGGGATTTGCAGGAAATATTCAAAGTGATGAAAACCCAGGATCTATAACCAATAATATTTTATCCAGAAAAATTTCATTTAGAGCCAAAGGACAGATAAAGAGCTTTCCAGACAAAAATAAGCTAAAGGAATTCATCAACACCAAGCCACTATTACAGGAAATGTTTTTTCATTAAGAAGAAAAAACATGTATCACAAACATGAATAAAGAATGGTAATAACTACATTCCTATCAACAAGTACCTCAAATGAAAAATAATTAAGTGCTCCAACTGAAAAGTAAGGTGGCTGAATGGATAAGAAAACAAGACCTCTACATATGCTGCCTACAAGAGACTCACTTCAGAGACTAAAAGGATGGAGATGGAAAAAGGTATTGCTTTGATGGACCTAGAGGGTATTGCACTGAATGAAATAAGTCAGATACAGACAAATATCACATGATTTCACATCCATGTGGAATCTAAAGAACAAAATAAACAACAACAAAAACAGAAACAAACTCATAGATACAGAGAATATTTTGAGGGCTACTATGTGGGACATGGTAGGGGGAATGGTGAAAAAGGGCAAAGGAATTAGGAAGTACAAATGGATAGTTCAAAATAAACATGGAGATATAAAGTGTGGCATAAGAAAAATAGTTAATAATGTTGTAATAAACATGTAAGAGGAAGAAGGGTACTAGATTTAGTGATATGATCGCTTTGCAAGTTATATAGATCTCTAATCACTATGCTGTACAACTGAAATGGGTATATTATTGTATGCCAACTATAATTTTTAAAAACTCACTGAATTGTACAATGCAAATCAAGCAACTAATTTTCTATTATATTTTAATAAAGCCATGGAAAAAAAAAAAAGGCTTCTGCACAACAAAAGAAACAGTCAACAAAATGAAAAGGCAACTGATAGAATGGGAAAAAATATCTGCAAATCATATATCTCATAAGGGGTTAATATCTAAAATATATAAGGAACTTGTACAACTCAATACAAAAACATCCAACTAAAAAATGAGCTGAGAAACTGAATAGACATTTTTTCCAAAGAGGACATACAAATGGCCAGCAGGTACATGAAAATATGTTCAACATCACTAATCGAATCCACAAAGAGATACTACCTCACATGTGTTAGAATGGCTATCATTAAAAAACGAACGAACAAATAAACAAACAAAACAAAACAAGAGATAACAAATGTTAGCAAGGATGTGGAGAAAAGGGACCCCTCATGTACTGTTGGTGGGAATGTAAATTGGCTAAACCACTTGGAAAACAGTATTGAGGTCCTCAAAAAATTAATAGAACCAGCACGTGATACAGCAATTCCACTTCTGGGTTTACATCCAAAGGAAATGAAAACAGGGTCTTCAAGGCATATCTGCATTCCCATGTTTATTGTAGTATTATTCACAACAGCCAAGATGTGAAAACAACCTAAGTGTCTGTCAATGGATGAATGGATAAAGTGTGTATATATATACACAATAGATTTGTATTCAGCCATAAGAAGGAAATCCTGGTATTTGCAATAACATGAATGGACTTTGAGGACATTACTAAGTAATATGGAATCTAAAAATATCTGAACTCATAGAAACACTGGTGTTTACTAGGGGCTGGGGAGTGGAGAAAATGGGGAGATATTGGTCAAAGAGTAAAACTTTCAGTTAGAAGATAAGTTCTGGGGATCTAATTTAGTGGATGGTGAAAATAGTTAATACTGTATTATACTTGAAAGTTGCTAAGAGAGTAGATCTTAAGGTTCTCATCACACAAAAAAAGAGAAATGGTAATTATGTAACATGATGGATAATGCTGAGGTGGTAATCATATTGCAATGCGTGTATCACATCAATATGTTGTATACCTTAAATTTATGTTATATGTCAATTATATCTCAATAAAGCTGAGGGAAAAAATATTTTGTACTAAGCAAAAAAAAAAAAAAAACAACCCACATTTATCATAGAAGTTTAAAAATTACAGATAAGCAAAAATAATAATCACTCATAACCCCGCCAACCACTTGAGTGACATGTATCTTCTCCCAATATTTTTTCCTAAGTATTTTGTTAACAAAAAGTGGGATCATACTATACATCTCATGTAACTTGCTCTCTTTCATTTAATAGTACAAGAGTCCATTGTATGGATCTCCTAAAATTTATTTGCTCAGTCCTGTGATGGTTAATATGTGTCAACTTGGCTAGGCTATGGTGTCCAGTTGTTTGGTCAAACACCAATCATGTTACTATTAAGATACTTTTTAGATATAATTAACATTTACTATCAGCAGACTTTAAGTAAAGCAGAATACCCTCAGTAATGTCAGTGGGCCTCATCCAATCAGTTGAAGGCCTTAAGAGAAAAGACAGCTTTCCCAATAAAAACAAAAATTCTGCCTTCATATTGCAACACTAGAGTTCTACCTCTCTGAAGAACGCTAATACAGATTCTATTAAAGGAAAGTGGGCTGCTGCTATAACAATCACCTAAAAATGTGGAACTGGCTTTGGAATTGGGTAATGCGTAGAGGATGGAAGAATTTTGAGACGCATGCCAGAAAAGGCCTAGATTGCCTTAAACAGACTGTCACTAGAAACATGGCTATTAAAGGTGATTCTACTGAGTGCTCAGATGGAAATGAGAAATATACTACTGAAAGCTGGAGTAAAGGTGTTCCTTGTTGGTAAGTGGCAAAGAACTTGGCTGAATTGTGTCCCATTGGGTGGAAAGAACTTGTAAGCAATGAAACTGGATATTTAGCTGGGAAGATTTCTGAGCAAAGGTTGAAGGTTTGTTCAGCTTGATATGTCCTTGCTACTAATAGTCAAATGTGAGAGGAAATAGATAAACTGAAAAAGAAATTGTTACGCAAAAAGGAACCAGAATGTGAATTTGGAAAATTCTCAGCCTATCCATACTGCAAATAAAGAGAAAGAATGCTCTGGAGAAAACAGCGAGGGTGTGGCTGTACAGCTATTTGCTAAAAAGATTAGGCTTGTGATTTATGGATGCGATCAACTATCTCAGCGGAAACGCTGACAGCTTGGAAGGGGAAGGAGATGAGACTAAATGAAGGAAGGCTGTCAGACTTCTGGAATTCTACAGGAAGGAAAGGGACTGATAGAGCTATCCAGCTCCAAACATGTTAATCCTTTAAGAAAATGGAAGACTGACAGTTCAGGGGCCAGCAGGGCTGCTGCTACTATCATAGCCCAAAGGGTCAAGCTCAGGGTCAGTCTGATGACTTTTTGGGCCACCTCCTTGGTTCAGAGGGGGGCAGTGCCACGACCTCATTGGACTTCTCAGGACAGAGCATGGAGCCAACGAGGATTTTCAAGTCTTAAAATCGTATGGAATCTGCCGTTAGATTTTAGACTTGCTTGAGACCCACGCCCAATTTTTCCTTCTGATGTCTTTTAAAATGAAAATGTTTATCCTCCACCTGTTCCACCTGAAAGCAGATAACTAGTCTGGTTTGACAAATACACAGATGTAAAGATGTAAAGAAATTGCTCCAGCATTAATCATACCCCATCTTACCCATAATGATTTGAATGACTTAGATGGAGATTTGAGTTAATGTTTAGATGAAATGTTGTACTTTGAGTTGATGCTGGAATGTTTAAGATTGGGGGTGAATGTATTTTAAACATGGGAAGGATATAAATTTTTAGGGGCCATAGGACAGACTGTGTAATGGGTTTGCATTCCCTCCAAAAAAACTATGTTGAAGTCGTAGCCACCAAGACTTCAGAACGTGTCCTTGTTTGGACATAGGGTCCTTACTGAGGTAGTCCAGTTAAAATGGTCATTAGAGTGGGCCCTAATCTAATGTGACTGGTGCCCTCATAAATGGGAAACCTACAAAGGGAGAATACCATGCGAAGATAGGAGGCAGAAATTGGAGTTATTTTGCCATGAGCCGAGGTACACCTGGGGACACCAGAAGTTAGGGAAAAAGCAAAGAATAATTCAGAGGAAGCACGGCTGTGCTGACATCTTGGTTTCAGACTTGTAGTCTCCAGAGCTGACAATAAATTCCTGTTGTTATAAGCCACCAAGTTCGTGGTATTTTGTTATAATAGCCCCTATTGTTGGACATACAGAATCTCACTTTTGGGCTTTTATAGCAACGTCTTAGCACAACTGCAATCATTTCTACAGAATTAATTCCTAGATATAGAATTGCTGGGTCAGAAGATATGTAAGATTCTGAAGCTTTTAACTTGCATTGCTAAGTTGGCCTCTATATGAAAATATTAATTTAAATGATCTCCAATACTGTGGGGAACTGCCATTCCTTACACTTTGACGGTAGGTTTCATTTTGTTTGTTTTTAATCACTGTTAATTTCTGATTTGGGTAATCAAGTGTCCAGAAGAAGATATGTCAGGCATGTTGGGTAGGACATTATAGACTTACATCCTGAAACGATTTAGTTGCAATGTTTCTAGGTTAGTCTGTGCTTGGTCTCCTAGGAAGTGATCAAGTCAGGCAAAGGAGGGTCAGTTATAAAGACACTGTGTCCAAGAACAGGTCTGGACAAGCCAATCACAGTGGAAATAAATATCAGCTTTATTAACACTCAAAGTGCCATTCATTTAATTTCATTCCATAGTCCAGAAGGTTACTTAGAGTAACCCTTTGCACCACAATCTTTCAAAAAATGAACATGTAAGAAAAAGCAATTTTCATTGTGCTAATTATTGCAGGCCTTCATGCATGATAAATCTAAACAAAAATGTCTGCCAACAATATACAAATTTCCATATAAACAAAGTCATTGATCACTTACAAAATATAAACATGACTTCTTTCACATTAGTTTTTAAAAAGCTATTTACCAGCAAGAAAAAACAAGTACATAAAAACTGTAAAACTCAGGATTTTTATACATTTTTACAAGCACAATTATGAATGAACAACACAAAGTCAAAATATGCATGAAATGTGGCACATATCACACTGCATCTGGCTTCTGGTAGGTTTTTCTAATCATATCAACTCCTTGTAACATAAGCTTAGTGACATTCATTTCAACAGTGGACTTTATTTCTAACACGAGTAATTTTACATGGTATCGCGTATTAAAAACAAGGTTTTCCTTAAGTACAATAACATTGTCAGATTGGAAATTTCATTTCCAATTATTTTTCTATCAGTTATTTAACATACACGGTACATTATAAGAACACACAATGTACGTTTGGCCATTTCTAAACCAATTTATAGTCAATTATAGAGAATCATAATATGTAAATGTATTGTTTTATAATGAGGTCAGACCTTGCCCAGCAAGAAAAAAACTAAAAGTTGAAATCTTTGGGGTAGAATAAAGGAAACATTCAAAAACAACAGTAAGACTGGCCGACATTATCTGAAGATATAAAAATCTGGACATCTCTTCAAGATAATTTAGTTTTTCACATTTTTTTTCATAGCTCTGAGAATTCGAAGGCCATTTAGTGGACAGTGTGTTTTTGCTACTGCTTAAAACTTATTTTTTCCTCTTAATCAGCATTTCAGAGAATTCTCAAAAGAGAATTCAATGCTCTTCCTTGCAAGAATATGTTAATTGATAGCTAAGTAAATTTGCATTCAAATTCTGGAAATACAAACATATTTTAAATGGTTAAAAAAATTTTTTTAAAGTTTTGATCAGCCAGCTGAAAATATATTCATGTAGTAAATAAATCTCTCAGAAAGCGTTTTCATATATATTTAATTATTCTAACTAAACAGTTCTCTTAAAAAATAAATTCATAAAAATGTAGAAATGAAATGAAAATCAGAAATTACTGGGATATACACATGTGCCTATAGACAGAAAAAGACATCTCCACACAACACACATCTCCTGATACGCAGAGTTACAAGCATACTTTCAACTCAGTCATGGATTTTAGAATATATACAAAATCAGAAAGTGATGTTGAATTTAACTCCTGAGTTCCTCAACAAAGATAGAACCATAGGTAAGTATACTTTGTAAAAGCAAGAAGGTCCATTTAGGTTTAACAGCAGTGCAGATAATGATGGCTACATCTTGAAAGAAGTTAAAATGTAGAGACACAGACAGTAGTTCAATGCACGCATTCATGATGCTCATACATCCATCAACAATAATTGGTCAGAGAAGTAAATCAGTGTACAAATTAAACATTTCCAAAATGTGCAAAACAGTCAACCTTGATAGGAAAAAAAACACCTTTATACATAATTATAAACAGCCCATCCATCATTCAACTAAGATTAAAAACGTTTACAGAGAGAAACTAATAGTTTAAATATAAAGAATTTAATGGTTACATTAAAAAAAATGTACATTAGGCCAAAGGGTAAATTTACAAATTGATAATCATAGTTTGTAAGAATTAAAGTTTATTCCCAAATTTATCCAAGTTTACTTTTATTTACAATGATATTTGAATAAAAAGAACCATGTGAAATGTTAAGAGATGTCAGACATTAAAAGTATTTTTGGTATTAACTTTTATATTTCAGAATGCAGGGTAGCAAATTTTAAAACAGCAATAGAAAAAATGTAAACCTTTTACTAATTAAGATTATATCTAAAAACAATCATTTGTTTTTAAAGAAGTATTCTTATCCTTAGACCCTGTACTTTCACTTGTACAGGGTATATTGCAAGGGTTTGGCCCACTTTCTTTTGCCCAAAAGCCTTTTCAGCTCAAATGTTTCCACCAGTCCTCTCTTATTCCAGGTGGGAAAAAAATCTTTGGAAAAATAAGAATATGTCAAATCCATTTTGGAGCCTAAGTATCTAACAGAATTTAAGATGTAATTTTGTTACTTTCCCCTCTAAGTAATGCTAATGCTAAAATCACCAGTTACATGTTTTTAAAAAATAACTTCTAAAAAAAAATAAATAAATGAACATAAAAGTGCTTTTCAGTATAGTCACAAATTTTGCTGTTCTCAACTGGCATTAAGAGACTCAGAGATCCTTATTTGAGAATAAATTCTGCATGTATACTGGAGAACAGACTCTTGCTTATGTTCCAAAATGTCTATGGCACAAAGCGGACGTCAGTCTATAATTTACTTTTCTTCACAGCTTTCCTGAAATGCCCCTCAAGTCAAACACAAGTTCATAAATGTTAAGACACTAGAAAGAATGCCACAAACCGGAGGCATCATATGTCAGTGTGTGTGTGTACACACACACACATGCACGCGCATCTATGGTCAACTATGGTCTATGGTTAAGATTGGCACATGTATAAGCTCAAGTCTGTAATGTCTATATAGTTCCTCAATAGTTGAAGTAAATCCTACATGTGTACATACAAATACTGAGCACCTGTCCTTTCGCTTGAAGGAAAGACTGAGATACAAATTCTACTAATACTTGTTTTATCATTTTTATACTATTAGCTTACAGATGGGCAGAAGTACAATGCTAATCATTTTGGCTATGTGTGCAGGGAATATAAAAGCTTTGGTTTAAAGTGATTCTGATAATACAGATTGTGAATACAAACAAGAAGTAATTAGGCATAGGGAATAATAGTATTCACTGATTTAATGTCTTTGCTATTATTAACAAAGATACCATATTACTGTCAATTAAAATGCAGAATTATGAAAAATATGAATTACATAAAGACTGTACACAGGCAATGGATAAAATTTATTCTTTTCTTTACTGTAGCTATGACCCCTTTCTCAACTTTCTGGAACTAAACCACATCTGCTCTACCACTGAGAAGATTCTCTACTCTCCCCTGAGAGCTCACTACCATTTGCAGCTCTGAAAGGTGAGCATGAGGAAATGGCTGGCTCTGGCACTTCCCACACCAACTGTGGCATTCTGTGGCAGAAGTCCAAGCAAAGCTAAGGAGAGCTGTGAAGAAGGAACAGCGGCTTCACAGAACGACTTCCCTAGCCAACCAAAAGGAGGTACAACACAATTTCCTTCTGGATACTTGCTAAGCTAAGGAAGCTTGTGTTGATAATGTCTGGCAGAATTTCTCTTCTAGAGTTCATGAAGAAAAATTACTTTCTATGTAAGGACTACATATGAGCTATTATACACACATACAAATTCAATTTTAACCTATTTTTAGCAACCAAGAGCTTGACAATTTACAATAAATAACTTTATCAAACAATCATTTGTCCTAGTTATTTGTGGAAAATGTGCTGGCATTCCTACCCGAGGATGATTACCCTCATCCATCATCAGTAGGTCATACACATTTGAGTTGTTCTTCCAAGAACAGAGACTAATCTAACTCAACATTCATACCTTTCCTTTCTTCCCAGCCCTGCCCCCAAATACACACACACACACACACACACACACACACACACACACACACACACGCACTTCACAGAAAAACTAGAGTTTTAGTCAAAATGTTAGGTTAGAATTTGTTATCCCTGGATTTCTTGTTCATTGCCCTAAGTCTCATTGCCTTAACATTTGTAAACCATTTACATGACTTGTTTAGGGCAAAATCAACCATTCTAGCTGTTATGAAAATCATAACTGAACCATGATATACAAAGGATCTGGACAGTGGCAATATGATTGAAAATCAAGTAATCAACCTGGAAAACAATTTATTATGTCTCTTTTGAATTAGAATACCTCTTTCCATCCTTATCTTAGGAGTTCACATCTAGACTGCAGTGTGTCTATATCAGACTAATGCTAACATGTTTTTTCTAACATAAAGAAAATAGAGGTAGAAAAGGGTAGGAGGAGGAAGCAGGCATTAAGAAATGTTTAAGGGCCAATACACTGCTAAGGCCAAATCAACTCTTGAAGCTACTGATTTTGAAAAAAAAAAAAAAAAAACCCTTCATTTTGGTGGGTAACTTGAATTATTATATAAAAGAAAATTAAGGCATAGAGAGAAAAAGGCACTACCGAAAATTAATCATTAAATTGATTTTCATTAACATTTAACCAATCTTAAAATTCAAATAAATATGAACATTAATTATATTTGTAACAAAGGTCAAACAATATAAAAGTCTGGTCTCAAGAAGTTGTACTGATCTTAGTATAAATAACACTACTGACAGAATTCAATTTCTATCAAGTGGTTTGGGTAGTTTAACAATTTAGACCTAAAGAAAATATTTTTTTTCCTTTAAAAGAAACACCAGGAAAAAAACACTAAAACTGTTTGAGCAGAGGCTTGGTTTTGTAAGAGGGAGTCCTGAGAGAGAGAGGCTGCTTGATCTACGGAGGTCCCTCTAATTTGGGGATACTTTTAATCTCTGTTGTTAATGACATTTTAGTTTAAAACAGCCAATGATTACCCCCAAACTGCGTTCCCCTTACATTATAAAAATAACATTTTAAAACATCATTGCTTTACTTTCAGAGTTAGGGTATACCCATGTTTCCTCCTAGACTGTGACCTCCCTTTAGTACCTGACACAAGAAACCACAATTATTGAATAAGCAAATGAAACAGATTCATCTCATTTTTTTTTTAAATTGATATATTACTATACTTGATTGACACCAGGTGATTTTATATCAAGCTATTGGTTCCGAGACCCCAAATGAAGTAGTTGGCACAGAACTCTGCCATGGGCCAAGGGGTTTGTATTTGGCAAACATCTTAGGTTTTACACCCAAGCTTGACATTCCCTATAAACTATTCAAATTTTATTTTCTTAATGACTTCACATATGTTTTAACAACTCCATCTTAGAAATACTAAAGACCAGACCTGATACATGTAAGCAGAAAGCTACTCTAAATAATTTCACCTTTCTAATGTAGTTTCTATTGAGAATAAGATAAAGACTCTCAAGTGAAAGCCAATTCAATTTACTCTAAAATAAGTTTAAATTTTTTTTATAGTTCATCCTGTGAATTTCAACATCTTGTATAAATATGTAAGGTTGACTATGCCTTTGAAAACTTTCTAAGGCAACAGTCTTTAACATTTTTCAAGTCAGAAACATGCTTTTGTAAATGAGGAAAACTGAAAAATTTTCAAAATATTCACACTGAAAATTTCAAAGTCTGTACGTACATTTTAAATACATTTAAAATAATTATCAATCATCAAATTTTCCATTAGTCATTATATTTTTCAACCCTTTTATTCAATACACTTTGTTCACAATGTAAAAGATCTTATATTTGGCCCAACTTAAGTCATATCATTTTGAATCTCTCAAGGCCTAAGTAGAAAGAGATTTCCTGAAAAGCACACGTAAGACTGCTAGTGAATCTTCTCCAGCACCAAAAAGTCTGCCACAATCAAAGCAGAATGCATTTTAAAGGCACAAAGTCAGCAGTCTGGCCATTATCCAGCCTCAGCAAAGAAACATTACAGTATAGAAGAATCAGTTGTGCATTTAAAAAAAATACATTTAGAGTCATCTTAAAAAGTTCAAATTTCATTTGTTGATCCATACCATTATTAGAAAGAAAAAATTAGAGTGTTTTATCTAACTTCCCCTGATAGAGGTGTTTTCTTTCAGAATTTTATTTTTTAAATTTACTTTTGGTCTTCCATACCTCCCCACTTCAAGCTTTTTTGTTCTAGTAGCTTTTATATATATTAACTTTTATTGTGGTTTTTGGTACCATTACAACTTGTTTGAAATAAATTCACATCACATTTTATATAGTAACTCTGTAAACTATTAGTCTGTTTTTAAGTCTTTACATAAAGAACAATATTTTCCCATAGCTGATAATATTTCTTATCAAACAAAGGTCTTCTGCAACAGTGTTAACGTAGTAGCTTCTTTTCAGATGATTTTATTTTCCGTAGCATTTAAAAAGAAGAGAGACTAAAAAAAAGCAAACAATTTTGCTTTGGGTTTCACGGTCTCCCAAGATTTCCCTCTAACGAGCATCTGTCTCATATTGTGCACTGCTGGTTACCCTGACAGACTAAAAATAGGCCAAAAGGAAATCATAACTACACAAGACAAAGAAGCAAATGAAAAGCCCACTGGTCCAGATACGATAATCTTGCTCAAGTAGAAGAGATGCTTTCACTCATAAAAAACAAATTATAATAGATCCATATTGTTGGGGACTATGTATACAGCACAAGATTTGACAGTTGATTTTCCAGGGGGAGGGGGCCATTAATTCCTATTCTTCCTGGTGAATTGCTTCCTTTGATTACAAGGGTATGGGAGAAGCCCTGACAAGTATATTTGGGCTTTGATTTCTCAGGCCAGCTGGTGGAATTTCATATTTCCTACAAGGAATGCCAGATAGGACCTTGGCACAGTGAACCAAGACCTACCTAACATCAGAAACAGTGTTTTAAAAGAGTCCCTAAGGAGTATACCGTTTGGCAGAAAATAAAATACCTGAGCCCCCTATGAACCCCATGAAAGGCATCATACTTAGGGCCTCCAGGAAGACTATTATTTTTTAGATCTTAAAATAAATTACTTAGCACTTGCTTTAATACACTAAAAAAAAAAATGCAAGTGGCCAAATTACCAATATCATTCATGTTTTTCAGTAGCACAAGTCCATTAGAGACAGTGGAATTCAACTAGCTGTCTCTTGCATTTAATGTCCTTGTTCTTAGTGGATTACAATATACTAGAAATACCTAGCTGTTTTTTAACCTTCTTATAAAGTAGTTAATACTTTGTTTTGATATGCTTTTCTTTTCCCGCAATTATAAATTGACTTTTGAGGTAAGAATATATACAAATGGTTGAGTTCAATAAGCTCCATGTTTCAATTCATTTTCTTTCTAAAATGGAATTTACTGGTTTGGGTGTAACATGCAGCTGATAAGGATAAGATTGCTATTTGCTGTTATCATTCACTCAATTTGAAGTAGTGGTATCTGCTCTCAGAAATCTCTTATTATGCATTATATCACTTTCTCTCTGAAATTTACTTTTTGCAAGTTATCAGCTTATAACGGGCTGGTTTTAAAACGGGGTTTCTCAACTTTGGCATTTTTGACATTTGGGACAGGATCATTCTTTCTTGGGGGTGGGAGGTGCTGTCCTTGTATACTGTAGTTTGTTTAGGAGCATGCCTGGCTTCTACTCACTAGATACCACTAGCATCCTCCCAGCTGTGACAACCAAAAATGTCTCTGGTAATTGCCAAATGACAAGAGAATTAAATTAGCCCCCTACTTGAGAATCACTGTTTTTCATGATAGCTATTTTTTGAGGGGCTTTAGTAATTTGTGATCTCAAGAACAAGGGTTTTCTCTCATGACACTAGTTTTATGGATACTGTAGGTTCAACTCTTAGTTCCTAAACAAATGTTATCTATGAGAATCAGATCCAGAAATAGGAAGATATAGCATACATTATTCAGATTACTTCTCCTTTCCCTTCATTTTGGGACTGTCTCCCTCAGGTAAAGA
The DNA here is from genome assembly GCA_028627145.1 of Eidolon dupreanum. Classification (NCBI taxonomy): domain Eukaryota; kingdom Metazoa; phylum Chordata; class Mammalia; order Chiroptera; family Pteropodidae; genus Eidolon; species Eidolon dupreanum. The sequence goes on along the minus strand of CM053503.1, from coordinate 82,503,923 downwards.
ACATAGTTTAAAATATACTAAACAGTACTTAGTTCTTTGCATTATTTCTATTGACAGGCAATTGTGGTCTCTTCTACTCACATATTAGAGCAACCTCCTTTTGCCTTTTAATTTGGACTTGCTCATTGTCTTCCCATATCTGTTTTAAAATAAAATAGTATCTTTAAAACAACAACAACAACAACAACAACAACAACAACAACAGAAAGCGATCCCTTAAGGTTTACGGATTCCAGTAACATGGATCTTTTATAGTGTATTTGCTTATTATACTGGTTAGGATTAACAAATAAACATACCTCTTAGAGATTCATATTTTCTAACAAGATTCCTACTGAGCAAAAAGCTTGGTAAACAGAGGTTTGGATTCTAAAGAATACAGATAAAAGAAGGAATCTATATTCTTTAAGTTGAGTACCTACCCTAAATGGAAGTTTAGGGCTCAACCTCACAAATGAGGATCTATTTTAAATACTATCACTAAAAACTACAAATTATACATAATGTTCTCCTTGTTTTCCATGTCTCCCCATCGCCACCAATCTGTCAGTGACACAGGGAAAGACTACAATCTTTAGGTATTCCAAATGATTTGTTTGTACTAAAAAGAGTGACTATGTACTAAAGTGCTTTATCTCTCTGAACCACATCAGTACATTATAAAAATTTTAAAAAAAAGTTTCAAGTTCTTGTAAGGGAAAAAAAAGATTAAATATAAAAAATTTAGGTTACTATTATTATTAGGCAAATTTAACCAAGAATCAAGAGAAACTCTTTCCCTCTTGTCTTTTTTTTTTTTCTCCCCCATCTCTCTTTTTTATACAAAAGAAAGTGCAGTCAGAGAGAAGGTGAATGAATAGGTGGGAGCTAGGTAGAGGCACAGGAGAGGTTACTGGCTGCTAGTGATAGTGCACAAACATGTGCCTTAAGAGTTCATCAGCTGAAGGTCTCAGTTTGGCCTCTACAAAGATCCGTTTGAGGAAATCTCGAGTATAGTCTGAGACATGAGGTGGCAGCTTTGGGTTGGTTGGCTGAGTGGCAATTTTAAAGATGGCAGCCATTGCTTCAAATTCCGCCCAAGGAGGCTTTTCAGTTAACATTTCTACCACAGTACAGCCCACACTCCTAAAAAGAAATTTAAAAAATACATTACATAAACAATATCATCATGAAAGAAAGCCAGTTACCTACAAAATGAGAAGAGTGAAATTCACATACATTTATATATGACTCGATTTCAAGTTTAGTTTCATTAAAAGGTTGTAATTATATAAAACCAAATTTAAGCATGAAAATAAACCACAATTTAAGGACTGACTCAAAGGGTTAGACAAAGTACATTATTCACTTTATAATTTTTGCTTTATGTAATTCTCTAACCTGACATTAAATGTAATTTAGAAATTCTCTGTCTGCCTTTAGGTGCCTAACATGAATATCCATTAGAAACTTTTCTGGTGGGAAGTAGGAAATAAATAGTCATTTTATGTTCTAACTTAATATTATTAAGCAATTAAAGATTAACTGAATTATAAGAGACTAGTGATAAAAATTAACTACTTTTAAAGTTTTTCAGGAAAATAAAATGAAGATAGTATTCTAATGCTGAAGTTTGCTTAGGATGAAACGCTTCCTACACAATGGAAGACAGCTTCAAGAACACTATTTAATCAATGATTAAGTGTCAAAGGGCCTAATTAAAATGATATTAATCCTTGTAATCCTAACATCCTATTTCAAAACTACAAAAGAGAATTAAAATCTGGCTCAGTAATTTCCATCCTGAGTAGAAATAGGAAGGCAGGTGTTTTCAGGCAAATCCAGCATCAAAACCTACCAGATATCTGCTTTTCTGCCATAGCCTTCTCCACTAATCACTTCCGGGCTCATCCAGTATGGTGTGCCTGTGACAGACTTCATTCCTGTACCCGAAAGACAGATGGTTTGAAGCCGTTTGCTGGCCCCAAAATCTCCTAATTTGACATTGCCTGTTGAATCTCGCAGAATATTTGCCCCTAAAAATAAGAAATAACCTCATTTAATTATTTTTATTGGTAGTTTTGAATATAAAAAAACTATGGCAGAGAATTAAACTTAGTAGACTAATCTAGGCTGATTTTCATCTTCTGAATAGTACCGGTCATACTGCCAGTCACACAGCCAGTCACACACACAGTCAGTGCTCATTAAGGATTTACACGAACTGAATTTTTAGAGTCAGGTATGTGCATTAGAACCTAAGAAAGTTCTCCCACTGAAAAGGACTGGTGTAATGGGAGGTGAGTGTAAAAAAGAAGTGTAAGGGGTAAGAGCTAAGAATGAAGCCCAAAGAAAGATGGAGAACGTCAGTAGGCTCTCAGGCCCATGTTCTCTTTCAAAAAGCAAGAAGCTCATGGCTGAAGCTTATTTCTCAGAGATAGAACTTCCTGAGGGAACCTCCTAATCAAAACTTCCACTTAGTAATATTTTTTTGGATATATCTCCTTGGGCAGGGAAACAAACAAAAATAAAATGGGACTACATCATACTAAAAACTTCTGCACAGCAAAGGAAACCATCAACAAAACAATGACAAACTACTGAATGGGAGAACATATTTGCCAATGATAAGTCCGATAAAGGTTAGTATCTAAAATTTATTAAAAACTCAACAACCTAACACCAAAAAAAACAAACAATCTGATTAAAAAGTAGGCAGAGGACCTGAACAGACATTTCTCCAAAGAATATATACAGATGCTAACAGACATATGAAAAGATTCTCAACATCACTAATTATCAGAGCAATGCAAATTAAAACCACAATGAGGTATCACCTCATACCTGTTAGAATGGCTATCATCAATAAATCAAAAAACAAAACATGTTGGCGAGAATGTGAAGAAAAGGAACTCTTATGCACTCTTCTTGGTGGAATTGCAAACTGGTGTAGCCACTATGGAAAATATGGAGGTTCCTCAAAAAATTAAAAATAGAGCTACACCTTATGACCCAGCAATTCCACTTCTAGGTATTTATCCAAAAAAAATCCAAAACACTAATTCAAAAAGATATTTGCATCCCTGTGTTCACTGTAGTATTATTGACAATAACCAAGATATGGAAGCAATCTAAGTGATTGGATAAAGATGTGGTACAAATATACAATGGAATATTACATGGCCATAAAATAGAACAAAATCTTACCATTTCCAACAACATGGATGGACCCAGAGAGTATTATGCTAAGTGAAAAAAGGTCAAACAGAGAAAGACAAATACCATATGGTATCACTTAAAGTGGAATCTAAAAAACAAAATACATTAACAAACAAAACAGAAACAAACTCATAGATACAGGGAACAAACTGATGGTTGCCAGATGGAAGGGGGATTTGGAGGCTGGGTGGAAAAGGGGAAGGGATTAAGAAGTACAAATTGGCAGTTACAAAATGGTCATGAAGATGTGAAGTACAGCATGGGAAATATATCAGTAATATTGTAATAACTATGTATGGTGCCAGGTGGGTACTTGACCTATCAGGGGGGATCACTTTGTAAGTTATATAAATGTATAACCACTATACTGTACACCTGAAACTACTATAATATTGAATGTCAACTGTAACTGAATAATTTTTAAAAATTTTAATATTAAAGAAACCCCAAATAAACTTCAAGCACTTTCCCCTTCTATAACTTAATGTCAGTTATCTTACATTTTAATTTTTTTCAAAAAGTTAAACTTTTTATTAGGAAACAGAGTAGTACATGTCCACTACTTTGAACTTCAACCATTTATAAAATGAAAATAATAACAGAGGTTTTATCAGAAGTTATGAGAATAAAAGGAAATCTTATTAAGAAGTTTTACTAAATGCTTACTATATGGAAGGCACTAGGTAATATAATAATATAAGTTGCCTTTCATTGCACCCTATTCCTTTTCTTTATAATGTTCCAGCTGAGAAAATAAAGTTTAGCATTGGAATTTTTGCCAGAAAAGCTCTCATACTCCATGATCTACCATATAAAGTAGCTAAGAAAAGCAATTTTTTTATAATTTAGGTTAAGTGCTGATTTAGTCAATAATTATTTATGTGTCCTTGAATGTGTCACTGGTGTGTAAAGACATTTGGGATCATAATTCTGATTATTCTAAAGGTTGATATTAAGATAAACTTTTATTTAAAGAACATCAAATGATAAAAGTAAAGCATTTAATGATTCTGTTCTTCAAACAGTTAAGTTAGAAGCCAGTTCACAAGTGAAACATGTAAAACAGAGAGGAAATCAATCATGAAACTGGCTTGCAAATATCCTCAATCCACTGGCATACACTTACTGCTTTTACCTACTATTAGCTCAAGACACTCAAACCAACTGTGTGGGGGATAAAGGTTGCATTCTTATTACCAGTTCCCTTGAGATCTGTGGCTAAATCTTTTTTGTAATTTGAGCTTAATTACCTTTGAAAGAGGGGCACCAGTCACTTTAGTTTTTCCTCAACATTGGGGTTTGCTTTATAGTAATTCTACTCAGTTGCTACACATTTTAAATCTCTTCTAAGCAAGTTTGAGCTTTCTGTTTCAAAATTTCATTTACTTCTATAATAAACTTTTAATTTTATTTATTATAAACTGACTTTGGTCACCTGGCTTAACAGAGTATCTGCTGAATTCTCTACTGTGAAGTTACCCTTTCTCCCCTTTGCATACTGCACTCTTTGGGAGAAGGTCACTATGTGCAGTCCACAGTTAAGGAATCAGGAGTTATGCTCCATGCTGAGCAGACACAAAAATTTTTTGGAATTATGCTGCATGGGAGATTTGTCTCTCCCATTTGCTTATTAGATCATTCATTTATATCAGCATGAATACACGGATATTTATTGTATACCTTGGGTTATAAACCAATATGACTTTTTCTTACTCAAGTTGGTCCAGCTTTGGCCATTAGGAACTCTTTCTATGGGCTCCTGTGTCCCTTTGTGATCCCGGATTATTGTGTTCTCGTTTGATATTGATTTAGGGTTTTGTTTTTATTTTTAGCGTTTTCTTACTTTCAGACACTATTAGAAGCTCAACCTGTATATTTCCTGCACCGGTCCTTAGCATCAGCCACTTCTCCAAGGAGCCCTAAAAGGAACTCCAAAGTTCATTTTAATAAAGAATGATATCAGAAACCTAGATCTAGATATGAAATTCATTTATTTTTTATTCTCTATTTTCCACATTATCATTTTTTAAACTCAATTGTTTTTTCTGGGATGATAAATCTTGTTCCTGTCTTATATAAATTATTTCTGGTCTCATATATAAAATACCTGTTTTTAAATAAGCAATTTCTTTTAACTTAAATTTTAATTTTTAAACTTTACTTCAGTTCTTATATTTAAGTCTTCTGTAACCTTAACCATATGTTATATTTTTTTTAATCCTATTTGTCCTCTTATCCACTGCCCCTCCACCTCCCAACCCCTATTCTTTTCAAAGGCTTCTAAGGAGGAGAGTGAATAGTGGAGAAAAGCTACATTATAGAGTGGAGAGAATGTAGACTGTCCATCCCCACCGTTAAGCTTCAGTACTTGTCTTTCTGTTGTCCCAGCAAACTCCCCAGCCTAGTCAATGATGGCTCTCCAAAGCCTTTCTCCAGGGGAGGACACAAGGTCCATTCTCTGCATGCCATAAGCCTAAGTGAGGCACAGTACCAGTGATCCTGTAAAACAGCACTATCTACCTGTATCCCATTTAACATCTCCCATGTCCAATACTTAAGAAGGACTCCGTCGAAAAAAAATGCCACTATCTCTAAAACATTCAACCAGGGAAAAGACAACAAACAAGCCAGATTTTACTGGCTACAAACTGGGAAGGAACAGTCCAGGCAGGTCAGGGAGTAATCACCAATGCTGAACCAATGCCCATCCATACAAAGGGATGAGAAAATGTGTAGTCAGGTTCCCAATATAGTTTTCAAATTTTTAAACTTATTTTGGACAGCTTAAAAGTAAGCTAATTAAGAATATTTTTCAAACATCTACAAAAGCAGGTAGAATAGTATACATACCCATCACCCAACCCCAACAACCATCTGGATAATCTTTCCCCAACCATACTGCCAGCTACTCTCTCTTCCCCTCTCATATTATCTGAAGCAAATTCAAAACATGATGATCAATAGTTCTTTAAAAGGAACCTTATTACACCTAAGAGGATGGACAATAATTCCTTAATAATGTTAATATACACTCAGCGTTTTTTAGTTAAAAAAAAAAAAATCACAATCGAAATAAGGTCCACACACTGAGACTCAATGATATATCTTTTAAGTCTTTCCTAACCAAAAGTTCCCTCTAATCTTTTTCCTTTACAATTTATGAAGAATCTAAATTATGTGCCTGTAGCTTTCTTATGATCTAGATCTATTATCTACGCTGATTCCATACCAAGAGGTCATATTCTGATATATGTTCTATAATTCTAAAATTTGCTAGCTGAATCTAGAAGCTCGATCAGACTCAGGTTGTCTGTTTTACAAAACCATTTCATAGATGATGATGTATTTTAAGGATAGGAAGGAAGTATGCAATGCTAGACAGTCTCTGTTTTAGTGATGTCAGCAGCTGTTAATGTTTAATGCTTATACCTATTAATTCATTAATGGTTACAAAGTAGTACTCTTCTATTATTCCTTCTTCATTTGTTAGCCAAAATATTTCTGTAAAGATAAGTTTCCTTGCAACCACTAATAGGTCCTCAACGCTATAGTTCATAAAAGAAAGACAGAATAAAGGAACCCTATTATGAAATAATGAGTTGGTTCCCAAGCTACAATGATCAATTAGTTTTTATCCTGAGTTTTCTTTATGAACTCATGGATTTTAAACTTAAAAGTAATCAACTATCTCTTTTTCTCTCTCAATTTAAAAATTGCTTGTTATAAAAATTTGGGAAATATAGAAAAAATAAAAAATATGCCTAATGATTACCACTCATTCTGCCATTTGGAAATAACCACTGTTAATCATATGAAAATTTTTCTTCTAGATCATACTTTAATTTTAATGCAGCTCGTTTCCAATTTCCTCATTTTACTGTATGGCCCATCACTCTTCCTGGCAAGGTTAAAAGAGGGTATACTTGGGGAGTAGCTCCATTCAGTTCCTTAACCTTGTCTCATTATGAGTGCTAAACGGAAACTGGCTTGAATAGAGATCATTCCTAATGGAGTAATTCAAATTTAAATACCTTCCCTGTATGGTTCTTTAAACTATCAGCTTTTGTACTTGACCATTAAGATCTGCCTAAGCTGGGTAGATCTTGAAATGAAAGAGAGGCTCCTATTACTTTTAGATCATGAGTCATGTCCTCATTCTCTCAGACTCACTAGCAAACCCCATTATAGTACATGTGATCTGGCTCAGGTATTCCAGAGCAGATTCCACTGTCACCAGAAACTGGTTAGGAATGTTCTCTTTAACTGGAATACGGCCATATTCAGGGTGTGGCTCACCATAAGAAGGAAGTTAACACCCGACAGCTCTTAAGAGCCCCCAGAAAGACCAATCAGAAATAAACTTTTTATTTATTATTTATATATATCTGTGTATTTATCATTCTTATCGATTGATTGGAATGACTTTGGGGATCACAACCCAGTTTTTATAGAATCAAATCTCCAGGTATATTCTACAATACAAAGTTTTAAATACTCTCAAAATTTACACACCTCCACCACTTGCTTTCTCACTTCATGTATTTACTTCACCTACCTGACCCCTGAAAACAGATGTTTTAAAAAGTGAGCTTAACTGAGTTAAAGTTCATCAAAGTCTCTCTTTTTTAAGAGACTTCTTATTCTCTCCCTAAGTAATGACATCCATTCCAATGGCTTTAATTAAATATGATCTCAACGTAAAGTATGTCATCATCACGGCTAACTTTTGAATGCTTTCTAGGTACCAGGAACTGTTTTAGCATTAACTCATTTAATCCTTACAAGAATCTTATGAGTTAGGTACTCTTGTCACTCTCCTTAAATATGATGAACTGAGGCATAGAGAGATTATGTGTCATGTCCAAAGTAACACTGTTAGTGACAGATAAAGCCCAAATTTGAATCAGGAAATCCGGTGTCAGAGCCCCTTTTCTTAACCACTATATTCTAATACCTATGCTCTATGTATGAAAACATGGTCTCACTTGAACTTCATTGCTTCTGTGAACCCCCACAGGGGAACTACACAGTTGTGGAGACCTGAACATCAGGACTAGTTAGAACATTGAGTCAGTGAGAAAGCAAGATTGTTTTTCTATGGTATTTTAAAGGCAGATGTAATTTAAATGTTAAATTCCTTAACCATATCACTTATTTCGTTCATATTCACAAAAAAAGAACTGTGTACTTAAAATAAAAACTACCTCATTACTTACCTTTGATATCTCTATGAACAATCATATTACTGTGCAAATAATGGACACCCTCCAGAATCTGACGAGTGTATTTCCTAGTCACATTCTCAGTAAGAGCTCCATATGCTTTTAATTGGTCCTTAATTGAGCCCTAAAAGTAAACAAAAGAAAACTATGATATGGTTTAAAATAAAAACCACTATTAAACCTTTATTTTTAAAAGAACCCTAGTTTAAGAGTGGGACACTTTAGTTGGAGAGCACAGCAATTCTTAGTAAGGACATTATATGCCATCTCTACTATATTCCCTGACTAGACGTGTAAGGGTCACAGCTGGAGGAAGACTTTAAAACTGTTTTTTGACCAATACTCCTGTTTCTATGGCTATGTTGATTCTATCTCCTATTTACTGCGACTGTGTTTTTATATCCCTTGATTTTTGCACTGAATATATCTTTGTTTTTCCTACTTGCTCTTCTACATATGTCCTACTTTAATTTTATTTATTTTTTTCTTCTTGTCTTTAGAATAGTGTTTTATTTACATCTGCTAATTAACTTACTTCTCAGGAGGAAGGATGGGTATGATTAGAAACTGAGAATATGAGAGATTTAAAATTTTTTCCTTTATATACTAAACATTCTAAGTCAAAACACAAAAATACATAAAGAGGGAATTTCAAATTTTCTTAAGTGTTTTTAAGGTAGGATGTGCTGCCACCTCTGAGAATGCTGAATCAGTCTGAGGTGAGGCAGAGACGCCTAAATTTTGCAAAAGCTTCCCTTGATTCCAGTGTGCAAATATGAATAATTGACCACTCTGAAAGATGGAAATAAATGCTTCCTGAGGAACAAAATCTTTTTTTAGAACAGAGAATATATTCAAATGTTTCTGCCTTTCCTTGACTTTTGGTAAACTACGTACTTTGTCATATAAAAGTAGATCCTTGGATCTCATGGTTTAACCATTTGCTGTTTCCACTATTCATGAACAATCACTGAAGGGATAGCAAGATGCAATTCTGCAGGCCCAAACTTGCAAACACAGGTGGAAAGCCTTAGGCAGTGAATGAATCCAGCCAACCACCCTTACCTATTATTCAATGTGGCTGGTTTGTTCAGTCTACTTATTGTGCCTCTACTTATAGTAATACACAAAATAACAGAGCTAGAAATGAGCTTTCCAAACAATATGCCCCAAATACTTATAAGCTGCCAATGAGTAGTGGACTTATGGATCCTCTAAGCGCTCAGGCAGCTGAGCCAGTAGCCTATTGCACTAATAGATCCATTGGTATAGTCTGCTCACCTCTATGTACCATAAAATTTTATCTTCTTTGGTGTGAACAACTGAAATAGGTTGGAAAGCACTGTGCACCTAAAAATAATGTGTGTGCATGTGTGTGTGTAAAGCTAACAAAGAAATCAACTGCTAGTCCAAAATAAAATAGTTATGGTTCTAGTCTGAAAGTCATTCCAGATAAACTAAGGAATGGAATGCTACATTTGAGAAGACTGAAGAATGGAATGAAAATTTTGATGAAGCCTGAATCTAGGGTACAAAGGAGTCTACTGTACTAAATTTAATGAGAGAAATTATATAGCATCATTCACAAACTTGGAGATTCAGGAAAGTCTAGGAACATATATATCCAGCCCACATATGCCATGTGCTTATTACCATATGTACACTTCACTATATTGTCAATGAACTATTATTAATTTGGTAACTTGCTTTTCAAATTCAAGGAATGACAATTTATACTTTGAAGTGATAGCTGCCCTTACAAAACCAAGTGTAGTTAATGAAAAACACAGACATAACACCTCTTCCTGAATAGTCCTGGTTTAGTCTTAAGATTGCTAAATGCGTAAAGATACACCCATCTCCATTTGTGATATAAATCAATTGTAACCAATTAACCATTTTAATCCTATCTTCGACAATCTGAGTTTCTATTCACACTTATGCATATTTTCTATTTTAATTTAAATATTTATTGCGCAAACAGTAATGGAAATCTGAATAAAAGAGAAAAATCAATCAAATCCCAACATAACACATTTTCATTTTCTAAGTGTCTTCTGTCCTTGTCCAAATACAAACACTTATCAAACATCATAAAAATTATTTAAAAGTATTTTATATTATTTTCTCTTATAAGTACTTCCTTCAACGAAATCTTCACAATTTTAATTTTTAACATATATTCTCTTAGACAATATCACAATTTACTTCTGTGTGCAATTAACTTTTTTCACACCACAGATAATACTAAAATAAATGTATGCAGCTTTTTCCTTCTTTAGGAGTACTTCTGCGGAATAAATTTCTGTGAGACTACCAGTCCAAAAGGCTTCAATATTTTTATAGCCTTTACTACATCTCACCAATGTTTTCAAAAGGGGGTTTTCTAAAAAACTAATTTACAATGCCAATAGAATCTTTGAAAATAAAAAGTAGCAATATGAATAAGAATTGTCACTATGAACAGTTAATAATTCCAGAGGAAGAGAAACAAAGTAACGTTTACAGTGAGACAGGATAGTTAAGACTTACTATTAGATGCTCATCCACAGTTTTACTGATCCATAAGCTTAAACTGGAATCTTGTACATTCTACATATAAATCTAATAAACAACTCCCTTAAAAAGCCATAAATCAAAAACCTTTTTTCTAACATTAAATTAAATTATGGGAATATTAAATTATGGGAATGCATGTATTTTTAAATAAGTAAATATATCACCATCTTGAAAATCATTAGTATTAGAACACACTCTACAGATACTAAACATAACATAGAAGGAATGACAGAGTCTGCAAATCATAGAGTTTACACTTTCTAATGAAATTACTGACTCAGGCAATGATTATCAATCTGTGTTAAAAACAATGTGAATGGTTGAAAAGGAACTGGATATTTCTATATGCCACTGCTATCGTTCATATTATTTTCTGGTCTTCAGGAAAAAACAAAACTTTACAATGGAGGAATCAGGATGTCAAGTACCTTACTCCAGCAGTCTTAACATCACTAACAATGTAATAACCAGAAATTGTATGTCTCCTAATGGGATGCAACATGAAGTACAGAGAATCATCTAAGATGTATTCTAATAAAAAATGTTGAATATGAGTCTAATTTAGACTTAAATCTAACCTGGATTATATAGGAAATAAGGAGACAAAAGAACAAATTATACAACATCATGAGGGTACAATTAGAGAAATCTATGAGCTGAAACTGTCAATAGAACAACTAGCCTGGTCTATTTGTCCAATGTAAAAATTGTCCTAGACAGGTGAATGTAATGTATGGTCCTAGACTGGATCCTGGTTTGGATAAACCAACTATTATGGATACATTCAAGGCATTGAGGGAAATCTGAGTATGGACTGCTATGAGGTCTATAACCTTAGCATTTTTAAAAAATGAGTTAAAAAAATACATAGATGAAGATAGAAAATAAAATTATATTATTAAGCTCTAATTTAAAACTCTTCCAAAAAGTCCTTAACTAGGTGTTACATTTTACAATCAGTTTTATTGTTTTTCTTTCCTCAACTAGGACTTTAAATAGAGTAAGTCTATTTACAAAGGATGTACTAACTTACCCCTGGCATATATTCCATAAATATGGAAAGTGTTTTTTCCTGGGAATCCCTCAAACAGCCATAATATTGAACAATTCGCTCGTGCAGCAAGTTTTTCAACAACTGAATTTCACACTCAAGTGCATTTACTTCCTAAAAGACAGAATTCACTGTTAAATCTTTTGTCCAAATATGAAAGCACTATTAGTAAAAGCAAAAAAATTCAAACTTCATGGACTACCGAGGTGATATCATTATGAAATTTTTACTTCCTAAGGAATAAACATTTTAAAGTCTTTAAAAATAACTTTTATAATAGTCCTGGAAGGTAGCTAAAACAACACTAAATCAGATTAGGAATATAACTGGGTATTAAAAGAGAAAAATCCACAGTACAAAGTATATAAACACATCTCATCTATCTGTTTTACGAAAAATTTATATTATTTTGGTAAACAAGCTTTTTTCATGTGCAGTGATTATGTACTGTTTGTGCAGTGATTCTTACCTTACTGGTCTCAGGGCTATCAGGGTCAAACTGAACTTGCTTTACAGCCAACTCTCTTCCTGTATCGACATCATAACAGAGGTAGACCCTGCCAAAGGCTCCCTGGCCTAGCAGTTTTCCCAATCTCCAGTTGGTTGGAGCACGAGGTGCTAAAAAAGAACATTTTCTTAAAATGGAATAGCCAGGTGGCACAAAAATGGTTAAGCAATATACAAGTATACTGCATTAGTGATTGAATATGCCTGGATATAAGGAAAAATCATGATCCTCCAAGTTCATAATGATCATCTTTGAAAATTTTTCTCAGTCAATTTTCTAAGAATTCTAAGCCCAAACAAGGTTCATAATCCCATAATTCATTTTTTCCAGTGAGATTATTATTTTCCGAGGTTATGAATGTAATACTACCTTTTACTCAATTTGATGCCACTGATTACAAGATGCACTATTTGTAATCTTTATTGCAGCCACATATAGAATTAGTTTTCCATCTGCCTATGATGTAGGAAGTTGGAAAGAGCCTCACTCTCATTCTAACACAAGAAAATCTTGAAAGCAGCCACAGAGGGGAAAAATCAAACTACAGACAAGAACAAAGATAAGAATTATATAGCATACTTCTCAGAAAGTATATAAGCCAGTAGACAATGGAGAAAGAGATTTAAAGTGCTAAAAGAAAAAAAAACTGCCCTGAATTCTACACCCAGAAAAAAATTTTTCAAAAATAAAAAATAAAGATCTTTTTCAAACAAATAAAAGCTGAAGGAATTTATTGCAAGCAGAGTTGTAGTACAAGAAAGGTTAAAGTAATTATTCAGGCAGAATGAATTTGATATCTGACAGATTCTTGGATCTACATAAAGATCTACAGAAATAAACTAAAGGTACATATAAAAGACATCCTTCTCTTATTTTTTAATCACTTTAAAAGATTCCTGTCTAAAGTGAAATCAGCAGCAATAGATATTAAAGTAAAATATGACAACACTAGCACAAGAGAGGAATTTGGAGTATGCAAATATTGCTGCCATCTTTGAGCATGAATCTTTGTATGCAGTGCTTACATGACAAAGTCCAAATATTCCACAATCAGGCCTCAGTTACCATTCTAGACCTATTCCCACTCTTTCAAGTAAGATATCCTCCACTTCAGCCCAAAAAGAACTATTCCCCACTTTGAGAAAATGCCATGGCCTCTAGTACATGTCACCTCCTGAACTGGTAAATTCCTACTCACATTTAAGATCTATATTAAATGCTATACTATAATTATTTCTCCACACATCATTCTCCCCATTAGATTACATCTCAGAGGTTGTATTTGAAATCTCAGTGCAGGAACTCAACGAGGACATGTAAATTGAATTAATGGATGACTAACTGGCAACAATTTTCCTAATAAAAGCAAAGGAAAGAATCATCTAATGTAATTAGCAGTGATACCACACTTACACCTGATATTCCAACCACCTTCAGAAATACCATTTTTACCTCTTTTGAGAAGTTGGTCTCACTCTGAGGATTGGCTTAGCATTTACTCCTTTTAATACTATAAAATTCTGTAGGGTTTCTGTTATACATTTCGCATGCCAATTTCTTTTACTTACAGCGGCTGGGTGGGCTGATGTCCATTACAGTCAAAGTAGGATTGTCTATGTCACTTCCCCTTCTTCTTATTCGACTATCATCATACTCTGGGGTAAAAGTACTGCTTCCACTACTAGTGCTTAAGGAGTGATCAGTAGGACTAAAACTCACAGGAGACCGGAAGCTGGTCCCCTGGGTCCTTCTAGCTCTTGGAAAAGTTTTACGACCTACAAAACGAAAATATAATTACCTCAAAACTTTTATTAATATGTTGTAATTGAATGTATTTAAAATTTGTAACGTAAGAAACAGAAATTTGTCCTGTGACTAGGCTAAGAAACCAAAATATCAATGATTATTTGATTATATGTTTTACACCTAGAAGTAGTGGTTTTAAGAGTTCAAGAAAATATCCTTGTGAAAGTGAATCAGGAAGTCAATAATGAAAATACAAGGAAGACAAAAGGTAAAAGCAAATATGAAAGTAGGGAAAAAATGAACAGCATCTGAATACAAATTCAAATAATCTCATGTTAAAACATATGCACACACACATTCATAAAATCCTAGAACTCCTTTACTTTTGGATGAAAAAAAGGATTTTATACTTACTTCCAATAATAATTTAAAATATAAAACAAAAATTGTAAAGTTTATAGGTTGCAACATTTTTTCCTTAAAAAGAAAGTACAAGTATAAATTTCATCAAGGAGTAACTTTCTAATTAATATCATTTATTAATGACTCCTTTTCTTCTCAGGGAAAGATAAATACTATGAGGTAAGTTGGCATAAAGGTAAGATATTAGAGTTTCAGTTATAATTCAATTTGTTTAAAAAAATTTTTAGGCAGAAAACTAAGTGATTTGGGAACAAATTTATTTTTTAATAGTATTATTTAAATACTATTTAAATACTATTTTTGTTGATTATTTTTGAGAATTTCCATGAACTGTTTTTCCGATCTAATTTCCAGCAACTTACCATCATTATACTCTTGATGATGATATGAAACATGATACCTTCTTGGATATGTTCCTCCTTTTCCAAATTTCTCAAAGATAGGGTTATCACAGTCTATTAATACACGTAAGAAATTTGTATGTTAATAAGTAAAATATTTCTAATGATGAAAAACACACACATTTTTATTTGATTAAAAAATAATTCCCCTCTCCTTACCATCTAAAACATTATTCAATGACATAAATATTTAAACATTTAGAATGTAGATAAATCTAACCTGAAAATTCCTGATGATTATCTGGGTAGCTTTGTGCCCTCGGCATTCGTGATTTTGGATAGCTTTCTCTAAAAGCGGAAAATATCACATTAAATTAAGACATTTGTAAATAAGACATTAATAAATCTTTATGCAATATTAAAATTGGCCCATAGAGAACAGTAGTATGAATGACACACTTGGAAATTAGGAATGTTTGGAAGTACTTGTGCTTCAATCCTAGCCCTGCCACTTAGCTGGCTGTTGCAACCTTGGCAAATCACCTTTCTAAGACTGTTTTGACAACTATAGAAAGGAGATAATTTCCATCTACGGCCATGCCACCCTGAATAAGCCCAATCCCGTCTGATCTCGGAAGCTAAGCAGGGTCAGGACTGATTATTACTTGGATGAGAGACCACCTAGGAAGACCAGGTGCTGTAGGCATGAAAAATAAGGAATTGTGAGCTGATAAGGTCCTTGCAATCTGTGAGGTCAACCAAGGGTTGCCTCACTAAAAAAAAAAAAAAAAAAGAAAAAAAAGGGAGATAATTTCCAACTCATCAAGTATATAGATTCCATTCACATTTCTATTTCCTTGAATTTATTAAATGTTTTAAATGTCTATCTTGAGGTAGACATGGGCAAAGACAAAGGTTTCATGTACATGGGTAACAGAAAATTAAATGTATATTCCCATGCAGTATTAGTTATATTTTCACAATTTGCTTTCATAAAGCAATCTTAAAGGAGAATAAGCAGGTATAAACTTTAATAGACACTGACTCGGTGCAATAGGGTAACTGTGTGTGCTACAGGTGGACGTTGTCCCAATTGAGACCAGAAGAGAGGGAACATCTGTAACAAAATATTCATAGTTGCAATTTGACCTGCCTTATGTTCCTAAACAGCTATTTCACAAAACAAAAGTACTTAAATTTTAAATCACAACTAACATACTGGGCCACAATTACCAAAAATGTAAGTTATTTATAAATGGGTGCCAAATGTACATAATCCTAAATAGGTAAAACAACTCAAGAAATCTCCAAAACCAAACATAT
Organism: Eidolon dupreanum; assembly: GCA_028627145.1. Lineage (NCBI taxonomy): Eukaryota > Metazoa > Chordata > Mammalia > Chiroptera > Pteropodidae > Eidolon > Eidolon dupreanum. Next base: position 82,487,552 of record CM053503.1, on the reverse strand, counting down.
TAATAAAAAATCTGATAGCAGTTTTGCCAACATAGTTTTAAAGTAAACTTACATAAATTCTGTTTGCATTTAGCTTTAAATATGAAATTTTGGCAATTATAATCAGATATCACTTTAATAATGATATTGAGCCCCATGAGGTTAAGGGGTTTATCCAAACTGTAAGAAAATTCATTTGCCATAAGTATAGACAAGTATTAATTACATTCTCTGAACGTAGCACAAAAGTTGATAACATACTATCATACATATATATATATGCATATTTACCCACAAATATATTAAAAAACAAAACTACAATCAACATTACCCATCTAAAGGACTATCGAGTGATGGACAACTTCCTGAGCCAGAATTTTCAGGGCTGCTTAAAGATAATGGGTCCAGCATCTAGAAAAATATAGAGTTTCACTAGGATTTGATGTGATATAACCAGAAGTTAGTTTTTTTTTTTTTTAACAGCTTTATTAATATAATTCATGCAACATAAAATTCACCTATTTAAAGTATAAAATTCAATGGTTTTTAGTATATTGAGAGGTGTGCAACTCTCACCACAATCTCAGAACACTTTCAGGACCTAAAAAAGAAACCCCATATTCAACAGTAGTCACTACCCAGTGACTTATTTTTAAATGTTTAAAATGTAGCTGTCCCTCATAGGTGGGCTACAACTTCAAAATTTCCGGAGAGAAAAATACACTTTTTCTATGGACTATCAGCAAAATGATTTCACATAATTTTGCTCACTGAAAACCGAACAAAGGTCCCACCTAAATTGAGACTCATGATGCTGTGACTGCTACATCATTAGAAAATGAAAACTGCAATAATATAAGCAGCCAATGCAATGTTAAGGAAATAATAGCAACTCCGTGGAAAAATTTCAATACTAAAAAACTTTTAAAAACCTTTTAAAATGTTTTAGAAAGCTGGCAAACCTCACCTTCAAGAATGTAAATTTTTGTAGTTTTAATGTATCTTTCAAATGTTAATTTTAGGATCTGAATATTAATCCCAGGATTACAAACACATGCATCATTTATGGATGAGCAATATAAGAAAATTAGTCTTTTCAGCTTTCCAGCTTTCTAGTTTTCTATAACATGAATATACACAAGAACATGTAAATTAGTGGGCAATTTCCTGCATTTTTTACTATTTTGTTCACTTAAGATAGAAGGTATAGGGGCAGAGAAGAAGTAAAACACACACACACACCCCTGCCAAACCACACTGACCTTGACAACATTCCTTTTAATGAAATAAAAAACCATATCCAACTTTTGCTTACTTGGTCCATGCTCTCTGGAATGAACTCTCCTTCACTATTGATACTGGTGAATGACCCATTCCGGGCAACCTGGTGTAATTCATCTGGAATGTATCCTGGGGGAGGGGAGCTTCGATCTCTACCAGTGGGACCTCAAAGGAGAAAATATGTGATGTTATAAATATCAGCATAAACCAATTTTTGTTTTAATTAAATATACACACAGAATTTCTGGACTATGGCACAGAAATTTTAGCAACTGAAACTCAGTTTTTATTAAAACTTGTCAGAACATTCAGGTCTATAAAGCTTCAAATGTTTTTATAACTTTCTAAATTCCCACCCAACTATAATTATTAACCTCACTGTAATATTCATTTGTACTTTATTAGGTAGTATAGTCTTCTGACTGCATTATGGGATTGATAATACAATAAATTTTTTAAGATAAATTCCACTGCTTCCGAACTTCCAGAGGTCATGTGTACCCAAATATGTTACCTCTTAACATAATTCACGAAAGGCATCATGATGTAGTGTAAAGAACATAGGCTTCAGAGTCAGACCCAAGTATGAATCCCAATTCCAGTTATTTATCAGCTGTGTGTCTTTGGGAAAGTTATCCAATTTCCATGAACTTGTTTCCACACTTATAAACATGGTACTAAATCCTTCTTTTGCAAGGGTATTGTGATAGTAAAATTATTCATAATAAACATATGCTATCTACATTTGGCTCTATGTTCTTTCCATTCTTGCTCTTTGATCTTTGGAAACCTAAAGTGAGATGACTTCTTAATCATTTAGCCCATATTAATGTGTTTTCCACTTGGAGGCCCAGATTTTATTCCTGGGTACTTAAAATTAGACTTTTGTGTGGCAAGCCATGAAAAACAGAGAATCTAATATAGTTCATCTGATTAATCACTACATTTCTTATTAGACAATAATCCACTTATTTTTACCTGGCTCTAGAGAAATAACACTATACTTATTAACATAGTTTCTCCATTTTCTACTAATTTTTTGAAATTATATAAAAAGATAGTGGGAAGTTATGTGAGCATTAAAAGTTCCAGTTAGATTTAAAGCAAAAAAGGTTTTTGCCTTATGTTAAGGAGTCATTTTAAGTATATGCCAGCATTTGTTAATAATGAGATAGGAAAGGATTACCAACAGATGTGCATAAAAGAGGTAATGTCCTACACTTGACTCTAAAATGATTAGGGGGGCTCAACTTTCAGCCAGGAATTGACTTAGGCTTTGTAACACCTATGAGTACATTTTTTAACCATATTTTTGTGATCTTGTGATCATATGATCACAACTATGATCATATTTTTATTCCTTCCATATGCCCTTATTTATAAAAAAAAAAAAAAAAAAAAAAAAAGAGCAATATACTCATTACTGAAAGGAGATAGGGAATTAAAATAGCTATGAAAATCTCTTCATCCTCTTTTTGATAACTCATTTTTCTTAGCCGTTGTTAGTAAAGGGATGCCAAAGCATCCTTGGTCAATACCTCCAGACCAGTATATATTCTCATCCCCAAAGCAGTTTTTCCTCTATCTTTTATGAAAATCACCAAAGGGAATAACTGTCAGTAAATAAGGAAAAAAGATAACGGTTATATCTATCAAAGCCATTCCAAGTTTAAAGAGGTGCCAAAAAAAGACCAGTAATTTTGTATTTTATAATTTCCAGTTTCTTCTTATACCAGCAATGAGGTCAAACAATAAGAATATTTATCGGTAGAATAAGAGTGAAGCATTCAGTACAATTTTAATTCAAAATGAATTTAAAGTAGTCAGTTTAACTACTGTATTTAGCTTGTTCTGCATAATTCAACTAAAATGAATTGGTAATTTTTTTATGTTAAAATGATAGAAACTGTGTACTATAATGTGATAAGAAAAGGTAATAAAGAAATGTATAATTAATAATAGTCATGTCTTCTAGTTTGAAAAGCAAAATGTACTTTAAAAGTATTCTCTCAATTTATTGCTACAACAATGTCATGATTTAAAGATGAGGAAAAAGTTAATGATTTCAAGTTAATTAGAGAGCTAGAATTGGAATTCAGGTACCCCTAATGTTCTTTCACCAAAATTTAAAATTATATCAAAATATATCCAAATGAAGACAAGCAATTTTTATTTTACTTATATATTATCTCCACTGATCACATTTACAGCATTTCTGAAACCAAAAATAGGACTTTCGTTAAGACTGACATTTAGAAGGAAAACGTCATAAAATACTTTTTCTGGGGACCAAAACAAAGTAATATTTTTTTGGTGGTTCACATGCTAACTTAATCTTTCATTTCATTATTAACAATCCTCTTCTGTTTACATCTTAGATTCTCAATTATATCTCTTGTTTTGTCTCACTCTCCTGCCTCCTCCCTTTTTATGTTTTGTGTCCTCTTCTACATTTCCCCTTTGAATCCATCACTCAAGTATGTTTTCATGCTATCTTTACTGACCACATTCACTGTCCTATTTGTAAAAACATTTATACCAGTGGTTTTTGAGCAATGAAATGCTCTTATATAAAAATGCACATTATCAATGTTTTATACAAATTGAAGGAGATACACAAAACTGGGGAGTTTGGAGCACCTCTGCCCACTCCATGTCCCTCTAATAAGCCTTCTTTAAAAAAAAAAAACAGCATACAAGATGCATTTCTCTTTACATCAAAAGCTTCATTGCAATAACATATTATTAATGGCAAATAAAAATTGGATACTAACAAAATAATAATAGAGCATTATCTGGAAACTAAGCAATCTTTATTATGATAGCATTCTTGGCATTAACAAAAATTTAGAGAAAGGTTTCTGAACTTAGTCCATCCATTAATTTTAACATATTAAAATACTTCTTTTAATTTTTTCCTCCAGTTTATTTGTACAGTTAAAATTTGAGTAATTTGAATTTGTTAAACATTAAAATACCTTGGGGGTATATAAAGAAATAAAATATTTAAGTTGGAGACTGCTAATCCTATAATACCTGACATAATTTTTCAAAGACAAATACTAGGACATGAGATAAATTAGAATAAGGAGACAGGGTGCTATTCATCAGGGTTATGTTACAGGTGTTACATTAAAGGATTGAGAAGAAACTGAGAAATCACCCATTTCACAATTCAGACAATAGCTTTCTTACCTATTATAGAGAGCCGTTGTTTCCTCTCTGCTCCAAATACTGTGTTATCTAAATCTTCTAGTGATGGCAATGGTTCCAAATTAGTAGCCTACGAAGGAAAAAGAATAATTAATGCTATTCTTCCCCTTCAAGGCTTTAAATAAAATCCTCTCCCCTACCAAAAATAATCTAGATAATCTATTATTGTTGTGGGTCTTATTAAGTCTGCTCTTTGAAATTTTAACATAATTCTTCCCAAGTTCTCAGTTTCTATTAGTTTCATATGTACAGAATATTAAACTTACTTATATTTTGCCTATATAGTTTTGAGAAGCAGGAATATTAAATTACAGCAATTACAATGTGTAAATTTACATTTAATCATATTGAAAATATATCACTGATTATAGAATGTAATTATGATTCATATATTGACTTTTACAGGCATAAATCCTATAATTCTTATTGAAAAAAAAATCCCACATCATACCTGTGTACTTCCATTTATTACAAGTAATAGCTTGAGGCTCTTCATATGAATACTACGATCCAGCAGTTCCACAGCTTTGTCCAAGTCATCCTGGGTAGTTAATGGAATTACCAACTAAACAAAAAGGAACATAGGAGTCATGTAGCCATCATGACAGGTCAAGTCCTTCAGGGAGCATCTACATTACTATGGAATTATAAATCTCAAAATACCTTGCTCTTTGGTTGATCAGCATAATGAAATTCTGAATGCATATATATGTATCTAGACTGTTGTGCACTTCCTATCCTACCACCACTAAAATCATAGAAATGTGAACAATTTTTTTTGCTTTATTAATCATTAAATTCTTCTAGAAAATACATTTAGAAATTAATTTTCTAGGATATTTACATAATATTGCTAAACTTAATTTATAGTATCTTCACCCCCAAATATCATTAAGGAGTACACACAAAAACTATAGAAAATAAAAGGTACTATCTTTCATCTGCATTGATGAAATTTTAGTGTTTTTTTCAATATTAACCGCTGACTTGATTTGCATTCTCATGAGGTGTGCTCATCAACATGCCAAATACAATGAGCACCTGTGACAGCTACAATGGAGGGGAACTCATATGCCTGATCCTGGTGACTTGACCACTACACTCTAACACAAATAAGCTAAATGAGTCAGCAATCATCCTATAGTGAATCCTGAATGTGGAAATCTGCTTTCATTAGTCCTCTCACAGACCAGACATTATAAAGCAGGAATCCCCAACACCTGGGCCATGGACCAGTACAGGTCCATGGCCTATAAGAACAAGGCCACATAGCAGGAGGTGAGTGGTTGGCAAGCAAGGGAAGCTTCATCTGTTTTGGCAGCTGCTCCCCAGAGCTAGCATCACCGCCTCAGCTCCACCTCAGATCATCAGGCATTACATTTTCATAGGAGCACCAGTCCCTGGTGCCAAAAAGGTTGGGGACCGCTGTTATAAAGGACAAAAAAGCACCTGGCAGGCCTGAGAACATGATTCATGTAATTTAATAGTATCAAAATACTTTTTTCTTTTGTAAAAACTGTAAGCTTAGTAGCTTAAGATGACTCTGTCAATAATCTTCAAAGCACATTCCATTTCATTGAAAGAAGGACAGAATAAAAACAAGTGAACATACACTACACTTGTTAGCCTGCTCTAATCAACACAGTATATAAGCCATTCGAATGTAAAAGCCTAGTTAGTTTTGGGTCTTCTACAGTATAAATTCCTTGAAATCAAGGACCCACTTCCCCAACTCCACCCCCTCCACACACACACCAACAATTAACACAGCACAACAATTAACACAGAGCACAGCAAAGAGCAAACACTTGACAAATATTGTTTAATAACTATTATAGGGTGAAAACTTCATTTGCACCTAAACCCACAGCTGACATGGTATGCACTGATTCTCTGCAGATTTCTTTATTAAAAAAATTCAATGTTTTAAGAAAGGCTGCCAGGCACAAATATAGCAGTTTCTGATTTGGTAGGAACTTAACTCTTTATATCAGTCTATGGTAAAACTGGTTTCACAGTAAGTCATTTTGCTTATAAAGTTGTAGAACTTGTGGACAATGTTAAGTGAGGACTCATGTATAAAGAAGGACCAATGTGAATTCCATCATACAATCTACTAATGTTTACTCTGTACCTGAAATTATATTTCCAATTTCTGTGTAACTAATTTTATACTATCACAACTTATCAGCTAACCAGACCTTTTTTTCCTCTGTGAGAATTTTTTCTACTAAAAAAAGATTTTTAACTGTTTGGTATCATAGAACAAGCCTGATCTACTTAAATTCTTTTCATTAGCCTATCAATTATGAACCATATTGGTACATCTTGTTCCTATCTTTAACATTTTTTTCATTATATTTTAAGCACTAGAAAACATTTTAAAGCAATGATGAGGACTGTTTTACCAATATTTCGAGGAGAAAACCATAATGTTTATTTTTATTACATATATATTTATAATTAGAATGTTTACTTCTCCAAGGTACTGTTGTTTGGGAGGAAAAGACACTAGTTTAAATCGTAGTATTAATGTAAATGATTTTGTTCTTCTTCAGTTTGCTAACATGAAATCTGGAGTCACAGCTTGGACTACTGCCTATGGTTCTGATATGATCCTTTGTATGTCCTAAGGTCACCTATTACAAATTTTAAAATGAGAACTACGAGTCAATAAGTTCCAGCTTGTCTAAATTATACTAAATAAATTATACAATGTTTTCCTGCTTGATGAATTCATTTCAGCTTCATTCCTGAAATTGATTTCCTTCTGGCTTACTGATAAATCCATTAAATGTTAATATAAATCTTTTCTGAAAAAGGAAACTAAAATTTTAGTTTAAAAACCCACTAAACAGAACCTAAATTTGAAAGAAGTTAATTATCTTCCTGACTTTACATAGTGAAACATGAAAATAGTCCATAAAAAGGTTTTCCTCCTCTACCTATCTAACATGGGTAGATTATAGAAAATCCACTTTATTTGCACAACCCCACATCCATCCCCCATGGCAACATACACACAGACACATACAGACCTGACACTTTATTAGATAAACAGGAGCCCAACCAATAAATCCAACCAATCCCAGCTTGAATTTCATGATTGTTTGGGTTCTGGAAAACTTAAAGTTTACAGAATAATGTGTTTTCTCTCTTTTTTTTTTTTTTAGAAAAGAGAAATTTATATTATGCTAGAAACGATTTATAGAATTGTAATAATAAGCAGTATAAATGAGATTTTTGCTTGTCCATAGGTCAACAAAACTAATACTCCTTATAAATGTTTAGCTCATACTCCCAATGTTTAAGGGCATGCACTGAATGGGTCATAATATGAATTAGGACATGGTTAATTCAGAGAATCACAGATTCTCACAGAATCTCTAAGTTGCAAGAAATTTCACACAATGTAATCTCACCCTCATGCCTCCTCTACCACATTCCTACCAAGAGGCCGCCCAGATATAACGGCAGAACCACTCCCAGAAATTCTTCAGAAAGCATGAGAAAAAGAAGCAGAAAATGGAGAAATTTTCCATTTTTAGAAAAATGGGAACTATAGATCAATTAACTTAATGTCAGTCCTCAAGAAAACCCTACAAAAAATTATAAAAACGAATTGGAAAAACTCAGCAAAGAAATAGTAATTCTAGGCACTAGAACAGGTACACTATAAACAAATAATGTCAAACTAACATCATTTTTCTTGACACACCTACTAGGCTGGTAGATCAAGACAATATTATAGTCTTAATGTATCTGGACATTTAAAAGTTTTCTGTTATACAATTTTAAACCAAACAAAAACAAAGATATATCTGGGTGCCCCTAGAAATGTAACATGAGATAAAGATTCAAATTCAAGCCTGTTTATATGTAAAGAGACACTAGGAAACACTAGGGGATGGGGAAGACAGGGAAGAGAAGAAGGCCCATAAAGAGTATATTATCCAACAAGTTACTGCTGTGGTCAAGTGGAACCTTTCCATCACCACTTCCCACTCCATCCTTGAGCTTCATCTCACATCTACCCCCCACATCCCAAAATGTACTTCAGCCTAGGCCCACCCTCTAGCTATACCCCTAAAAAAGCCATCAGAGTCTCATGGGCTAACAGTTGGAAATCAAGCCAGAACCAACAGAAATAAGTGTCAAGATAGGGTCAGGCACAAGAGGTATTCATGGCTAACTGAAAAGTCAAAAAGTATTTGAAAAATAAAATTTTAAGGTATTACAACAGGATAGTACTCATCATTTTGTTCAAGGATATTATTTGTTTGAATGTGGATTTTTTATCAAAATATTTTGTTTTCAGCTTTAAGTGGTTTTCTTTAGACAAAGCTACATTAGCATATTCCTCTGCTTTAACAATTATTCATTTTAAATTAAAATATTTTCAAGTATTTTTATTCACATGCCTTTTTACATTTGCAAAGCAATTTCATATTTTCTAAAATTAATTTTTACTAAGCTTTCCACTGTCACTCCATTCTCACTGGCACTTTCCTATTCCTGAAACACGTAAGTCTTAGCCATCTAAGGACCTCTGCACTGCTCTCAGGCTGCTTTCTCTACCAGGAACGTTTTTCCCCTCAAACTCTTTGCAAGGCTGGCTTTCTGGCTTTTCATACTTCAAGTCTCTGTAATGAAATATTAGCACCTCAGTTCTTTCTTAGTACCATCTAACTACGATACCTACAGCCCTTGCCTTTATTCTTTTATTGTAATACTTTATGTATTTCCTTCAAAGAATTTCATAAATTTAAACAATTCATTTATTAATTGTCTGCTTCTACTTCAAGTCTGTCACTCCATGAGGAGCTGCAATTCCTACATCATAGCATTACGCCTGGCAAATTCAACAAGTATTGGGGGGCGGGGTAGAGTAACAAATTAACCAGTTAACTAAATTGCCCCTCAAAATTTTAAGATCTCCTAGGACATGAAGGAAACCTCATTAGATGACCATAGAGGTCATCTAATCCAATGCAAATTTTACCAAAGTTCAAAAGGAGCTTCCCCAGACACAGAGCTCCTCAATGCCACAGTGAATCCTCAAGATCATGCACTGACTCTCAAACATAAACATAATGATCTCGCCATGTCTTAACCAACATGAAAATAATCCTATACGTTTAAACTAAACTGTCTCGCTACCAAAGCTCAGTCTCTGTAGCCATGAGAAAAGACAGTTTACTAGTAAAGTACACAGAGTAAAAATAAAACATAAACAAGCAGCAAACTTCTAAGTAATACATACATTTCCTTTTTTAATCAATTCATTCAATTATTCTCACAGTAGCACCTTTTAATATTTTCAACAATGGAAAAATTCCATTTGTCAGTTAAAATTCATAAATTTAATTGTGCTATTTTATTCCTCTAACATGCGTACTTTAATCCTCATCGATTCCTAACTAAAAGCACAACAGTCCTAAAACAATCTCTGAAATGAACACACTACTTTCCAAAACAAGAACTACTTGAAGTTAAACTTAACATATTTACCTCATTGTTGGTATAATGTAGATCCATAGACTGTCCAAAGGCAATTTTAGCTTTAGACCTCAGATCTTCCAGTTTAACCGGTCTGGGGAACTGAAGGATTCTATATAGACAGAATTTTAAAATATTTTATTTTCTTGGGCACAATTAAATAACATACTTATAACAGTTATCTCTGGGGTAGAGAAACTAAAAATAAAAATGTAAACATTCACTTTACTTGAACACGACACAAAAATGGCTCATTTTTGATCAAGTATACTAATTCTCAATACAAAGTCCAAAAACTCTGAAGTTGCTTCTTAGTAAAAATTATAAAAAGGAAATTCTCAAAATGTTCTGCAGTTTATAATTTGCGATGAAATTGTTATGTGAACATTAAAAAGCAGTCTAAAATGTTCACTGAGGAAAGTAATTAAACTTAAGTATGAGGCATACATACAATGGAATGCAATAAAACTGTTAAAAAGAATAAAGTCATTCTTTGGGGATTCAAATTTTGATTTCTGTACCCTTATTAACTCAACATTTTCTGAGCTAATATATAACAGGTAAGCATACCCTCAACATAAATAGTTTTGAATGATTAAAACATTTTAATTCTCATATTTTCTTCCTATATTGCAAAAGATTGGTCTGTGCTGCCTGGGGAGCCTGCGCTGAAGCTTAGAGCCTACTACTAGACTGTAAGCTCTGTTTCACTCACTCTAACCCTTCATGGCCCAGAAGACAGTAAGAACTCAATAAACAGTACTCCATGAATAAAAAACAAATCTGAGAATATCCATATAAGAATTGAAAATAGGTAAAAAGCAGATTGGACAGCACTCATATGATATATCTAGTATATCCCATTTTTTTTTTAACATCTCTGGTAAAACATTTTTACATTTCTGAGCCTTTTTAAGTCCTTAGAGAGATATTTCATTAAATTAATTTAATGAAACACAAATAACAGAAATGAAATCTCATGTTCTCCAACTCCTATTGGACCTTGTTAGCAATGCTATTTTTAACCACAACCACCCACCTCCAGCACTGTACTGAGATGATATCCGGTGGAAGGTTAGGCTTACACCTCTGCTAAACAATTTACAGCCACCATTCCAACCCACTTTCCTCAGTGTTACTAATATGTGTCATATGATTGCAGTCTCTTGAAAATAATCAAAATTGTGAATGTTAAATCCACATACATAAATTCTGTACAGTATCTAAAACAATGATATAATTATGAAAAGGAAAATTATATTTAATTTTCACTGAGTAAAATAAAAGGAAATGGTAATATTTAAAGGCTGCATTATACAATGATCTTATCTGTTTCTTAGTATTGCGAGGTAAAAATATTCATCATTTCTAATGTTTAGCCTGAATTTTGACAAATTCTCTTAAGTCTAAATACATATTACACATTACCAAGGACTATTACATTCTCAAATGGTAAACCATGAACCTTCATTAAAATATAGAAAGAACCTCTCATAGCTTTAAGTAGGACACACATTTAATTAAATCAATAAACTGAAGTATAATACGTCTTTCCTTACCTTTTTTCTCCTCTGTGTTCAAATTTGACTCGTACATCATTCTATAATGAAATGACAAATCATTTCAGAGATCAGATAAAATTTCGAGAATTCTTAAATCATTTTTCCTTAGTCACTCATTTATAATAGAAGAGAGAAAGAGGTTTCATTCTCAGCATCAATTTCAATCGATAGCATCTGCCAAAGAGCTGAGTTGAGAATTATGTTGCTGAATCTGGGCTCAATAGGAAAGAAAGGTCACTAACATCTATTAGCGATAGCATCATGAGTATGACACGTTTGCTAATAGTGTTAGAGGGAAATATAAAACACTATATTTCCACTTTGATGTTGAACATCCAAAACAAATTTTACCTTTAACAATCAAAATGATCCACATTTGTGTATATACAGATTATTTTAAATTAAAAAAGTGCTTATTTTAAGTGCTTTAAGAATGGATAAAATATTAGCTCGAGAGCAGTTACCATATTAAATGAAACTCAACTATTTTTAAAAAAAAAACACACCTTTACAGAAAAAAATGTATAAAAAAATATTTGATTCAAAAGTGTAAAACCTAAGTTCTTTAAAAAAACCCTCAATAAGATCAGGATATTCAAGGAAAATAAATCATAGAACAACAATATTTATTAAAATATTGAAATAAATACCTGCTTTTTTGGTGACAAAGATTTTGTTTTTCTGGTTTCCTGTAAGGATAATGCTGGTCGGCTGGCCTTATGAAGAACAGCCAAATCTTGCATGATTGAATTCAAAGCTTGTTGATCATCTAGATGTGTTTTAAATTACATATAAACAGAAATATAATTTTAATATATATTTATTATAGACATTAAACACAAAATTTATGATGAAATTTAATGCAAAATGCATCTAGAACATTTTCAATGCCTACACTTGTTATTTTGGTGAAATAAAATTTTAATTATTTAAAAACTGAAGACAAATAACAAAATAGCACAAGACTCAAGCACAGGCATCATACTAGGTGTCCACAAAGAGTTACAGGCATGACAAAGTCATTCTGCCTCTAATGACGTAAGAGCCTAGGATATGGGTCAAAACAGCCTTGTTATGACAAATTCTTTTCTATGACTCCTAAGAAAAATATCAACAAGACACCTAAAATCTTTTAAAAAGTAGGGGGGGGGGATAAATAACTTTCTATAAATACCATCATTACTTAGCATTTATGTTCAAAGTACAGAATTCCTTTTAGAGTTCTTCTTTCGTCAGCACTTCCAGAAAGAAACAACAAAAAAAAGCATTATCTGTGGATAATGGCCCACTGGTTTTTGGAACTGTTTTTCTTGACCTTCTGCCCCATAAGGTTCAACAGGACTACAAACATTTAAGACTATTTAATGATCTTGGACAGCAACTATTCAAAAGCTAGCAATACAAGAAAAATCCATTCCTAAGAAAAAAATACTGAACCCATAAACTGAGTGAAGGAATCATTAACCATTAGCTTTCATCTCTTCCAAATATATATATATCAAAGATTTCTTTCTAAGACTATAAGCATGAGCCTCTTAGTGATGCCAATTATATGCTCTCTGGAAAACTTCAGGGACAATTGATCTTCACTAATAAATCAATTCCACTAATAATAATCAACATTGGTAAAGGAATTGAGGGACTTTACAGCTTATATTTTAAAATGTAACCATTTTGGTGAGTAATAATTTATGTTCCAGAGTAGTAATAATTAAACCATGCTTTATCCAGTATGAAAAAAATCATTAAAAAGAATATGGCAATTCAGTGGCTTCATCAGTCTTTCAAACACAAATACCTGACTTCTCTAATGTACTATTATTATTTTCACTCAGACCAACAGAGGCACAGGGCCATGTAGGGGCTTTATTTGACACTACTATGTTTCAATACAAACAGTCCAGAAAGAAAGTCAAGTCCCTTTGGGACAAGGAGTGGTGGGAAGAGTGGTTTGTGTTGCTTGGGATCCCAACCCTCAACCCGAAGGGGGTTGAGTGCGCCCAGACTGCCAGCACGGCTGGGAAAGATGGCACCAAGGATGACACAGTGCATGGCCTAGGGGCCAAGGGGTGAGGCTTGCAGCTCTGTAGGCACCTCAAACTCTCACTGGTGGGGTGCTGTCCAGGCCCCACTAAGTCCAGGGTGATGCAGAGGAAGAAAGTTGAGCCCCAGGAGCCTGCTTCTGTCCCTCATGCCCTCTGCTTCCTTGGCCAGCATTATGCTCATATCATCCAGAGCAGAGCACCACAAGGCAGATGAGATCTATCACGGCCACCAAAGAGAAGAGGAAAAGACAGAGTCTCAGGAGGGGAAAGAGGGTCCTGTGATCCATATGGATGGTAAGGACTCCAAGACACCCAAGAGGAAAAGTAATCCTCCAAGTGACCACTGTAAAGTGGGGTGGTGAGACAGCAGATCATCACTCAGGCTTCCAGTCTGATCCCAAATGAAATCTTTAGGTACCAGGTAGTTTCTAGCCCTTAGTAAGGCCCAGATGAAAGTCCTTCCCCTCCCCTGCCCTCTCATGGTACCCAGAAGAGGCCACTGAAGCAGCAACAGCAGCAGCAAATCCAGAGCTTCTCCCGCTGGAGGCTGGTCTACAGCTGTTTTTTTTTTTAAGTAACAGTATATTCTGTTCTGTAATGAAACTATTTGCATATTAAAATTAAAGGCTCCAGAGTTTTATTCAAAATTCTAGGTTTAGAGAAAATTTTATAATCCTTCACAAAGTATCCTCTGTAAAATAAAAATTTCATCATAACATTAGCTTCGCCAAACAGTAACTGAGCCAGTTGGGTATAATATAATCACAGTATTTGTCCTGTCCATGGGTTCAAGCCAGACAATGTCATTAACAGATAAAAATAAATCTCCTTAAGGAAAAGAACAAGCTGAGAATCACCTAAAGTGCAATAAAATTACCTGATGAAACCTTTTTGAGAAAGGCAAGATCCTTAACTGGGGAAAGGGGAACTCTAACACTTAAACATATCTATGTTTTAATTATTTTCTTAATTAGAAAGAACTTAAATACTTGAATTTAGGCATTTTTACATGTTTAATATCACAATACCAAAATAAATAAATAAAAAATGCCTGGAAGGTTTTGGCTTACATCTCTTATCACACTTACTTATACATACTAATTTCATTGTTTAAAAAAAAATGAGTACCATGTTCTATCTATTGTAGATAGACAAAAGTAAAGAGGGCCACTGGAATATAAGTAACTTCTTAGAGAGATGACATACTAATAAAGGGCAATCTAATTGAGTTCCTTCTTCCTCTAGCTTGAAGAATTATGTGGTAGATACTCACTAGGACACGTACTTTGAGGAGACTGACAAGATGTAAATTAACAAATTCACAAAAGATCAACCCAAGTGGCAAGCTGAGATACTCACACAATGAGCACTACCTCTAACAATTCTTAGGACCGTTTTAACTCTATTAAGAATCTCTGTGGCGGTCATTAGTACTAGGTAGATTAGACAGGTTATAAATGTTATAAGGATCAAGAGTTAATTCAATAGGCAGTAAGGATGCCCAAAGGATTCTAGACAGACACACAGAAGCAGCAATGTGTTTCTGACACATGCTGAAAGGACATTTAGCTGAGCACGAAAATGAAAAATGTTTGGGAAATAATTTCAAATAAAATCTTTTATTAGACATGTTTAATTCAATACCTTACATGCTTATTCATTATACTTGAAAAATAATTACAAGAGAACATCTTCAGTCAAAAATTTAAGTATCTGTGATTCACACTTTAAAATATTCACGGTTTTCTGTGATTACCTTTGTATATGTTTTTAAGCAATGGACGTTCTTTGTGTTCTTGCTTCCTACAGTGAGGTATTTGAGAAGTATAGTAGAAATCAATTTGATTAATACACAACCCAGACTGCAAGTAAGAGCAATCAAAATGAAAAGTTGGTAGGAGTTCAGTAAAACGATATCCAATTTACTGGAGGTGAAGCTGATAAGAGTGGAGAATTTGGACCACATGATGGCACTGCATTCATGGTTACAAAGAGAAAGTGAAAGTGGACCTCTGGCCTACACACTTGCCACAAAGTAAAACACACTGAAAGTGTGCTACCCCTTCCACTAAAGAACATGGTCAAATTTAAGTCCTTTGGCCTATAATGTCATATATATACATATAAGACTGGACAATACATTTGTTAAAGAAAGAGTAGGGAAACTGTGACTAAGACAAACATGGGCAAGTATACATCAGAGTTAAGATACCAGTATCAGTGTAAGTTTAAAAACTTAGCTTCCAACTACTTCTCAGTCCATTTTTCCCTATTTAGGATAGGGTGGGCCATTTGCTCCATTTCTTTCTAGTGTTTCCCTGTTCAATCCCTGCCTCAAATTAAAACTGTCAACCCCAAGGAGAAAAAAAAAAAAGAAAAGAAAAAAGTATATAAAAAAGAAAACCTGATACATAAACTGAACACTTATAATCTAATCCCATCCTTTAGTCTTCCTTTCCATACCACAGGATATTCACAAGAGTTGTAAAACATATCCTCCCTGAGTGCCAATGATTTGCTGCTCTATTCTGTTATAACATTTTACAACATACTATTTTATGCTGCTATTTTCTTTTGTCTGTATTATTACATTGTTGGGTAACTATAACAATTAATTCCTAAGGATTTATTTAATCTTTAAAAGTCAGGTTCATTTATCAAGTATTCCTTCTGGCCATCACACTGTAAGAAAATCACAATCCATCTTAACATTTTATTTGAGATGGCCCTTCTATGTCCTGCATAAAATGAACATTCCAAAACTATAACAATACTAGAAGGCTTTAACCGAAAATGTATTAAGTAAATATAAAAAGTTACATAAATCTACAACATAAAATTTATTTATAAAAAAGTTTATCACACATGCAGAGAAAAATTTTTCTCCCCCAGTTCACCCTTTAATTATAGATTTAAAAACTTCTTTAGTTTGAACTCACCCATCACGGCAACCTGCTCAACAATCTGAAAATCAAGGAAATGGTTCTCCCATCAGCATTCTTTACTGCCCTAAGAGATAAAAAGACAAACATGTTAATAATAAGAAACAGAAGAGGCACCCACACACAAACACACACAAAATATCAGTTAAAAACACTAAGAAATATACAATATTAATACTTTACACATTTTGCTGGGAAGAGGTGCTTTATTTCTCCCAGATACTCAATTACTGAGAATGACCTAAAAATCATTATTATTTTATACTAAATTTAAATCCATATTTTTCAGACTCCTGTCTAAGCTAGAAAAAAAAAACCCAACAGTATTTTTGAGAGTCAAAAATCTTAATAGATAGATAATCTAACAAACTTAAATTCCTACAGGGCAATGGCAGATATAAAAATGAATAAAAAGGATCATATTTAAAGACAAAAAGGAGGATGTCAACAAAAAACAGTAAAGACCTACAAAAATTCTCCCTTCCATAAAAGAAAAAATTGTCAGAATCATCTTTTTCAGAACTCCGCAACTCACCAAAGCTTGAAGAAATCTAGGCAGTATTTAAGAATCTCAATAAAAAGAGAGAGCGTTGTGGTATTCTGACCTTCTCTATTCCTATCTCCCTACTCCTTAATCCCAGCTCCAAAACAACAATATAAACCAACAGCCAACAGTCACCATAAAAATGAATAACCTAGAACCCATCATAAAGGGCAGAATGAGGCTGGAATGCCTTCAAAGTCCAATTCTCCCCAAACTGTCATTATTTGTCCTAGCTAGTGGCTGGATGGTAGAACCCACTTGACAGGTTGTCTTTAACCTGATCAAAGCTTTTCCAGTACAAAGAGCTTGGGATGTTTGCTGAAACCAATTAGGCAATTATTGCATTATCTCAACTGTCTGAGGAAGAGAAAACAATAGGTTAACAAAAAAAATTTTTAAAGAAAAGCTGAGGAATGAGATGTCAATAGAAAGCTTTGAAAAACTCCAAAAGATTCCTGGGAATCCAGAAGCAACAAAATATCCAGAGCTGTTACACATTCAAGAAAGGTCTAAGAAGGCCATAGGCTTTAACCTTTGAGGCACTGTGCAGCAGTAAGTGAAGACTAAGCTGGAATTGTAAATGCCTGGAAGAATGTCCAAGGCCAGTGCCAACACACACACAGAGAACCTCTCAAAAAGAGTGCGAGACTTATTAGTTCCATGCATCTAAGGAAATCTCTATCTAATCATTAGTTGACAGCTGAGCAGTCTTCAGTGACTATACAAAACAAAGAATACAGACTTTAAAAAATTAGTTCTGAAAAGTCACTAAATAAATAAGAACAATAAACAAAAACACTGGGGCGAGAGGCGAATCTGATTCCCAAAGGTAGAACATTATAATATTTAAAATGTCCAGTTTTCAAGAAGAAATTATGAGATATACAAAGATAATATGGAAAAAGAAATCAACAGAAACTGATTCTCAGAAAGTCCAAGTATTGGACTAAACAAAGATATTAAATCAGCTATTTTAAGTATGTTCAGAGAACTAAAAAAGCCATCTATGTCTAAGAAACTAAGGAATGTGTAAGAATGATGTCTCACCAAACAGAATATCAGTAAAGAAACAAAAATTATAAAAAAGAACCAGATAGAAATTTTGAAGTTGGAAAGTACAATTAACAAACCATCAAGCACACCAACAAACATATAAGAGGAGTCCCAGAAGGAAAGGAGAAAAAGAAGGGAGCAGAAAGAACAGTTCAAGAAATAATGACCAAAAGGGCTTGGCACAAAATATCCAAAGTGATGAAAACCCAGGACTTACAACCAAGATTACTCTACCCAGTAAAGCTATCATTTAGAATCGAAGGCTAGATAAAGAGTTTCCCAGACCAAAAAAAAAAAAAAAAAAAGAAAGAAAGAAAAAAAAGCTAAGCCAACATACAGAAAATGTTGGAGGGATTTCTTTAAGAAGAAAAAAAATATATGTCAAAAATATAAATAAAGAATGGCAATAATTACATATCTATAAACAAGTACTTCAAATGAAAAAGAATTAAATGCTCCAATCAAAAGATAGGGTGGCTGAATGGATAAGAAAACAAGACCCTTACATAGGCTGCCATAAGAGTCTCACTTCAGATTAAAAGACACACACAGATGGAAAAAAAAGGGATGGAAAAAGATATTTAATGATGGACCTAGATGGTATTGTGCTGAGTGGAGTAAATCAGACAGAGGAAGACAAATGCCATATAATTTCAAGTACATGTGGAATCTAAAGAACAAAATAAACAACAACAAAAAAAAATAGAAACAAACTCATAGATACAGAGAATATTTTGAGGGTTACCAGATGGGAAGGGGGTTAAGGGTGTCAATGAAAAAGGCGGAAGGATTTAAGAAGTACAAATTGGTAGTTACGAAATAGTCATGGAGATTTAAAGTATAGCATCAGGAATATAGACAATAATATTGTAATATCTGCGTACAGTGTTAGCGGGTTACTAAATTTATTGGGGTGCTCACTTCGTGTTATATAGATGTCTAATCACCATGTTGTATACCTGAAACTACTGTATACCAACTATAGTTGAAAATAAAAAATATTATTAAACAAAAATGGCCAAAAACTTCCCAAATTTGACGAAAAACAATAGGCACATCCCAGAAACTCAACCAACTCCAAGCAGGATAAAATCAAAGTGATCCACACCTAGACACATCATAATCAAACTGTTAAAAGATAAATAATCTTAAGAGTAGCAAGAGAGAAGGAAATCATCGTGTATAAGAGATGCTCAACTGATTTATCATTGGTAACCTAGGGGACCAGAAGGCAAAAGAAGGACATATTCAAAGTGCTGCAAGAAAAAGACTGTCAACCAATTATTCTATATCCAGCAAAACTATCCTGTAAAACTGAAGACAATATTAAGATATTCCTAAATAAGCACAGAAAATCCATCACAATCAGACCTGTCCTACATGATATATAAAAGGAGTTCTTCAGGCTGAAATGAAAGGACATTAGATAGTAAATCCAATCCACAGTCAGAAAGAGCACCTTTAGGATAATTACTTAAGTAAAGGTAAAAGACAGAATAGATATATTTTTTGTTTCTAGCTCGTTATCTCTTCTGATTTTGGTAGGTACGAAAATGGCCACCTCAAAGATGCCTATGTCCTAATTCCTAGAACCTCTGCAGATATATTACTTCACATGACAAAAGGGATTTTGCAGATATGATGTTAAATTTAAGATGGTTTATTTGGTTGGACCCCACATGATCAGAAGAGTCCTTAAAAATAAAAGGTACAAACAGGAAAGTGTCAGAACAATGCTGTTAAGGAAGGTTTAATCAGACACTGCTAGCTTTGCAGATGGAATAGAGGAGTGACCATGAGTTAATGAATGAAAGAAGCTTCTAGAAAGTAAAAGAGGCGAGAAAATGGATTCTCCCCTAGAACCTCCAGAAGAAACAAGCAATGCTGCTGACACCTTGATTTTTGCCCAGTGAGGCTCATTTCAGACTCTTTACTTCCCAAATGGTAAGATAATAGATTTATGTTGTTTTAAGCCACTAAATTTGTGGGAAATCTGTTACAGCAGTATGTAGGGAGTATTCAAGACCACCTAAATTTCAATGACATGCTAGAGGACTCACAGGACTGATTCAATAATTCAGTCAAACCAACAGCTACAATTTATTATGACAAAAGGATACAAAGCAAAATCAACAGAGAGAAGGCACGTGGGGCGAAGTCCAAAAGTAGCCAAGGCAAAATCCTAAGGCTCCCTTTTAAATAGAATCGTATATGACACACTTAATTTCCTCAACAGTTAGCTATGACAACAAATATGACAAGTCAACAACCAGGAAAGACCATTAAAGACTCGGCATCCAAGGTTTTTATTAGGGGCTGATCATACAGGCATCCTCTGCCTAGTATATACCAAAATTCCAGATTCCCAGATGTTCCAGAAAAACAGATGTTCAGCATAAACTATATTGTTGGTAAGCATCTGAGGCATAGTTAACCACTGTTATCAGTTAGACAGATGGGAATCCTCTTGGAATCAAAGTTCTCAGATGCTAGCCAAGGGTGGACCTCATAATTAATTCATTCGAAGGATAAGCAGTGAGGCCTGCTACGTTAACTCTTCTCTACAACACAAGCACCAACCAGAAACTAATACACAAGTTTTAAAAAAACTGTAAAAAGCAATAATTCTAAGTGTGTTGTTGGGCATACAATATACAAAGATATAATTTGTATAACAATAACAGCACAAAGGGGAGAGATGGAACTATATAAAAATGTTTGTACCACTGTAATTAAGTTAGTATTAACCCAAACTACATTGTTTTAAGTTGAGATGCTAATTTTAATCCCCAGGTCAACCACTAAATAATAAATTTAAAAGGATGGAAAGATATACCATGCAAACAGTAGCCAAAAGATAACTGGAGTGGCCAAACTAATAGCAGACAAAACAGAATATAGTATGAAAAGGTTATTTATAATAAAAAAAAAATGCCAACTCATCAACAAGATACAGTAATTATAAATATGTATGCACATAACAAGACTCTCAAAATACATGAAAAAATGACAAAAGTAGTACAAAATTCAAAAATAATAGTTGAAGATTTCAATGCTCTATTTGCAATAATAAATAAAACAAGTCACAGAAAAATCAATGAAAAAACAGAAGATTTGACTAACATTAAAACCACTAAACTTAACAGACAACTATAGAACCCCCAAACTCAAAACAGCAGAATACACATTCTTCTCAAATGCAAGTATAACAATTTTCCAGGACAGACCATATGATAAGGCAATAAAACTAATTGCATTAAGTATTAATGGACTGAAGTCATATGAAGTATGTTCCCTGACAACAATGTAATAAAATTAGAAATCGATAACAGAAGGATATTTGAGGAGTTCACAAATACATGAAAATTAAAAAACACACTCCTAAATAACCAGTGGGTCAAAAAAGAAGTCATGAGGGAAATTAGAAAATACTTTGAGATAATTAAAAATAAAAACAAAACATACTGAAACTTAGTGGATGCACCTAAAGTACAACTTAGAGAGAAATTTATAACTGTAAATATTTATATTAAATAACAAAAAATATCTCAAATTAATAACCTAACCTCTACCTTAAGACACTGGAAAAAGAAGAGCATTTTAAACCCAAACCCAAAGCAAACTGAAGGAGAGAAACAATAAAGATTACAGTGGAAATAAATAAACTATAAAATAAAAACATGATAGAAAATTTTTTTAATTAATGAAACAAAAAATTGATTCTTTAGAAAGATCAATAAAGTCAACAAACTTTTAGCTAGACTAGCTAAGAAAAAAAGAGGGAAGACACAAATAACTAAACTCAGGAATTAAAGAAGGAGCATTACTATCAATCTTACAGAAATAAATAGTATAAAAGATTACTATGAACAATGCTATGTCTGTCAACTGTCAACAAATTAGATCACCTAAATGAAATAGACAAATTACTAGAAAGAAACAAACGACCAAAATTAACTCAAGAAACAATTTAAAATTCTAAATGGAACCATAAAAAAGATAGTAAATTAGAAATGAAAGTTTTTCCACAAATAAAGTCTCCAACTAGATGGTTTCAAACATTTAAGAACTACCACCACCAATTATCTTTTGAAAAGAGAATACTGAAGCCAGTACTACTCTGATAACCGAAACAGAGACATTACAAGAATAGAAAAACTACATTTGATACCCTTGTGAAGATACAAAAATCCTCAACAAAATATTAGCAAACCTAATCCAAAATATAAAAAGGGAATTGTATATCCCACAAAAGCAAAGTAAGTTCAGCATACAAAAATCAATCAGTATAATAAACCACACTGGTAAAGGACAAAAAACATATGATCATCTCAACAGACACAAAAAAATACATGTGCCATAATCGAACTGTCTATAATACTCAAAAGACTGTGAACAGAAGGGAATTTCCTCTAGTTGATAAAGGACAGCCACCCACTGTATAAGTTAACATCATACTTAGAGGTGAAAGACTGGATACACACCCCCTAAGATCAGGAACAAGAAAAGGATTGCCACTCTTGCCACTCCTATTTTGAAACAGACCTAAATAAATGGAAAGATATCCCATTTCATGGACTGATAGACTATATATATATATATATATATATATATATATATACACACACACACACATATATATATATATAATTTTTTTAATTTATACTTATATGTATTTTAATTTCATTGAGCTGTTTTCTACGTTATTTTTTAATTTTTTTAATTTACTTATTTTAATTAGTTTCAAGTTTACAGTACATTGGTTAGACATCTATATAGTTTATAAAATGTTCCCCCCAATTGGTCCCTCTCTCCCCTGGCCCTCCACCTAGCCATCATATTAATGCTAACTGCATTCTCTATGCCGTGCTCCCCATCCCCGTGACCATCCATCAACCACTAATTTGTACTTCTTTAACCTTTTATCTCATTCTCCCAGCTCCCCAAACTCCCTCCCCTCTGTCTGTCACCAAACTGTCCACTATATTTGTGAATCTGTTTTTGATTAGTTTGTTCTTTTTGTTCCTTAGATTCTGCAAATAAGTGAAATCATATGGTATTTATCTTTCTCTGACAGACAATATTTTTAAGATGGCAATACTCTCAAAGTGATCCATAGATTCAATGCAGTCTTATCAAAATTCCAATGGCTTTTTTTTTTTTTTTTTTTTTTGCAGGAATGGAAAAGCTGATCCTCAATTCATACGGAACTACAAGGGGTCCTAAATAGTTAAAATGACATGGTAGGCTGGGGGAGTTAGAGGACTCACACTTCCTGATTTCAAAACTTATTACAAAGCTTCAGCAATCAAAACAATGGGGGTACTGACATAAGGATGGAGACTGGTGGAATAGAATGAGAGTCCAGAAATAAACCCAAACATCTACAGTCAAGTGATTTTTCACAAGGGTGCCAAGACAATAGGAAAAGAAGTCTTCAATAAACGGTGCTGGACAACTGGATATCCACATGCCAAAGTATGAAGCTGGACCCCTACCTCACACAATATGTAAAAATTACTTCAAAATGGATCAGACCTAAATGGTAAAACTAAATCTATAAAACTCTTAGAGGAGAACTGAGGTATAAATCTTCGTGACCTTGGATTAGGCAATAATTTCTTAAATGTGACACCAAAAGCACAGACAACAAATGAAAAAATTAACTGAGCTTCATTAGAATTAAACATAAATAGTGAAAAGGCAACCTACAGAATGGGAGAAAATATTTGCAAATCATGTATCTGATAAGGGTCTAGTATACATGAAGAACTATTACAACCCAACATAACAACTAACTCAATTATAAAATGGGCAAAAGATGTCAACAGGCATTTCTCCAAAGAAGATATAAAAATGGACAACAAGCACTTGTTAAGATGCTTAATATCATTATTCATCAGGGAAAAGCAAAAACCACAAGGGTATACCACTTCACACCCACTAGGATGGCTATAGTCAAAATGACAATGACAAGTGTTGGCAAAGATGTAGAGAAATTGAAACTATATGAATCACTATTTCCATTCCCAGGTATATACCCAAAAGAACTGAAAACATATAACCACACAAAAATGTGTACACCAACAATGGAAGCAGCATTATTTGTAAGAGCTAAAAAGTGGAAACTCGAATGTCCATCAACTGGTGAATGGATAAAGAACAAGTAACATATATCCAAACAATACAGCACTCATTAAAAGGAATGCTCCAATATGGATAAATCTTGAAAACATTATGCTAGGTGAAGTA
Organism: Eidolon dupreanum; assembly: GCA_028627145.1. Lineage (NCBI taxonomy): Eukaryota > Metazoa > Chordata > Mammalia > Chiroptera > Pteropodidae > Eidolon > Eidolon dupreanum. The sequence continues at coordinate 82,463,182 of CM053503.1, read as the reverse complement.
AGCCAGACACAAAGGCCACATAATGTACAACTACATTCATATGAAATATCTAGAATAGGCAAATATACAGACAGGAAGGGAGTAGATTAGTGGTTTACTATGGCTATGATGAGAAATAGGGAATGACTGAAAACAGGTACAAAAAGGAGTGATGAAATGTTCTGGAATTAGATAATGGTAATAGTACTATAACTTTGCAAATATATTAAACTTCTAAATTGCATACTTTAAAAGGTGAATTTCATGGTATATGAATTATATCTCGGAAGTAAAAAAGAGAGGGAGGGAGGAGGGAAGGAGGAAAGAAGAGAAGAGATAATAGAAGTGACAGATGCTGTGAATAATTAGAAATCAATTGCCATCTAGAAGAACAACAGGAATTCCTACCAGAATTCAGGCTCTGTTATTATCAGGTATGCTTATTTTTCAAAAAGCTCCAAATTTTAATGTGAGACCTCCTCGCTTTCAAATATCAGCAACTAATTCAAATTTTTACACCATAGTGTGTATTCTTCTTTCATACCGCCACTTTGCAACCAACTGACATATTCTAGTAATTCTTACCTGGGGAATGACATAAAATACAGTTTGAAAAAACAAATTCAACATTATAACTGCTTTCATTTCTTTTTAGTCATATTATTATTATGAAATGTCAAATAACATTAAAGAATTATCAAAGAAAGAAATTTAAATATATTAATACATGGAATATAACATAAAACATGAAAATGCTCTTTGCGTCATGCTACCTCACTTTTTAGGGCTTTTTAATCAAGGCAAGTACAGGGCTAATTTTCAAACAGCTGCAAAACAAAGACCTACTCTAAGCACCCATTTTTAAAAATAAGAACTCTAAAGGCCAAAAAGATAATATAATTTACTCAAGGTCATAAAGCTGGGTAAATTTAGAACTTGAATACCCATTTCTTATTTCTCGCTCAACTTAACTTTCTAAAATACTGTATGTCACTCCAGCTCAGTTTTTGAGAAAACGGCTAGCGTGGGAAATTCTCCTAACATACATACACACATAGAGAATGTTACTAAGTGGTTAAGGAGGTTTTATTCAGTACATTCTCTTTCTACAAATTTAAAGTTTCAAGTTGAATTTCTCAGCTTTTTTAACTTAATATGTTTAAGACAAAATCTTGACTGACCTCAAAATAAAGCACTGTGAAAACGAAAATATTTTCCAATTTAACAAATCAATAATATCTTTCTGGAAAAGCAATATAAATTCCCCAAACCACAACAGCTAAATCAAAGAAACATGAATCTAATGGAAATCAGTTCAACACTGCATTTATGTAAATAGCCATGGTAATTTTTACCAATATTATGAGGCTAAAATTGGCAAATCATGAAAAAAAATCATAAAATTAAGTGTACAACAAATAGGAAAAAAACTAAGCAAATGTGAATCACATTTGTACCTGAAAGGTCTTATCCACAAACAACGCTTTTTGTCCACTGTGAGTAAACTAGTCTAACTGCTACAAATGTAAATCATACTTTTAAATTTATTGCCAGTATCTACTTATTCTGTCAGCATTCCACTCACCGGAGACACTGTCTTGACTTTATTGATACCTGGGGCTCTCTGCTTTTTTCCTTGAAGCGTGAACCTAGCCCCTACTACTCACCACACACACGCGCGGCATGCATTCATAAACAGGGAAACCTTGGGAACTAAAACACCTATTCCTATCTTCCTTTGAGGAAAGATAATGAGAGAGATTACCTAAATGTTCAAGAGCTCAGGTGCCAAACCCTCAGGTATGCCTGTATGACTATTCTTCAATTAATTTACCCATTCTACTACTGATGGGCATAAAGCTGGTTTCCAAGTTTGGGCTATTACAAATAAAGTTTCTAATGAACCTCCTTGAACATGTCTTTTGGTAAACATAAACACACATTTCTTTTGGATAGGTACCCAGGAAAAAAATTGCTAGATCTCTAGACACACATAGCTAGCTTTAGCAGATATGGCCAAACATTTTTTCAAAGTGGCTGTGTCAATTTACATACCCCCAACAGCAATGTAACAGAGTTCCAGTTCTTCCAGATCCTCATCAACCCTATCAGGCATTCTGTTGGTTGTATATATCTCACTATAGTTTTAATTTACATTTCCCTAATGATTAATAATGATGAATGCTATTTCATTGGTTTACCAGTCATTTTAACATTCTCTTTTGTAAAGTGATTGCTTAAGCCTTCTGTACATTTTTAAACTTTAGATACAAAATCTTTGTTGTATATATTCATTATGGTCTGCCTCGTCACTATGCTTTATTGTATTTTTACTCAAATTTTAATGCAGGTAGTAAGTATATAGTGGAGAATTATATACTCCTTAATGAGAGGACCAAAATTTATACTGCATATAAAGGACAGATGGACATCCTGTGTCTCTAGGTGTGATACTCTGCAAAGCACACAATATCAACTAAGCAGTTTTCTGAGAATGCATAACATATATATATATAATTACAAAGGAACTTCAGACAATTATAGAATGGGAACCATTATGTTTAAACAAAAAGGGAGATGGCATTTTAAAAAATGTCAATGAGCTAAAAGTCAAAGAAAGGTTATGGAAATGTTGCTGATTCAAGGAGAGTAAAGAGACATTGATCCTGACCCTGGACTGGATCCTCTACTAGATGGAAACAATGCTATAATGGTCATTATTATGTCAACTGATAAAACTGGAATATGAACAGTTATAATTTATTCAGAAAGGCTACATTCAAATTATTACTGTTTTTGCTAGCTTTATTCCCATTAATCTCAACATCAGAGCCTTTGTTATTTGCATAATGAATGATAAAATGTGAGTGTGTGTTTTGAAGGTTATTAACTGGCATAGAAGATACTGGAAATGAATTTTCATTCATGATATTGGTGTGGTTCAAATATATGGACTGTCTAAACTACCAGAGGAACACTCCTCTGTCCTTACATAAAGAAGGTTTACAAAGGCCTACATTCTTAAAGACAGTGTCTGAAGCCAGACACTAATTTTGAAGATTCTGATTACTTGCTGTCTGTCACCTATAAGATTAACCAACTCCTGCCTCTAGACTTTGCTGCAACTGTATATCAAGTGAACCTTGCATGCAAGGTATGGTTGAAGTATTTAAAGGATAGAAAGTTGAGTAGTTATGTTTACAAAACAAGTAGCACTTATTATTTTTGAACTTGCTTGCTAATAAATGTTGACAAAATAAATGTCTACTGTATTTGGCAGAATTTGGTCTAAGGTTTACTTTCATTATACTAATAGGTTACAAGAAAGCAGCTGATTTTCACTTAACTTTATCTATTGGTAGCTACTTTTATCTACCTAAAGAACACAATAATTATATATGACCAATCTGATTTAGTTCAATTCACAATACCCATCTAGGACCTCTGCAACTTGCTTTTTCTACATCTAACAATATTCCCGCAAGTCTTTAAATGGCTACCCAGATCTCCAAAACTTCCCTGACCACCCAATCTAAAATATTTCATCCACAGCTGTCCTAAATATGTTTAAAGAGTTAAAAGAAAACAAAGGCAAAGAAAAAAAAAATAATAAAAAAAATATATAAACAAAATGAGATTATTGACAAAAAGATAAACATTTTAAAAAGGAACCAAATAGTAATTCTGGAGCTGAAAAAAACGCACTAAAGGGGATCAACAACAGATTTGAACAAAAAGACAAATCAGCAAATTTGAAGGTAAGGCATTTGAAATTATCAAGGATGAGGAAGAGAAAGAAAACATAATGAAGTGAACAGAGTCTAAAGACCTTATAGACACCATCAAACAAACCAATATAAGCATTATAGGAGTCCAAGAGGGAGAAGAGAAAGTAAAAGGGGCAGAGAGATTTTCTAAATAAATAATGACCAAAAACTTCCCAAGTTTGATAAAACATATGAATTTATAAATCCAAAATCTTCAATAAATTCCAAGTAGGACAAACCTAAACAAAGCCACACCAAGATACTATATAATCAAACTGCTGAAAGACAGAGAGAATTTTTAAAGCAGCCAGAGAAAAGTGACTCGTCATACATAGTAGATCCTCAAAAAGATTATCAGCAGAAATCTTAGAGGTAACAAGGCACTGGGATAATACATTAAAAGTGCTGAAAGAAAAAATGTGTCAACCAAGAATTCTATATCTCCCAAAAGTTGAGCGAGTTCACTAACATTAGAAATGCCCTACAAGAAATGCTAAAAGGAGTTCTTCAGATTGAAATGAAAGAACATTAGATAGAAATTCTAAGATATATGAAGATATAAAGCTCTCCAGTAAAGGTAAATACATGGGCAAACATAAAAATCAGCATTAGTGTAATACTGGTTTGTAACTAATTCTCTACAGGATATGAAAGAAAAAATGCACAAAAATAACTATAAATCTACATTAATGGATACACAATATGTAAAAATGTAATTTGTGACACTGGTAACAAGCAGAGGAGACAGACTGGTATAGTAGTGTTTTTTTATGTGACTGAAGTTAAATTGGTTTCAATTCAAAACAAACTTATAATTTAGAATGTTAATCACAAAGAAAATATATAATATACCTAAAAGGACATGAGAAACAAATCAAACTGTCACTACAAAAAAATGAACTGAACACAAAGAAAGGCAGTAATGGAGAAAAAGAGACAAAAAATATAAGACATACAGAAAACAAATAAAATAGCAACAGTCCTTCTCAATCAGTAATTAGTTTAAATGTAAATGGACTAAACATTCCAATCAACAGACATAGATTAGCAGAAGGGATTTAAAAAGCATGATCCTACTATCTGCTGTCTATAAGACACACTTTAGATCTATGTTAGGACAGAATAGGTTTAAAGTAAAAGGACAGAAAAAGGTACTTTATACATCTAGCAACCAGAGAAGAGCTGGAGTCACTATATTAACATCAGCAAAAATAGACTGTAAGTCAAAAATTGTTACAGGAGACAAAGGATATTAAATATTACCAAAAGATCAATTGACAAAGATATAACAATTATAAACACATATACCAAACATCAAAGCTCCAAAATTTATGAAGCAAACACTAGCAAAATTAAAGAGAGAAATAAACATACCTACACAATGACAATTAGAGACTCAATACCCCTCACTTTCAATAATGGACAGAACCACCACATAGATCGAAAAGAAAATAGAGGACGTGAACAATCCTATCTACCCAATGAACCTAAAAGACATATACAGAACACTCCACCCCCAAAAACCCGACAGAATATTCTTCTCAAGTCCAAATACAACATTCTCCAAGACAGCCCATATATTAGGCCACAAAAAAAGGTCTCAATAAGGTTGAAATCAGCCAAGTATCTTTTCTAATTGCAATGGAATGAAAATAGAAATCAACAGCAGACAGAAAACTGGAAAATTCACAAATATGTGGAAATTAAACAGCAAATTCTTAACCAACAAGACAAATAAGAAATTACAAAGGAACTTAGAAAAATCTTGAAATAAAAATGAAAACACAACATACAAAACTTATGAGATAGAGCAAAAGCAATACTGAGATAAATTTATAGCTGTAAATGCTTACAGTAAAGAAGAAAGATTTCAAATCAACCTAACTCTACAACTTATGGAACTAGAAAAACAAACTAACCTCAAAGCTAGCAGAAAATATGAAATAATAAAGATTAGAGCAGTGATAAAATAAAGAAAACCAGTAAAACCAAGAGTTGGTTCTTCAAAAAGAACAAAACTGACAAAACTTTACCTAGATGAAGAAAACAGGAAAGATTTAAATAACTAAAATCAGAAATGAAAGAGAACATTATAAAAATTTTTAAAAAAAAAATCATATGGGAGCAGTGTAAACAACTGTCCATAAACAAATTGTCTGAACTAAATGAACTGGACACATTTCTAGAAACATAAAACCTGCAAAGACTAAATAATGAGGAAATAGAAAATCTCAACATATCTATAATCAGTAGGGATATTAAATCAATCATCAAAAACTTTCCAACAATAAAAGCCCAGGACCAGATGATTTCACTGGTGTATTCTATCAAACATCTTTAAAGAAACTCTTCCAAAAAACTGTAGAGTAATGAACATAACCCAACTGATTAGACGAGGCCAACACTACCCTGATACCAAAGCCAGACAAAGACATCACAAGTAGACTATAGATCAATGATCTCTTACGAATATTGAGCAAAAATCCTCAATAAAGTACTAGCAAACCAAATTAAGCAGCATATTAAAAAAGGACTATCTAACACGATCCTGGGATTAAGTCCCATAACTGCCACAGCCCCACAAGGAGAAGCAGCATGAGGAGGATGAAGAGAAGGGATACTGGGGACCAGCTAAGAACCCTGTCTACCACAAATGCCTTACCTTAAGAAAAGTCCCAAGCCTAGATTACATCTCCCCAAAGAACACCACATTTAAAAGTACATAAATGTAGGCAATAACAGGGAGGGCCTAGAAGGTATTATTATGAGTGAAATAAGTCAGAAAGAGAAAGAAAAATATGCAGAATCTAAAAACAAAAGAAATGAACTAAATGACAACAAGACTCACAAAGAACAAACTAGCGATTGTTGGGGGTGGGGGGGTAATGGATGGAAAAAGTAAAGGGATGAAGAAGTACAAATTAGCAGTTATAAAGTGCAGAAAACACCATAGAGAATATAGGCAATATAGGCAATACTGTCATGGCTATGTGTAGTGTGAGGTGGGTGCTAAAGTAATTAGGGGGATTCACTTTGTAAATTATATAAATGTCTAACCATTGTACTGTATACTGAAACTAATATAAAATAAAAAAATTTTTAAAAAGGACTATATACCACAACCAAGTAGGACTGATTCAACACCCTTTCATGATAAAAACACTCAACAAACTAGCAATAGAAGGAAACTTCATAAACATATTACAGCCCTTTAAAAAAGCCTACACCCAACATGATAATCAATGGTGAAAGATTGAAAGCTTTTCCTTATCAAGTTAGGAGCAAGAAATGGATGCCCACTTACTTTTAAATGTAATATTTCATTTGGTATCTTAAATGATCTACTTATGTTGTTAATAGCTCCATTTATGAGCTTTGAGGACTACCATTCACTAGCTTCTAAAAAAAAATTTATTAAGTGTCTGCCTACTGTGTGCCATGTATATAGTAGCAAACAAAATAAAGCCTCTATACTCTTAGGGCTTACACTTTAACGAAGAAGAAATAAAAGTAACTACGAAGTACTAATAAAGAAAACAAACTCAGTGAACGAGTAAACTGGTAAGCTCTCTAAAAACTAAGAAAGTACAAACCATAAGAAGAGTTGAGGGGAAACTATCAAAGTTAAGGATCAGTACATTTAAATGCCCAAAAAACCTCAGCATGTTCCAGGAACTGTAGGAAGGACTATATGGTTACCACTTTACAAAGCAAAGGCAGAGTGGCAAGAGATCAACTGAAAAGGTACTCAGGGGATGCAATCAAGAAAATTCTTAAAGAAGTTTGGATTTCATATATTTGGGAAGCCAACTGATATTTAAAGCAGAGATAGATATATGTTTTTAAATAAATCAAATAATAAATCGTGAACATAACGGCCAAAAACTGATACACAATGGTTATGTATCAATCGTAGAAGGGATAAATACATTATAAATTTAAACACTGATTGTTATCTAGTTATCACCTACATTACTATAGAGACATGTAACAAAGCATGAATTTACTTACGTTGAGCAAAGAATGCTTAAAGTTAAAAGTATAGTTGAGTTAAACAGGTGAACAAAAAAGAATGCTTACAGTGTTTTTATTTATAAAAGGGGGGGAGGAGTAACCTTACAGTGAAGAAATAAAAGAAACACTACACCCCAGCCAAGTGACCAAGGCCAACATCGACAATGCTAAATCATGTTAATACTCAACCCCGATACGATCTCATGAAATATAATAAATGGCACTTTACTTTTGCAGTCTTCCTATAAAAACTTATAAGCCAAGTAACATGTGAAAAATATATACCAAAATTAAATCTGAGACAGCCTATTAAATACTTGATCAGCATTCCTCAAAACTGTCAAGGTCATGAGAAATGAGGAATGTTTGAGAAACTCCCACAATCCAGAGAAATTAAAGGGATATGAAAATTAAATGTAATGTAGCATCCTGGATGGAATCCAGAAAAGGAAAAAGGACAATGAAAACAAGTAAAATATAGAGTTTAGGTGATAATGAAGCATCAATACTGATTCACTAGTTGTGACATACACATTATTATAATGTAAGATGTTCATAATAGAGAAAAAGCAGAGTGCAGAGAACTACCTGTACTATGTAAGTTTTCTGTAAATCTAAAACTTTTCTAAGCAAAAAAAAAAAAAATGTATTTAAAGAAAAAAATGAACTCTAAGAGGGTAATAGAAGCAAAATCTAGTTGTAAGTTTACTTAAAGTCCAAAAGGAAATAATGGTGTATTAAAGTGTTTGGAATGTTGTGGTAGCAGAGGAGATGGAAAAAAAGATAAATTCAAGGTATATTTTGAAGACAGAATAAAAAGAACTTGCTGGATAGACTTCTACTATTGCAGAATAAATAGGTCAGCAAATCCTCTCCTCTAAAAATTGTAAAACTGAACAAATTATCATAAATAACTATTTCAGGGATTTGGAAATTGCCAAAATATAAACAACAAATTGACAAGTATTTATTCATGGAAAACTACCAGAATATCAGGTAAGGCAGTAGGAGTCTGTGGACTTCTTGGCTGGGGTTGGTCTCATCACTAGCTCAGCTTGGTCTGTACAAGCAGAGCTGACCTTGAAATCCAGTTGCTAAATGGACTGACTTGATTTAGAGTGAAAGAAGAAAACCCAGACTGAATGACACTACTAATAAAAGGAAAAAAAACCAGGGTAAAAACGAATGAGGACAACCAGTAGCTCTACTAGGAGAAGGACAGTGTCTCAGTTGGGGAGAGAGGCAGGCCAGCTAAAGATTTTATGGGAAAATCTTGAAAATAAGAGAGCCATAGAAGTGCTAAAGGGACACTACAAATCCCTGGCTCACAAGGAAACTATGGGCACGTGAAGAGGAGACCCATTAGGGCCCAGGTACAAAGTAAAAATTGAAGCACACTTAAAAACTGCCTGGAATTTATGCTCTCTAATTCATACACATCCACTAGAAGATAGTCAAACCCTTAGAGGCTTGAGGTATTTGAATACAACCTCTTCCCAATCACTGACTGACCACTAAGTTCTGAGGTCACAGGGCAACCCTTAGGAAACTTGACTAAAAAAATACAAACGGAAACAAACAAAAATAACTAAGCAAGCACAGTAGCAGCCAAAAAACATGGGGAATAATATATTCCACAGAATAAATAGAAGTTGTTTTTTTAAAAAAAATTATTTTTTTGAGAACTAGAATTATCTGTCTAGTTCTCAAAAGAAATAAAAAAATTCCAAAACATGCAAAGAAAGAGTTAGGTGTGACCCATACTCAAGATTAAAAAAAAGAAAAAAAGCAGTCAATAAAAACTGGCTGGAGCCAAGTGTTGTAATTAAAGCTGATGAAAATGAGTCCACAAATAGGAAACCTCAACCGAGAAACAAAAACTACCAATACACTTTGGAGATATTGTGGGTTGGGTTCCAGATCACTGCAGTATCACAATAAAGCTAGTTGTAATCTTTTTGCTGGTGGAGGGTCTTGCCTTCGACTTGTAAAAATAAAAAAATAAAAAATAAAAAAATAAAAAAAGAACACTTGTGAAGTGCAATAAAGTGAAGTGCAATATAACAAGTATGCCTATATAAAAAAAGAACTAAAATGGAAATTCTAGCATTGAAAAGTAAAATATCCAAATGTAAACTGTGATGAACTCAACAGTAAATCTGAGATGGCAGAAGAAATAATTAAACTAAAAAATCAATAAAAATTATGCAATCTTAAGAATAGAGAAAAAAAGACTGAAGGAAAATGAACAAGGTCTCAGAGACCTGTGAGACAGTAAGCAGGCCAATATATTTTAATAAGTGTCTCAGAAGATAAGAAAAAAGGGGGCAGAAAAAATATTTGAAGAAACAATGGCTGAAAACTTTCCAAATTTCATGAAAACATCAATCTAGAGATCCAAAAAGTTCAATAAATCCTAAACACAATAAAACATCGAGATCTACACCAGGTACATCATAGTCACACTACAGAAAGCCAAAGATAATCGTAAAAGCGGAAAGAGAAAAATGACTCATCTTGTAGAGGGGAATAATACAATTAATGAATAACTACTATCACAAATAATAAGGTGGAATGAGGTGGAATGACATATTAAATGAAAAAAGAAAACAAAAACAAAAATGTCAAGCAAGAATCATATAGTCAGCAAGACTATAATTCAAAATAGAAGTAAAATAAAGACATTCCTAGATAAAGGCTGAGAGAATTAGCGCAAGAACTGCCTTATAAGAAATACTAAGGGGAGTTCTTTAGACTGAGAATTGACTTCAGAGACAGTAAGTTAAATCCTATTGTAAATGAAGACAAAGTGAAGAATACTGAAAACGGTAAATATAAAAGTAAGTTTAAAACATCATTAAAATGTTTTCTTTTTGCTCTTAAGCTCCTTGAAAAACACATGTATACTGTACTGTATAAAGCTCATTCATACACATAAAACATTCCACCCAGTAACAACAGCAAAACAAACATTCTTTTCAAGCACCCAAGGAACATTCACCAGAATTGACCTGGGCCATATCCTGGGCCACAAACCAAATCTCAACACATCTAAAAGAACTGAAATCATATAAATGTTCTGACCATAATAGAAGCAACCTAGAAAGTAATACTAGAAAGGCAACAGGAAAATCTCCAACACAACTATACAAAACAAAGATAAAGAAGTGGATAGAGGAAAAATTATAGTATCATGCTAGGCTGCTATTGTACCACCTCCCCCAACATATGCCCCATCTAATGCCTTTTTGAGCTCTTACAAATATAGAAAAGGGGTAAAGCAAGAATAACCTCTGTGGTGTTGGACTAGGATTGGAGGTATTATGAAATCATGTTTTTTTTAATATGTACAGATAAAAGATATATGATGTATGTGCATATATTTGTATGTACACGTACACATACACATTTGTACCTATACATGTTTTATAGCTTTGGCTACTGAGACGTGGGAACAGTGATAACCTACTCGCAATGAGTACAACTGCAAATTATTGATTTCTAAATACCAATCTCCACTCAACAGAACCAGGACTCCTTGAACATATGGGTTCTTTCCAAGTATGAATCTGGCAACTTGCAAGATGAGCCTGAAACATCCTACTGTGCCAGAAAGATACATTCCTTGTATACATACAAGGAATCATGGGACATGTCAAAAGGACACAGTAACCAGTGTGAAAGGGCTCTCACTAGTCAAATATGGAACAAGTTGAACATTAAAATAATAGATTATAACCCACTGAATATAAAAGAAATCTATGCATCCAAAGACATTATAAACAGATGAATCAATAAATGGAAAAAACTACAATGAGATATCAACTCACCCCTCTTAGAATGACTTATAAAAAAGACAAGAAATAACAAGTGTTGGCAAGGATATAGAGAAAGAGAACCCTTGCCCATCACTGATAGCAATGTAAACTGGTGTAGCCACTATGTTGAACAGTAGAGAGGTTCTTTAAAAAAATTAAAAATACAAGTATCATATAATCCAGCAATTCCACTTCTAGGGATTAATCCAAAAGGAAATGATAACACTAACTCAAAAAGATATACACACCCCCATGTTCAATGAAGCACTATTTACAACAGCCAAGGCATGGAAACAACCTAAGTGCCCAAAAATGAATGAACGGATAAAGCAAATGTGGTAATGTATACATTCATATATGGATATAGATACAGATCTGTATATCAGATATACATCAGAACTCCTACAACTCAATAATAAAAAGACAACCCATTTTTTTTAAAGTGCCAAGGATATGATAGGCATTTCTCTAAAAAAGATACAAATACAACCAATAAGTACATGAAAAAATGCTCGACATCATCAGTCTTCAGAGAAATGTAAATCAAAAACACAATGATACTTCACATACACTAGCATGGTTACAATAAAAAACAAGTGTTGACAGGATGTGAAGAAACTGGAACTTTTACACATTTCTGGCAGAAATGTAAAATGCTATAGTCAGCTTTGGAAAACAGTCTGGCTGTCCTGCACAAGGTTAAACAGAGTTACTATATGATGAAGCAATTCTACTACCCAAGAGAAATGAAATCATATGTCACACAAAAATCTGTATACAAATGTTCATAGCAGCATTTTCCATAATAGCCAAAAGTGGAAAAACCCAATGTCCATCAACTAATGAATGAACAAGTGTGGTATGTCTAGAAAATGGAATATTTAGCCATAAAAAGAAATGTAGTAACATGGATGAACTTTGAAAACATTATGTTAAGTGAAAGAAACCAGTCATAAAAGACCATATATTAAATGATTTCATTTACATGAAATGTCCAGAACAGGCAAATCTACAGAGCCAGGAAAGAAACTAGAGGTTACCCATGGTGGGAAGATGGGAGGATCGGGAAGGAGGTGAAAGGACTGGGGGGTGATGGCCAAAGAGTACAAAGAATCTTTTTGTTATAATAAAAATGTTCTAAAAATGTTCTAAAAATGTTCTAAAAAATGTTCTTAAACTGTCTGCCATGATGGTTAGTAATATTTAGTAAATATTACTAAAAACCACTGAATTGTATACTTCAAATACGTGAATTATATGGTATGTGAATTATAGCTCAATGACAAAGTGCTAGAATATGGGGAAAGAAAAATATTTCCTATAGATAGTGGCAGAAACAACTGCATACCTTACTTCGTAACATACAAAAATTAACTCAGAATGCATCATAGATCTAAATATAAGAACTAAAACTATAAAACTACTAGTAAAAAAAAAAGTTAGTGACCTTGAGTTTGGCAAAGATTTCATTTTCTTAGTGTCTTTCGAAGAGCGACAGCACAAATTTTAAAAAAAAGAGCATTCAACTTCAACGAAACTAGTAAACTTCTGTTCTTCAAAACACTATAAAGAAAATGAAAATGCAAGCCACAGACTAGGAGAAAATAGATACATAACATATGATCAACAAAGTGTTTGTACCTAGAATGTGTAAAATACTGTTACAACCCAATAATAACTTAAAAAATAAAGAAAAGGGCAGAAGATTCAAACACACATTGCACCAAAAAAGATTTACAGATGGTAAATGAACACATGAAAGATGCTCAACATCATTACTCATTATGGAAATGCAAATCGAAACCACAATGAAATTCCAAAAGACTGGCCATCCGAAGTGTCAAAAAGGATGTTATGTAACTAAAATGCTCATATACTGCTGTTGAGAATGTCAAATCGTACAATCACTTCGGAAAACAGTCGGGCAGTTTCTTAGAAAAGTAAACATACTCTTACCATACAAAGCAACTATCATGTTCCTTGGTATTTACCCAAATGTTAACTTGTTACCATGAGTTGAAAACTACATTCACACAAAAACCTGCATATATATGTTTATAGCAGCTTTATTCATAATTGCCAAAACCTGGAAGCAACTAAGATGTCCTTTTCAATAGATGAATGGGTAAACAAACTGTGGAACATCCAGACAATGGAATGTTACTCAGTGATAAAAAATAATCAGCTATCAAGACACAAAAAAAGACAGGAGAGAACCTTAAATACATATTGCTAAATAAAAGAAGCCAATGCGAAATGGCTACATACTGTATAATTACAAGTATATGACACTCTGGAAAAGGCAAAACTATGGAGGCAGTAAAATCATCGATGGCTGCCAGGGATTCAGGGGAGGGAGAGAGGGATTAATAATAGGTGGTCCACAGGAGATTTTTAGGGCAATGAAACTAGTCTGTATGATACTATAATAATGGTAGATATGTGTCATTATACATTTGTCAAGACACATAATATGCATAACACAAAGAGTGAATCCTAATGTAAACTGTTAATTTAGTTATAGTTACTAATTATGTATCAATATAGGCTCATCAGTTGTAACAAATGTATCACATTAATGTGAGATGTTAACAGAACAAGGAGGGGGTGAGTATAAAGGTACTTTACCTTCAATGTTTCTGTAAACCTAATACTGTTCAAAAAAAAATAAAGTAAAATTCCCTACTTTTTGCCTTCGGAAAGAAGAAAAAACAAACACCCACAATGAGATTCAAAAAATGGCCATCTGAATGTTGGCAAGGATGTTATAACACTAAAATATTCATATTGCTGCAAAAAATGTCAAATGGTACAACCACTTTAGAAAACAGTTTGGTAATTTCTTATGATCTATCTACTCATTTCACTCCTAGGTATTTACTCAAGAAAAATAAATACATATGTCCATACAAATACTTGTATACAAATGTTCATAGCAGTTTTGTGTGACGGCCCCAAATTGGAAATTCGATGTTTACACAGATGAAGTTAATTTATACTAACAAAAAGCAGATCATTGGTTGCCTAGGGAAAATGGATACATTTGTTACAAGAGACAAAATAGTGATGGGATTACAAAAGGGAATGAAGCTTTTTGAGGTATGTTTATAATCTTGATAAAGGTGGTAATTTCACAGGTATATACATGTCAAAATTTACCAAATAACATACTTTAAATGTGCAATTTATGTCATTATCTCACTCAAGATATATAATTATTTTGCACATATGTAGGGCGAACCATATGTCCCAATTTGCACACAAATAACTAAAACTAAATTACAAATTTCTTAAAGCTTATAATACTGCTTCCCTTTGACATTCCTAAGATTTTTCAATAACTATTCAGTGAATTTTAAAATGAAAATAGTTAAGAAAAAAACTAATATAACTTCCATTCAAAAGTCAATTATATACTCTTGAACCGTACAATAAAAAAAATTTTGATTAATAAAACATCCATACAGCCTTTTATGTCTGATTATATGGCAGAAAACAGAATGGAATAATATCTTCGAAACGCTGAGGGAAAAATAACCACCAATCTAGATTTTCACAAGTAACTAAAATATTTAAGAATAAGAACTGAAGATTTCTAACAAACAAAAATCATTATTTATCATGAACAGACACCTAGTTGAGGAACCTCTAAAAGACATATTTCAAAAAGGAAAGTGTTTCCAGGAAAACAAAAGCTAGCAAGAAATTGGTAAACATGGTAAACCAAAGCAAGTATTAACTGTATAAAACAATAAAAAAATGCTTACTTCAGGAAATGAAAAGAACAAGGTAGAATTATAATACGGAATAACCATAACAAAGGAAGTGATTTAAGTTATTCGCCCATGTGGCATTCTGGAAACTTGTCCCTCCTACCATCCCTACCTCCCACGTGATTTACTAAGTGTCACCAAATTAACAGAGTGTGGTCCCACACTCTTTGCCATAACTGATTGATAGTCGAGAGGTGGGCAACTGACGCAAGCAGGGGCAAACACAGACAGTCTCTAGAAATTACAGATTACCAAAAGCAAAAAGTAGAAGTCAACAGGTATTGAGCTGTGCTAATGAAGGGCTACATTCCTTGCTAATACCCATCTTTTATTTCTGCTGTCTGAAATGCTTCCTCCCTTTTTCCTACTTGTCCAAAACATCTTTTAATAGCCCAGCTTAAACATTCCCTACCCCTCTCACCTGGTTATCTTTCCCTCTATAAATGACAGAAGTGGAAAATAATTATCCCCTGTGGACTGTCAGCGTGGTAGGCATTTCATATATATTACCACCTAACCTTAACTACACTGGAATGACAGCAATTGCTGTCTCACCATTGATCATGGCAAAGAGTCTTCTTTCTTAAAAGATGTTACTTCATACAATAGCTTCCTAATCACTCTATATGTTTACCCGTTTTCTATTGCAGCTATCGACTACAACATTCTCAAATATAGGAAGTGTACCTTCCACTTTATCTTATCTCCATCCATCTTCTCTCTTTCCTCCACTTCTCCTCTCCTCTTTCAAAATACACCCTTCCTATTTCTCAGCCTCCCTCATTACTACAACTACTAAAGAGCTACTATTAGACTTCTTTTGACCAATACACGTAGGTGAAAGTAGTGAAAGTTTCTTCCACGTAAAAGCTTTAAAAGCCACAGCACGTTTTGACACATTTTATTTTTTCCCTCTGTTCTGATATGATATTGTGATTTATAAAAACATTTATTTCGTCTTCATCCTCTTTTCTGGAACAGAGCTCCTAAAACCCTTGGAATTTTCTAAGTGATAAGAACACAGGTGTCTTTTGAAATTCAAAACAAACCCCATTAAAACACATCTAAATTTCTGTTAATGAGATGACTTTTGAACAGCACCCAAAGGTGGAGGCTGGTTGCCAGGGGAACCAAAAGGGTTGGAACCCTGGCTCATGGGAAAGAGAGAAAGGTAGGAAATTAAGTTCAACTGCCAATGGCCAATTATTTTAATCAATCGTGCCTAGGTAAAAAATCTTCCATTTTAACGGGGGTTTTTAACTCAAAAGGAGACCTTCTGGGCTGGCAGACACCTGGAAGTGCCGAGTGGCACACTCAGGGAGAGCATGAAAGCTCTCCCTCAAACCCCACCCCCACACCCACCTTCTCCATACCGTGTCCTATGCATCTCTTCCATCCGGCTGTTGCTGAGTTATATCCTTCTATAATAAACTGGTAATCTAGTAAGTAAAGTTTCCTGAATTCTGTGAGCCATTCTTGCAAATTAATCAAATCCGAGAAGGGGGTGATGGGAACCTCCAATTTATTGCCAGTCAGTCAGATGCATAGGTAAGTTACCTGGCCTGGCAACTGGGTCTGAAAAGGGACAGAAGTCCTGTAGGAGTGAGCCCTTAACCTGTGGGATCTGACACTATCTGCAGGTAGGTAGTTTCAGAATTAAGTTAAATCACAGCACACTCAGCTAGTATCACAGAATTGCATGGTGTGTGGAGAACCACACACACACACACACACACACACACACACACACACGTATTTAGTGACCCAAAGTGTGAGAAGTACTGAGTACAATATAAAAGAAAGTATAGTGTTTTTTTCTTTACACCTGGCAACCAGTAATGTTCCAGATAATGGCTGCTCCCAAGTGAGGTTCCAAAGCAGGACCCAAAGTAAGAATGACAATACTGAGAAGTCCCCCAACTGACTTTCGATGAACATAAAGAATGAACAACAAAAAATCAACCTTTGTTGTCTTAAGCCACTGAGATTTGGGGGGTACTATTCAAAGCCTGTTTGGAATGATTTAAAATCACATGGAAAATTCCTAACACTCATTCTATTCAAGAAATGTTTTCTCAATTCTGACAAAGTACATTAAATTCTCCAATACTACTACTCCTAGTACCAGAAAAGTGAACACACTTCCCATATCATTTAAAATGTACTATTTATTGTCACCTCACTGAAAAGTGTACATAACACAAAGAATCATACAGATTTGCCCAAGTATTTATCAAAATTCTTTGACTTAGCGATTATAATGAGGTGAAATTATCTGAATTTGGCTCTGCTCATGAAAATGTTTTGTGCATTTTTGAGGAAGCATACGTTTCTAAAAACTATTAAACATAATTGCTTACTTTTTAGTTGTCATTCGAAATTAAGGTTTCTAAAGGTGAGGAATTCTAATTAACATGGAAGGAAATAATATGTTTTCAATAAAAGAAGATATAAGGCATGGAAATGCATTTTTGAGAGAATTAAAAGAAAATGGTTTGTCCTAAATTAAATTGGTTATTTCTGAATGAGTAAGAAGAGACAAGGAAAGTTGTAGGTTTGTGAAAAAGCAATCTTGAGTAGTCAAGCTCAATATGATTAAAATAAATTTAATTAAATGAATTTAATCAAAAGCAAGCTGATGCAAAATTAGTTTGGTTCTTTCTCTCTGTTAAAAGGACAAAGTTTTCCTGTACTATTGGTATGCTCTTAATAAGAAATTAGGAAAGACAACTTTATGATTTATTAAAATTATTTCCTGTGCTCTGCAACATGTCTTCAATTACTTAAACCAAATATTTGTTTGTTTGTTTGTTTATTTAGGTGAGGCAACCCTTGGTTGACCTCACAGATTTCAAGGTCAGCTCATAATCCCTTATTTTTTAATTTTTTATGCCTACAGCACCTGGTCTTCCTGGCTGGTCTCCCATCCAAGTACTAACCAGGCCAAACCCTGCTTAGTTCCCGAGATCAGACAGGATCAGGCTGATTTAGGGTAGCAAGGCTGTAGACTCAAATCTTAATTTTTAAGAGTTAAATTTTGCTTCTGTTTAAATTTTGCTTCTGTAATTGCTTGTAAAGTCTTTAATGGTTACCACGATTAAACGGATAACTAAAGTACAGGAATCTCTCTTTACAAAAGGGGAAAATGAAACTAATTAGCCTTACTTGAGGTTGGGAAAGTGGATTTTAATCCAATCGCCCCCTTTTCAGGATAAAAATGTACCAGTGATGATTTGTATCACTGGGGTAGAAGCATTCCTATGTCCAAAGGCTATAGCCACAGGAGTTTCTCTGCTCGAAAAAATCCCCACACAAGCCCCAAAGTAATCAGGGGATCCACTTTACAAGACAAATTCTACACCAGGTATGCAAAATTTGTCTGATATTGCATTTCCATTGCACTTATCAGCCCCAGTCCTCAGGCTTTGTAGAACCAATCAGACCATCGAAACTCAACTGGCAAAACTTGCTGAATTTTTTAATTTGCTTTGGCTAAAGCCCTTCCTTTGTATTGCTTAACCTAAGATCGACACCCTTTGGTAAACGTTGATTGTCCCCTTTTGAAATCATTACCAGAAAACCTACAGACTAAATCTGAGAATAAATTAACCTGCCTAATGGAGACCCTCTGACTTACTGTCAAGAACTTATCCTCGAATTTCCCTTGTACTAGCAGCTGTTTTGGACCCATACGCATTTTCTTTTGTTTCTGACCAGTCAATGATGCCAAATTTGTATGTCCTGATAGAAAGAAGTGCTGTTAGTTGATGAAAAGTAAATCATTTTAAATGTGAATCATGCCTTTTATCTTGCTAGAAGGAATTTTAACCCTGACACTGATATTTGATCAGTTATCCAAGGGGAAAGAATGTGAATTTCAATCGAAGTAATTTAGAGCAACAAGGTAAGATAAAATTGATGGATAAGAAAAACTTTGTGTGTGACCTTTATGAAAATTTTAGAATGTGTACTTTTTTCCAAAACCTTAAACTAAAAAGGAGTAATTTCAAATATAAGAAAATTTCCTTCAGATACGAGTAATATCTCAACAGTAGTCAGTCAACCAGCTTAGGGCTGTAACTTTTCTTACTTCACTCTCGGAGCTAACTGTATTGAATAGAGTTCAGTATTTTAAAGATTACTTTTTGAGTTCCTTGTCTTCTATGTCATGCGTGTTTAAATCTGAAATGCATTTTAAGTGATATTAGAGAGAATAAGTCTAACATTTTTAAAAACCTATTGCTACGGACAACATTTAACGTAATTTTAAAAGTTAATGATCCTGTACATCGCATTACTGGAATTAAAGTGTACACATGACTGATGCACTGGTGTTTTGAGGTGGAAAGAAAAAATCTTTTTCCAGGTATCACCCACCAAATGATACCTACATCCCTACACTTTAGTAGGTGCTATAGAGGATATAGGAAAGAAATGAGATCTAGTACTATTTATTAAGAAATTTTAACTTGATAGAAAAGATCAAACTGTTATCTGACAATTAGGGAAAAGTCTGTCTTCACTGGCAGTTGATCTTCTCAATCATTAATACAGAAAATGTTTCAACCAGAGACAAGGCATCTGGTATACAGGATTATCATATAAACCAGCAACATTCTGGAACCTAGAAAATACAATTCGTTGGATCCTTTAGAGCACCTATCTTAGCCTAAACACTGCAATGAAACTAATATCAGATTCATGAGAATGGGTAAAAAATCATAGAAAAATTTAATTGTTCCCTTTCCACCTCTAAAAGTATAGGGTCTTTACCCTTATAAATTTGAGCTGTTTCCTTAATTGGTATAACCTGCCACACATTAGTACTATGTTCATAAGGATTTTGTTCTATTAGCCATTATAAATTTCACAGCTAGTTACATGATAAACGAATTATTGTCTGTAAATCTGAATGATTCTAGCGCTTCTGTGAACGTACTTTTTAATTCCAATACTAGTTTATGTATACAGCAAATAAATCCAGTTGTATAATTTTTAAAGCCATCAATAGAAAGCATGTAAGACTGGTTTGTTTCATTTTTTCTTTTTAACTCTTAATTTTTTAGCTCTTCCGTCACATTCCTTTTAACTCTTCTCAGATTGTGGCTGAATCTTGTTCATTCCAAGATGACAGGAGGTAGAATTTTGAGACTACAGGAGCCACCAATTCCTTAAAACTGTTGACCCATGAACTGGCCTTGGCACTGCTCAATTAGATATACTGATGTGAAAACCTAACCAGAACAATTAAGTAGAGCCATCAGAGCTCAACAAAGATCTCTAGACCCCCTGGCTCGAGTCATTCTCCACAAAAGAGTTGCCTTAGATTATTTGCTTGCATCCATCCCAAGGAGGAGTTTGTGCTGTAGCTAATATCTCTTGCTGTACCTGGTTAAATAACTCTTTCTAGGTAGTTAAAAATAACCAAGCATCTTAAAACCACAGAATCTCTTAAAGGACATCCCACTTATACCACGAGTTAGGGCTAGTTAGGGCTTAAATTTTCTGATATTTTCAACTGGCGCCCAACTGGGCTAGGGGCCATTTTAAAGTAAGGTCTGGACTGCAAATTGTTCTACTCATCATTGTTCTAATTTGTTTAATACCTCATTATCAAGCTGCTGATGTTATATATAACTGAGACAGGACATCACTTGTAAAATTCTTAATCTTTTAGTAGGAAATGAAATGGGACATCTCTTGCAGAGTTAATCTTTTTATTAAACCTAGTTGTTTTCTTCCCTCTTTTCTTTGGAAAAAAAGGCCTTCTCCCTCAAATCCTGACAATTGCCCCAAACTGGTGACTCAGATCCTCCAGCTATTGATAAGGGTCATCAGCCCACTGTTAGCAGAAATGGTATTAAGCCAGGCAGGGCTCTAAGAGTCTGAGAGGGGAGGGAACTTTAGGCCAAAAATCTTTTTTTACTCTTTAAGAAATGTATTAACCAAGCCTGCTTCCCTTTATTCATTTAATAGGCAAATCAATAATAGAAATTAATAGATATATGGTTTAAAATAAGTTTTTATCTTCTTTTCCTTGTCTAGGGACTGAGGTGGCACTTTAGCAGGAAACCCAAGACCCCATCCTGACTGAGGAAGAAAGGGAAAGAGCTCCATGAAACCCCCTGTAGGCAGAGACTACAGCCATTCTCAACAGGAAGCAGATACAGAAGAGACCTCCCGTCCCTCAACATCCATAATAATAATAAGGGGGTTCATGACTCTTAGAAAAGAGGTAGGCAGGAAAGTTAGGGGATTTCGGGTCTGCCTGCAAAGACACTGAGGTCATCCTATCCTAGAAGGAGTCTGCCCTAATCCGCCCACAATTAAGCAAACCAGAAGGCATTTTTTTTAACTCAAAGAAACCAGTAGGCAGAGAATTAGGTACCAGTTTAAGCCAGTCACTTGCACCTGCCACATGAAGACCCCAACGACCTTCAACTCACCTGAGCCTCATTATACTATTATTATAATATGATGCATACGCCCAGAAGTTCATTAATATCATTATAACAGACTGAATTCTGGGAACAAACATGCGCAGAAAGCAAAATGATGAATCACTGAGTCCTGTCAGTCTTAGCTGTCAATCAAGAATATCCACTCCTGTAAGAAAAGTAACCACCCACAGCAAAAAGGAATAAAAGCCCCGAAGGCTTTGTTACCAGGCCTTTTGAGCCATGCTTCTCTTGCTCAAGCCCGCATCCACATCTGGTAGTGTACTTTCCCTAATAAAACTTTTCTTTTCTACTGTATTTCAGTGTCTTGCTCAATTCTTTGTTCAAGAACCTGGACAACGTGCCAGGAGAGGATTCCCGCTCTCTGGTAACATAAGCAGCTAGCTAAAACCTATAAATAAAGATTCAAGTGATGACTGCATGAATAGAAATGACATACCAACTTACTGTCTCCTTTAATTTAGAATGATCTGAACTCTTGTTCTACTATACATGAATTGCTTGAACATATATCTAGATCAAGAAGATATAGGCTAACTAGACTCAAAAGTCTGATTGTCTTTTGCCAATTGCTCTTGATTTACCCAATGTTTGCAGAATTAATGCCTGTATCTACTTTTCAGCTCCTTTGATATTGTTTATTCCAGTGATTTACAGTACAATGCTGAAAGATCTTGCTAAAGCCTCAGTAATTCAACACCTCATGGCAAAATCTACCTCAGAAACCTTCCAGTTTTAACAGATACCTCATGAACCTTTTAAAGGTAGATGGCCCTAAGTGCTCAGTTGGCTACAGCCCAAACTTAGGAGTACAACCGAAGGACTAGGTGGACCTGGAACAGGAAGCCAAACCACTCCGACATTGACATGGGACAATATGCACCTAAGACAGACAAACCTGATTGATCATCAACGCTGTTTGCCAAAAGGTTTCTATAGAAAGAAATGTGGACCCCACGAAGATTCATTTGATGTGAACC
This sequence comes from Eidolon dupreanum, assembly GCA_028627145.1. Classification (NCBI taxonomy): domain Eukaryota; kingdom Metazoa; phylum Chordata; class Mammalia; order Chiroptera; family Pteropodidae; genus Eidolon; species Eidolon dupreanum. The sequence continues at coordinate 82,440,393 of CM053503.1, read as the reverse complement.
CCAAGAAGGAATTTATCTGCTGAGATTGGACTCTCCATCTTCAACCGCAGGCCCACATTTTATGAATAATAAGGCCTAGAGACCATTTGCTGACAGTGGCATCTCACATACTCTATACCAGGAAGAAGCTCAGACTGAATTCTCAGCTTCCTCCACTTGTTTATAAGCCCGTTTGAATCAACCACTGCAGGGAAACCCTGGTTTCACCTTTCTACCACCAGAATGAGACTTGTCCCATCTAATTAGAACTGTACAATTTGGTGCCTCATTTACATAAGTTAGACCTAATTGGGAATCTGAGTAGGAACTTTCATTATAAAAGGGGCCTCCCCTTTGTCTTGGTAGAACACAATTTAAGTTGCTACCTGAATCTGTGTCTCCTGGGCTGCAGCTCCTTTTGTTCAAATAAATGTGTTTTATTCTTTATTACAGTCTAAAATTAATTTTGGTTAACACCTGTGTGGACGACAGGTTTCTACAATAACTAATAATGTTTTTGAACATTTATTATATGCTAGGCACATACTAAACACACTGTCACATTTAAATCACATAACAAACCTGTGAGTTAGGTACTATTATCTCTAATTTACAGATAAGGAAAGTAAGACTAAAAGAGGTTAAACAATAGAGCTGGGAGTCACATTCAGGATGGTCTCCCAAGTTCACACTCTTAACTACTTACTACCTTTATTTTCTTCCTTATCTGTTCTGTACTTAAATTTTTTCAATAACTATTATAATCGTAATCAGTTAATGTATATGGTTTCCTAATTTAGTTAATTTAGTTCAACTGCTGCTTCACCTTCAAGGCTTTCTGGAAGTATGCTCCCCACCCTGGTACAGAGTAGGTACTCCATGAATGATAAAATTACTCTAGTAAAGTAAATCCAATCCTTTGGTTGCTCTGATAAAGCAGGGACAGCATTGTGCAACTGTTCAGAGTACAGATTCTGGAGCAGACTGCCTGCATCAAGTCCCAGCTCCATCACACACAACGAATGTGAACATGGGCAAGTTAATTACTGTCTCTGCTTCAGTTCCCTCACCTGTAATCTGAGAATAAAAATAGTAACTAATTCATAAGATGGACAAGGATTAAATGAATATCTTTAAAGCAGTATTTAAATCAGTGTCTAGAATGTAGAAAGTTTTAAGCTTGCTAATAAAATAAATAATACCACAACAGAGAACAAAGAAAACTGGTAAATTCAAAACTTTGTCAAGTCATCAGTAATTTGGTAGGCATCGCCTTCTAAGAATCTTAGAACACTGTAAAGAGAGGTCCCTTCTGTGTAAACACTTGGTTCCAAGCACTGTGCTTGCTAAGTGTTGAGGCAGCAAAATCAACAAAACACTGCCTCTGCCCCTGAAGAGCTAACTTACTAGTGGAGAACACAGAGCTGGTCTCAAGGCATTGTGGTTAAGTACAATGGCAGAGCCAGATATAAAGTGCTCTAGGAGCATTCTGCCTGAGGTAGTGATGAACAGGGGTGTTAATTTGGGAATTAATCAAAAGAATACTGATAAAAATCACACCTTAAACTATTCTTTTGATTTGTCATGATTAATTATTAAAATCCACACTAAATGACTAACTGCACAAAAGGGAGAAAAAAATATCTTTAGAAAAAAACTTTCAAAGTTCATAAACCACACAGCGTTTTTTAAATTTATGGTAACATGAATCTCAAACAAAACACTGGAGTACTTATTATAAGAAAAGCAGTGTGCTAATTACAGGAAGGACTCGAAAGAAGATTCTATTTCTATCCTCCTGTCAACTGGGAAGACAAAGTACAGTATGAAAAGAAATTAAGAAACAATGCAAGAGTTAAGTAACAATAAAAGCAACAATACGAGAGATGTTACAAAGCAATTATTTGATTAACCAGCATGAGAAACAAAGTCAACCAATGCTCCCAACAAACCCCAGGGATACCCAAAACAAAAGAAAGTTATACAGACATGTTTTCTTATAACTGTGTGTTTTACAGATAATAGACATATACACACAACGTTTGAGGATGAGGAAAAAGATTTTTGATTTCTACATATACAGTTCACCCTGATTTACAAAAGAGATGTGTAGAAAAACTTCACATAAACTGTTTCATAAATTAAATCATATTATTAATGAAAGAATGAAATAAATCCTCATCTGATCCCAGAAGCTAAGCAGGGTCGGGCCTGGTTAGTACTTGGATGAAAGACCAACTAGAAGACCAGGTGCTGTATGTGTAAAAAATAAAAAATTAAAAAATAAAAGATTGTAGGCTGACAAGGTCTTTGTAATCTATGAGGTCAAACAAGGGTTGCCTTGCCTATAATAAAATAACTAAAATAAATCCTATTATGAGCCCTTCTTTAAACCAATCATTTCTATCTGGCTTGATTAAAATGAAGTTTACTTCTTAATGTAACCAACACAACTCAGAAATTCATAATATTTACTAACTTATTATGAGATGAGAACAGAGTGAAGTTAAAAAAAACATTATTCCTGAACTTCACATAGTGGTAGAATTAGGACAACAATTTAGATCTTCTGACTCTCAATCCAGTGCTATTTCACCAGAAAATATAGTTTTTTCAAAATATTTTTTCGTAAATCCACCCTTCCTTTATTATATATCTGGCTATTCCTGTGCAACAAATATTGGCTTAAAAAAAAAAACACTTAAAAGAAACACACTCCCTGAGTTAAAGTACAAGAAAAAATAGGCATTGAGTTTTTTCCATTTCTGTCAAACCAGGTTACTTTTTATGCATAACATAAGACATCTTGAATTCATAATTAAAAATCTTAAAAATCCACAAAATCAGAATCTGATTAATACATATAGCTGCACAGGTTATTTTACAACTCTTGTGTTTTTGTTTCTATCTATAGGCCAACAAAAGATTGTTGACAGTGAAATACAAAAGCCAGCCTAAGATCAGCAATTGATGCTACAACTATTAGGTAAAAGGTTAGTGGAGAACAGGCAAGCACTACAGTGCTAATTTATCATACTACAAATTACAGCCTAACTGCAGATGGAAAAATATACCTTACCTTAACCCCTGTAATCAAGTAATCAAACTCAGCATCACAAATAATGGGACTTGACACTGTTATGTCTCCTGATGGGAAGCAATGTGAAGTACCAGCATCACTTAGTAGTTATTCTTACCCAAAAATATTTAATTTGAAACTAATCAACCTTTTAAACCTAGCTTACAGTTTGGTAATATAGAGGAAACAGGAGAACACTCTCAATGACACCACAAAAAGAAAAAAAATCAGAAAAATCAAGAGTGTGACTTATTTTATAAAACGACTTGAAAAACTTGTCTTTTTAAAAGGGGGAGGTAAGGCTATTCTAGAAGAGTTCAAATAAATTTAACAACCAAATGCAGTGAATAAAACTTGATGGGATCCTGGTTTGGTGGAGTTGGGTGTAAAAATCCATAAAAGACCTTTCAGTACAAATGGGGAGATTTAAATATGGATGATATTAGATTATATTAAGGAATTAGCAATAAGAAACTATTAACTAATTATCAATAAGAAAATATTAACTAAAAAATTAACAATAATGGTATTTTGGCTGTGTAAGAAAATGTCTTTATTTTTAGAGATACATACTGACATACTTAGGTGTAAAGTGCCATGACACCTACAGCTTAGTTTCAAATGGTTCCACCAAAAATAATACACACATATTTACAGATAAAGCAAATATGGCAAGATATCAACAAATGTTGCATCTACAGGGTCATCATATGGATGTTCACTATTATCAATGTTCTGTATGTTTAAAATTGTTTCATAATAAAAAGGGGGCGGGGAGGGAGCCTAGCGATCTCCAATTTTGACAAGGAAAAATACAACCTGAAACCAAAGCTGTGGGAACTATCAAGAACCAAACACGACTTCATTTTAATACAGCGTCTATTATATATAGTTCACCCCTTTGGTAGCAATAAGGTTAACCAGGAATGAAAGCTCTACCTGAAAACAAAGGCTTAAAACATTGAGTCTATAATGTAAGCCAATTATTTGAGATAAGCCTTTAATAGCTAGTTCTCGCAAAAGAGACACATGGAGAGCATGACTAGATAACCAATCTTAATTAGGTATCATATTCAATATAATTCAACAAGGCTCAACATGTTTATATTTTAACCAAACAACAAATCAATCTGTGAACCATCCACTTGTTAACACTATAATTTGATATTTTCTCTACAGACATTACATACATTCTACCACAAATTTTCTTAAACCTGATAATATACTAGAAAAAATTAGAATACTATAATTGTGCATTAATAGATTTCTTAAACATCTGCAAATATGCATGAAGCTTCAATTACTCAAAGAAATTTATCAACATTTTCTTCTGAAAAGAGAAATGTAAAGGCTCTTTTTCACTAACCATAATCAAAGATATAGTACAGGCAAATGTTAAAATAATTTTCTGTTAGTTTATAAACCCTGATTAGTGGCAACACACAAGTGAAAGAAAAAAATTACCATTAAACTATAACTTTCTACAATATTCTACGCATTAGATTTTGACACTCAACTCAGAAATATTGCATAAGACAATGCACAAATTACTAAGTGTGTTGCCATTGCCACATAATCCAGCGACAAATTTTGCAATAAGGAAATCTCAAGCAAATAACTCAACTGCGAGTTCCCTGTATGCATCAAGAATAAACTGCACAAGTAAACTTGTAACTTTTCAAAAAATATGCAGTTTTACCAAATATATTTCTTCTTTTTGATAAGAGGGGAAATGTTTTCTGCTCAGTCCTACTGCAAAAAAGGTAAGGTCCCAGAGGCACCTTTTAAAAGTAATAATTTTTTTAAGTCAAGAAAATGATCTGGCTAGAACACAGTAAAACACATCCAACAACCTATGTTGGGAACAACTAAACTATACCTACCTATATATTTAGAATGTACTCTCAGGAAGAAAACTCTGCAGCTATTCTTATTTTCCTCATATTTTGCAAGACGCGGAACTAAAGACAAGGCATCATATTCGAATGAAGGCTTCTCAGATTATCAACTGCATAACCTTGGGCAAGTCCCTTGACCCGAACCTCAATCTATTCATCTGTAAAATGGAAGCCACGTACCCATCTCATTGGGTTGAGATGATGTGAGACAGTGCCTGGCACACAGTTAAGTGGTTAAGTGCTAGCAAAAGGTTCTGTAAAGAGAGAAAGGGGAATTAACCCTGATTAATAGATTACCATAATGTGGAGTGCAAAGACAAGCATTTATTCGCTTACTGCATGTAACATTCCTGCTTCTCCCAGGGACCAGCTGCAATCTTCCTTTTAAAATCCCTGCAGAGTACGTGTCTGACAGCTACATAGCCCAGAAGTCTACTTCACTCAGACCTAGGCTTCAAGACAGGATGCAAGGGGTCCAAGATGCGGTCACCGGGAGCAAGGAGCAGGGCGACCACCTAGCGAAAGCTCTGTTCCAGGAGCTGCGCATAGGCCGGCTGCAGCCCCCTCCCCGCTTCCGGCCCCGCGCGCGCGCGCACACAGACGCGCACACGCACACGCACCTACCGGCCTCTCAGCGTGGACGTGGGGAGCCGCAGGCCTGAGGAGGGGCCACCGCCGGCCTCCTAGCCCGCCCCTCCGCCCCGCTCAGCCTGTCACCGCGCCCCCCAGTTGGGGGAGGCCGAGGGCCCCTGGGGGCCGGAGGGGCGCGCAAGGAGTCGGGCACAGGCCGGGATGCCAGGCCCGTTCCTCCTTCACATGGAGCCCGGGCCGGGTGGTGGGCGCGCGGGCCGTCTCGGGAGGCTGGAGCAGCTCGCCGCCCGCGGTGCTTCTCTCCGCCGCGGTCCCGAAGTCCGCGGGAAGCTGGGCAGGAAAGTAGGAAGCCGCGGGCTGGGCGCCGCCAGAGGCCGGAGAAGAGGTGGGAGTGGCGATCCTTCGGCTGGGGATGCCGGGCCTCCAAGTCGTCGTCCTCGTCGCCGCACCGCCGCCGCGCGAATCGCGCGACCCCCGAATGCCGCACCCAGCGACCACCCCACCTTCGCCAGGAACCGCCGCTGAGGCAGTCCGGCCGCCACTACACTGGACCCGTGACGTCGGGCGTAGCACGGCGTACGTCACGGCCGGTTCGCTCGTACGCGCTCAGCCCTCCGCCCAGACGAAACAACCCGCCGCGGGCGCGCGCCTTGCCCGGAGCCTCGAGCTGAGGCCAACGGTAGCGTGCTTGCGCCTGCGCAGTGCCCAGCGCCCAGCAGAGACCTCCCTCCCCGTTCCCCAGCCCGCGGGGCGGGGCCGGGATTCCCGGTTGGCTTCGCCCCTAGCTCCCAGTAGCCTCTCCTGCTGCAGAGCGCGGCGCGCACGTTGGCGCACGTCGATCTCGCAGCGTCCGCGGGTATTCGTTGGTGCCGGGACTTCGGAGCAAATCCCGAAAGCGTCTGCGCGTCGACTGCGGGCCTGGAGCGGAGCCGCGCAGAAACGAGAGGCTGCGACTGACTCGAGTCCAGGGCAAGTCGTTGTCAGGCGAAAAGCCATCTGCCTCTTACTTTGGGGATCTCGTTTCAGAATTTTTTTTATCAAAGTCTTTTAAAAGTTATTATCCGCTTGTCACCTAACCGTAAACCACCCCGCAGGAGAGCGGCTTTCAAAGTTGTACAGGGGTTCTCTGCTTAGTTTTTATCACCGCTCTGTATGATAACAGATGAGACCTCGGCCCAGAGAGAGGAGCGGTATCCACGCACGGAGCTACTGGCCGGGCCTAAAAACCCAATATCTCCCTGGCGTTGTAGGCCCTCTGTGATGCGGCTAACCTGCTACATTCCATATTTTCACCCCATGCTTCTCTGATCCAAAAAGCACTGTTTCCTTCCCAGATCTGCTTTCCTAAAATACCCCTTACAGCTTGCAGTAGCTTTTTTCCCCTCATTCAACGTCTACTTGGTTTCTCAGTACATTATGGATCCCACCCCCTTCCTGCCTGTTTCAGACATTTCCCCTCCAGCAGCTGAAATGAGAGCGATGGGAGTGGCACCCACTGTGCTGGGTGGTAAGCAGCTACAACAACTCGGCCGAGCGGGTCCAAGGAGCTGGAGCGCAAGGACTGAGGGAGAGGGTGCTGTGTAATGTCAAAATATCTGGGTTTCCTTCCTGTGGTTTTTTTTCTTTTTCTTTTTTTTTTTTATAGGCAAGGCAACCCTTGGCTGGCCTCAGAGACTTCAAGGACCTTGTCAGCTTGCACTCCCTTTTTTATTTTTTACGCCTACAGCACTTGGTCTTCTCTGGTGGTCTCCCATCCAAGTACTAACCAGGCCCAACCCTGCTTAGCTTCCGAGATCAGACTGGATCGTCCTTCCTGTAGCTTTTATTACAGACCCATTAGCAAAAGTGTCAAAGGCTCAGAAACAGATGTTCATTGACAAGCATCATAATGAAAGCCTAAATGACTATCTGAGCTGATGAATAATGGTTCGTCTGCTCTACAGAGAATTAGGCAGCCAACACAGAGAAGAGCAGATTGAAAGATCTCAGAAACAGAGCTAAATAAATCACTTTGTGAAGGATGGGGAGCATGGCACAAGGAATGCAGTTAGCATTAATATGATGGCTAGGTGGAGGTTCAAGGGAGGGAGGGAGCAATTGGGATTGTTTTATGAACTATATAGATGTCTAACCAATGTACTGTATACTTGAAACTAAAATTTTTAAAAAATCACTTTGCTCACCCTTGTTTAAAAAGTGGAGACTTTTCAGATTACACATAAAATCGAGGTCTTTAAGATTCCTTTGGGTTCTAACATTAAAAGCCTGGTATGCCACAGAAAGGAGGATCTCAGTATCCTTGAGGGTAGGGTTTATATCAGACTTCAAACTCCATTATCCACAGTTCCTGGCCTGACTCACATAGCAGGAATTCAATAATTACTTGTTTACTAAGTAATCTAAAGATGGATTTTTCCTCATACCTCTCCTCACTCCTTTCCTCACCTACCACACCTGGGGACTCCATTTACTACTGGTTCCTTAGAAACACCTCCCATTTATATTATTATTCTCTCTTTTTTTCCTCTTCATTCCCTTTTTACATTGGTGACTTTCTTCTTGTTTAGACAATAAGTCTCCAGCATCATTGGTTAGTTTCTTATACATGATTACAAGTTAATGGTCTTGGAATTTTTTTCTTTGATGGAACTTGCATTCAACAAATATTTTTTGCCTTCCTGCTCTGTGCCTGAGATTGCAGTGATAAAGTAGTAGTCCCCATTATGTCCCAGGAACTCAGAATCTTGTGAGGAGAGCAGACTGGTAAATGAATTATTATAATACCTAGTGACTTATCCCATAGGGATATGTATGAGGTACCACGGCAGCAGAGAGGAACATGTCACAGATATGCCTGGGAAAAGAGAAGACTTCAGAGAGGCGTGCTGTGTTAGTTTTCTTTTGCTGCGTAACAAACTGCCACAGACTTAGTGGCTTAAAAAAACACCTATTTGTTAGCTTGCAGTTCTGTAGATCAGCAGTTTGCGTGGCATCATGACTGGGTTCTGTATTCGGTATCACAAGGCTGAAATCAAGATGTCAGCTGGGCTAAGTTCTCATGTGGAGGCCCTGGGACGGATCTGCTTCCAGCATTATTCTTGTTGGCAGAATTCCAACGCTTGTGTTTGTAGGGTTGAGGTCCCCATTGTTCCCAGGGCTTGCTGTAGACCTCTACAGCCCACAATCCTCAAACCAGCAACAATTTCTTGCACATCAGATCCCCCCTCACACATTGATCTCTGTCTGATTTCTCTTTTGCTACCAGCATAGAAAACTCTGCTTTTAAAGAGTTTTCATGATTTCAGACCCAGATAATCTGGTCTTAAAAGTCAACTGTGTTGTACAACGTAATTACAGGAGTATAACTCATTATATTCACAGTACCCACAGTTACGCAGGCTGTGTCCACTAGTGGGCAAGGATCTCCAGGGACATAGGAGAATCCTGCCTACTACATGTGGTGAGCTGAAACTTGAACCAGAGGTAATTATTGCTGGGAGAAATAAAGATGGAGGAGTGGGCATTCCAGGCAGAGACATTAAACGTGCACATCCTTGGAAGTGTGAGAGAGCATTCCCTGTTCTGGGAATGGCAGGACTTGCTGGCCTCAGAGTGTTAGGAGAGATGCAGACAGGGAGTAAAGCCAGAGAAGTAACCAGGTTAGGAAGGAAGGGTACTGGAGCAGGCTAAAGAACTTGGTTAAGAGATGAAGGCCTAAACCACCGTAGTGGCCATGAAACTGATACAAGGAGTGTTGTTTGGGAAGCATTCAGCTCCAAGGAACAAGATACCTGGCCCCAAACAACTTAAACACTGATGTTTATTTTCTCACATACATAGGTCCAGAGTTGGTTAGGGTTGTGAATTATCTGCACGCAGAAGATGGCTGCCTCAGCTCCAAACACTATGGCATCTCACACAGAAAAGAGGGGAAGGATTCATTCATTCTCATTCATATTCTGTGTGTGTGTGTGTGTGTGTGTGTGTGTTTCACTCACTCTCAAACTTAATTTTAGAATAATTCTAGATTTATAGAAAAATTAAGACAGTAGTACAGAGAGAGTTCTCATATACCTCAAACCTATTATTAACATATTAGTATGCTACATTTGTCACAGGGAAACAATACTGATACACTATCATTAACTAGAGTCCATTGTTTATTCAGATTTCCTTAGTTTTCACTTAACGTCCAGTTTCTGTTTCAAAATCTCATCCATGATACCACATTACATTGAGTCATCCTTTCTCCTTAGGCTTCTCTGGGCTATAACTTCCCTTGTTTTGGATGACCTTGACAGTTCTGAGGAGTACGGTCAAGTATGTGGTAGAATATTTTTCCATTGTGGTTTGCGTGCTGTTGTTCACATGATTAGACTAGGGTTATGGGTTTGGGGGATGCAGATAATAGAGGTAAAGTACCATTCAGCAGTACAGTCCATCAACATGATTTAGGACTGTAGAGGTTGACCTTGATTGCCTGTTTGAGGTATCATTTGTCAGGTTTCTCCACTTCTTCCCCTCTTTCCATACTGTTCTCTTTACAAAGAAGTCCCTGTGTTCACACCTAAAGAGTAGGGAATTATGCTCCACTTCCTAGAATGAAAGTGTCCACATAAATTGCTTAGAATTCTTCTGCATGGAAGATGTGTCTCTTCTCCCTCATTTACTTACTTAGGCAATCATTGATTTAAATTAATACGGAATCACAGATATTTATTTTTTGTACTTTGGGTTATAATCAAATACTACATTATTTATACTTTTGCTCAAATTGTTCCAGGTTTGGCCATAGGTACTTTTTCTATTGGCGCCTGGAACCCTTTGGCATACCCCATCATAGTGGGGTGTTTTGTTTTGTTTTGTTGAGCACTTCCTTACATTCTTGCACTACTAGATGTGCTAGACTCATCTTGAATATTTCCTGCCCCAGTCCTAGAATCAGCCATTTCTCCAAAGAGCCCTTTTATTGGAGAATGACATTAAAAACCAAGATCTGAGGTTAGATATGCTTCAGATTCTCTTTTTAAAAGAACAATCTGATGTCATCCCCCCAGCAGACTTCCCCTTTTGTTTTTGCAGCAAAGTCTGTTAATGGTGCCCCCGAGTTCATTCTTTCTATAGTAATCAAATTTTAGCTGAGCACATAGAGTTCATTTCCCAGCCTCCCTTACAACTAAATATGGCCATGTGACTAAGTCCTGGCAAAAGGGAAATCAATGGAAATATCCATCCAGGAACCTTCCTGAGAGACCCTTCCTCAAGCGACCACTCTTTTACCCCTCTGTCTTCATCCCTTTCTCCATTCTGAAATATCTACAGGCTATTTTGGAGAGTGAGGACAAGGGGCCACACACAAGGATAGTGGAGCTGGAAGCAGAACCCCCTTCCCAGGCTGGACCACAGGGCTCCATACTTCATATGGGAGAGAAGTAAATGTCTGTCACCAGTAGCTGAACCTACTCCTAAAAGCATCTCATTGGCTGGAGCTGGGGCATGTGCCTGTACCTGCAAAGGAGTCAGCATTCCCATGATGGGTAGAGCCTACATGAGATTCATCCCTGGGCACACTGCCAGACCATGTCTGGAAAGAAACAAGTTAGGTAACAAGGGATCTAAGGGATAGATAGTTGCATAGTGGCCAATGGTGTCTACCCTGAGAAGCACATAGAGAGTCAGGAAGTAGAGAACCAGAGTGAGACACTTAGGCAGACAGTGTGCTATATAAATAATCTTTGGCAAGTCTATTATAATCATCATCATCATCATTATCATCATCACCAGGGCAGTTGGGTGGAAACTTACTTCACTGTTTCAAAAACCAAAACATACTAAGGTAAATCTCCTGATAAAAAGTCCACAGTGTTTCCACAACCAAAGAAAAGTTATTTCTGGGATTTCTGCTGTTCAGAATTGTCTGAGAAGTGTTCTGAGTGTGGAAAGAGGCCAATGACAAGATTTCTAATGGAGAATTATCTTGAATTTTCTATGATTTTGATCATCTCTAATTCTCTTATCAGTTGCTACATGTTTGTTACATATTTTACATTATATTAAACATATTAATAATAGAAAATGTGGGAAACACAAGGAAAAAAACCTCCCATCCCTTCTATAGCTCTTTTTCTACCCAGTCTTTTCTGTGTGCATAGATCTCTGTTGTGCTGGTGTTTTTATTTTGGATACATTTTCAGGTAATTTTTAGGTAGTTGTGCTCATGCTATACACAAAATTCTGTGTCCTACCTTTTTCACTTACACAGCATTAAGTAGTTTTACTTTATTTTCCCTTACACTTACAAATTTTAATATTTGGTATGTATACTTGAAATTTTAACTTCGTTCTAATTTTTTAATGAAAGATGTTCATAAAACAGATATAATGACAGCTTCTTGGCTGCTGGGGAATGTAATAGAGACAGATTTCTTTTTGCCCTTAGTGTTTGAGGGAAAATGAGAATGACCACGTGAGATAGCAATGCTAACTTAAATCTGAGAAGTGAAACTCATACAGGGCATGACTATCCCTTTTCCCTTAGCGTTTGTCCCAGCTTCAGCTAATTTTGCTCACTTTCATGATACAATGCAAAAGGAATATTATGGGTTACCACTGGGGGAGAACTTCCTATTTTGGAAAGGGATTGAAAGGTGGCTTAAATCATGAGTTATCTAAGTTAGTGTATTCTAAGACTTTTTGTCAAAGATATGCTTTTAAAACATCAAATTATTAACAATAATACCTGTTTTTTTTTTAGAAATTGGCTGTTTGCTTGAGGCCTCATGGTTGTTTTTACCACTGCAACATTCCCTTGATGGTCTGCTCCTCATCTCTGACTTCTGTGTCTTGACAGCAAAAGGAGGTTTTTCTTTTTCTTCTTTTTCTCCTGTTTATATTGTTTCTTTAATCTCTTCCTGTTCCTCTTTTTCCTTCTCTCTCTGTTCTTCTCCACTTTCTTTAATTTACCATGTTTTATGATTTTTCACAAACATCCTGAGAAGTAGGTCAGCAGTATTATTACTCTCATTTGCATACGAGTAAAGTGGCAGAGAAAGGTTGGGTGTCTTGTCAATAGGCCCCTGAGACACCTAGTGGAGCAGCCCTGAAAGGAGTCCATCTGTCTGACCCTCTGTAGTGCCTGAAGTCTCAGGGTCCCTCCTCTATTGCCTAAGGCCCCAGGGATCCACTCCCTGTCTTGCCCCTTCAGCCACCCCTCCCAGGACCTGTGGCTCTCCCTTCCGGGTTCAGCCTTGCCTTTCTTGACATCACTGTCTTCCTTCACTCCTAGCCCTCCCAGCCCCCTCTAGAGCGGGTTTGCAGGACCATAAACCCCCTCAGTACATCATCAAGGGGCTGATACCAGCAGGGAGGAGTGAAGAGTTAAGTCATTTTCATCCTTATGGCTCATCCTACCACTCAACCTGGTGTGATGTAGTGCCTTCCACAGCTGGTTCCTACAAGTTAAGTCTCAAGGGTTAGTGTCCTTTCTTCATCATAGGCCAGCCTGGCTGAAGCTGAGTGGGACATGCTTCAGTCTCTTGTGAAGGAGCAATGCTACTGACCCCTCAGCCCCTCCATACTGCTCAGGCTAGCCTTAGAGAATGGGACTCCCCATGCCTTCAAACAGGTGGCTCTAGCCAGGCTTGACGAAGAACACTAGAGTTGGCAGAGACTGGTATGTGCTCTTCTCAGCCTAGCTCGCCTCAACATCCTTGTATGGAAGACAGAAAAAGGCATGCTGCCCCAGGATTGTTGTGGACACCAGCAGGGTAAGCCATGTGAAACCACTGGAAGCAGACAACACTTGTCCCCATCTGCTGCCCACAGGAAACTCAGCACTGTCCCCGCCCCAGCAGAGCTAGCAGGCCCTTCACAATGGAGGGCACCCAGACATAACCGGAAGGCACAGTTATTTTCGGGGAGACTAACTCTGAGATTGTGGCCCCACATTATGAGTCACCACCTCTAATTCCTGGAGTTCCCTTCGATAATTAGGCTCTCATGAACCAGCCAACCCATCAGCCTTGAACACAGCACAGGATCTATGCCAGGAGAAATCCATGTAGTTTTCTGTTGCTATGGTAAACATAATCTACCCTCTGGAGCCCCTAAAACCAACCCTTCCCCTGCCACACCTGCCCCTACTCTCTTTGACCCTCCATCACCATCCTTGAGAAATAGCCTCTCAGGTCCTCTGCCCTGGAAATAATTCACACCAAAGCAAGAAGAGCTGAAAGATATCACCTTCCCAGAAGGTATATGAATTTGTGAAATTTGTAGAGATATTTCTGAGCAGAGAAACTGCACTGTTTAGTTGGCCTGGCTTGAGTCCCCCCACCCAGTGAACCTAGCACTTACTATAGGTTCTCTATAGTTGTCAGCCTGATTTTGCTGAGCCCTCACAAATCCTGTCTCACAGCCCTGCCTTCCACCTAACATGCTGCCTTAAAACCCTGTAGCTTAAGGGGACCTAGAACCCAGTAATGAGAAGTACATCTAGTACCCCAATCTTGATTTCTGAATGCAATTCTCCACTAAAAGGGACCAGGGCTGCTGCAGAAGTACAAGAGCCCAGCACATCTTACACTACAGAGTTTGAAGTGCTCTCAAAATCATGGGAGCATGTTAAAAGGACATAGAAAACAGCTTAAGGAGACTGCTTCTAGCCAAATGACACATAGTACATATTAAAACAATGATAGTGATGGATATCTCAAAATAATCCATGAGGCATACGATATAAATGAGGAAGAGGAAAGAGCTCTCCCTAATGGAAACTAGCAATTAAACGTAAAAGGAATGGTGGAGTTAGAAAATTCACAATGGATAGCCAAACCAGTGGGTAAAAGCTTGATGCAGGGAGCAGAATACTTACTTTTAAAGTCTCTCCTCTCAAATTACTAATTACAAAGGAAAAATGGAAACTTTACAGTGAAGAAACCTGGCAAACACCACCTTAACAACATGAAACAAAAACCCTACAGCCCTGCTGCTTAGACTTCCAGAAGTCACCTGTTGAACTACCCTGAGTGACCTATAACCCTGTATACATGCTGTGCTAAGCACCTTGTGCTCAGTGTCAGTCTACTTATACATGCTACAACTGGAATATGGCTGAATTTGTCCCACCAAAGAAGTACTTTTAAATCAAACTATACCCATCTCCTATGAGTGGCCACCTGGCATAGAGGTCACACCTGGCTTTGAATTTCTGCCAAGCTACAGGAGCTCAGACAAACTGTTTCTTCAAACTTCAATATTTTCATCTATAAAATAGAGGAAACATCTATTTAATGAACCAGGAATTCCCCTTGTAGGTATTTCCTCAAGAGAAATGAAAACATATATCCACACAAAAACATACATGTTCATAAAAGCCCCAAATTAGAAACAACCCAAATATTCATCAACTGGTTAGCAAAGAAAGGAACAAACCAGTGATAACAGGAATGAATTTGAAAAGCAGTATACCAAGTGAAAGAAGCCAGATAAAATATTACATATTATATGATTCCATTTATATGAAATTCGAAAAAAGGTAAGGTTATGATAGTGGTCAGTGCTTGCCAGAGGCCAAGAGCAGAGGATTGACTGCAGAGCAGCAGGTGCGAACTTCTTGGGGGAAGGGAATGTTCTGTCATGAACACTGTGGTGGTGGTTGTAAGACTATACTTTTGTCAAAACTCATCAAATTAGTGAATTTTATTGTATATAAATTAAATCTAATGAAGCAGATAAAAAAATAATACATTACAGTATTATTTTGAGGATTAATGGGATGATATAAATGCAGCCTCAAGTTCAGTGCCTGACCACAAGAGGAGTACTAAAATAACAGCTATTATAATGCACACAGTCTTTGACTTGGTCAGGGCTCATGCAGGCAAGAGGCCCTCCAGGGCAGCTACCCTCTCAAGATGTTCTGCAGCTAAACTGAGTAACCGGGTAATGTGAGGTGTAGTAAGAGTGCTGGTCTGAGGAGTGGTGCGGTGGAGACTCAGCAGCCAGAGTAGCAGAAGTTCCTCCTGCCCTTGGGAAATGAGTATGCACTCCCATCCACAGGGGCCTCCTCCTGTTTCTGTCCAGGAAGGCCTGCCCTGGCACTACCACCCTTCCCCCAGACAGCAGGGTAAAAGTCCATGTCTGCCACATCCACACTTCCTTCCCCACCTCCCACCTTGCCCTGCAGCCTCATTCCAAACGTCCAGGTAGAGTTCCACGTGCAGGCCTAGGAGTTCATGTTCTCAGTTTGCATTTATTCTGGTCTAGAAGCTCTTAGCCAAGAAGAAGTAAACCTGTTGCCCCAGAAGCTCGATGGAAAGCTGAGGGCTGAGGGGAGAAGCAGGAAAGAGATAGCAGTGCAAGAAGTAGGCTTCACTGTCACAGTAAGAGACTGTATTGTATTTATATATGTTATGCCTTATTGCTTGGCAACCAGGTCTCAGCCTGCCTTCAGCTGGGGAGGAGGGGTCTCCTTGTTGGATTGGATTGGATGACTCATTGCTGCACACTCAAGCCCCTGGAACTAGGCTAACAGGCAGTGGTTTCAGGCTGGGTGCAGGAAGCTGGGCTCTCTTTGCTGTGTAATCATGGTATGGATCAGCACCAGTTTCCCAGTCAGACCACCACTGGGTTCCCTGGTCTGCCAGCTATGTAGCCTTGGGCAACTCAACCTCTCTGACCTGGCCTCCTTGTCTGTGAAAGGAGAATATGAGATCACATTAAGAGTGACTCTCTACTGGGGCTTACAACAGACTTTAAACACATAAGTCATTCACACACATACTTCCCCACACAACAATGAAACTGTAGTCCAGGGCAGAGTTAACTTTCCTAAAGTCACCTAATTTATAAGGATTCAAACTCAGGTCTGTGTGGTACAGAGTCCTGTATGACTTTTCACCTTATACCCCACCTCATGTGCTCAAATGCCTTGCCCACCTGAGAGGTTCAGAGGCTTTAGCTCAGCCTGGTGTGATTCTCCAGGGCCTGTTCCACAGAAGACAGAGGGTTGGATAATTCTCTCTGATGTCAGGGCTGTGTCTTCCAGTTAGAAAAGACTGATGATTTCTGCATGGAAGTTGGGGGACAGGTACCTTCATGCCTCAGCCTGCCTGCTCATGCTGTTCAGTGGAGACTCTGGCTTCCCTTTTCTATACCTGAGTCACCTCACAGGGTGTCTTCCAAACGCTGATTTTGGCTACCAGTTTCCTTATGACTGCAGGATTCCTTGTTTGAATCAGTTTAAAGGATACAAATCTGGCCATGTCACTCCTCTTGTCAGAGCTCTTTAGTGGCCCCCAGTCCCCATAAGGTGAAGTTAAAACTGTTGTGTGGCAGGGCGACAAGACCTCCATCATGGAGCCTCGCATCCCCAGCTCTTCCTTGTCATTCTCATCACCCCCTGCTCTCTAGGCCCCAAATCCTCATCCAGCCCCACCTGGGGAGCTCCTTGGGTCCTCTCAGGCCAACAAGTCCACTGCAGAATGCCTTTTCCTCTCCACCTACTCATTCTGCAGGCCTCCAGTGACACTCTTCTGAGGCACCCTTGCTTGGCCATGCTGGGTGCTACCCAGTGCTGTGACTCAAGGAGGCAAGTCTTAACCTTCCACATTTTACAGGGGAGGAAACTGTGGGTCAGGAAGATGGCTTTCCTACAATCACACTCCCACCCTGCCAGACCAACAGCTCTCATGCTTTCCTCAGTACCCTCACCTCCACCCTGTACACCTGTTACTGCAAGGTCCTCTGCAGATGCTTGTATATCTTCCTCCTAAGGAGACTGAAAGCACGTGAGGCCAAGGTCCACCACCTTCATCTAGCATACCTGTTTCTGCCTGGTACCATATAGAGTATTTGCTAAGTGGATGAATGGACAGGTAAAAGATAAAACAATTACTTTATGTAGGCTTTTAACATTAGGAATATGGAACTATCGAATAAGAGCAGGATATCTCTAGTTCAAGACCCTTAGCCTAATTTCATCCAGCTCTTGAAATTTTTAAAATATATACTCTTTATTATTCAGAACTATTTCTTCCCAATAGCTATAAAAATGTAGCATTGCTTCAAAGGTCATCAATGGTTGTATCCTGAAAAGCCACAACATTTTGAGCAACCACTTCCCTTCTTAGGGCCTCAGTTTCCCTGTTTACACAATAAGAGGTTGGCCCAGAGGGATATTTTTCAAATTTCAGGTCCTGATCCATTCATTAGTATGTTGTGAAGTCAAACTAGTGGGAAAAAACCTTCACCGAATAGAAAATAGGGTGTATCACACATAAGAGTGAATGTTGTGTTGTGAAATTTCAAATCGAATGTGTGTATGGTAGATCATGTTGTAAAATGTATTTTTTTACTGTGGGTGACAATCAGGAGAGTATGAAAGCCCCTTTCCCTCTGAGCCCCGAGGATGTCATCATTTGGATCTGGAGTGAGGCTGGATCCCTGCACAAAGACCCATTTGTGGTGGTTGAGCCCCACCACAACAATCCATCTACATCTCTATTGTTCTTCACTTTGAGAAAAGGGAACAATAAACATAGACATTTTTAAAGAAAAAATATAAAAGTAGACCTTATCAGTATTTTTAAACTAATAAATGGTATGTTTTTTATATTTTTGTTTTTAAATCATACTGTACTGACACGAGGGAGAAAATAAAAGTCCTCTCCCTCCCAACTCCAGACCCCAGGTGCACACTCCAGAGGCAAGTTCTGTGTGGTACCCAATGGACCATGGGTGCTGCTGCTCTGAACCCATCCTTTAATTTGCATGAAGAACGTGCTTCCCACAGGTAGTCCCAGCCAAGGATAAGCGGCCTAGCTGCCCTTCCTATTGTGGTTTGCTTGGGGTTCTCTCTCAGTCTCAGAATCTGTCCCACTTCTCCTCTCAACCTTGCACAGTTTGCCCCTCTCCTTTCCAAGCTGCCCCAAGGCCAGGCAAGTTCTGCATTTTCATTTAACCAAGTTAAATCTGACTCATGCCTAGATCTTACTTTCTAAATACCATTCTCCAATAACACAACCCAAAGCTCCTAGAGGGACGGTTGATTCCAGGGCTGGGGCAGGGAAAGTACCAATGAGCCTGGAACATCTTGTGACAGAGAGGAAGTGCTCAAAGAATGAAAGGGCATGTGAAAGGGCACACGTGAAAGGAGCTTTCAAAAGCCAAATCTGGTATAATTTGAGCAAAAATAAATAATGGTGGATTTTAACTCATAGAATGAAATAAATATCCAAGAGTCCATACAGATATAAATACAATGGAATTTAATGGAATAATAAATGGGGAAGGAGATAGTTCTTTTTTACAGTAGAGGCCCTAAGTTAATAAATGTAGAAAGAACAATGGAACTAGAAAAATCACCATTTGGTAAAAACCGCAGTAATAACTGTCACAAACAAGAATCATTGACAGGTACTAAAATTAGTGGGGAAAATTATGATGAGAAACAGCACTGATATAGTCATAAAGCATCTCCTCACAGGATGTTTATTAATTTAAAAGTAAAAAAGTAACTTTACAGTGGAGAAACTTCAGAGAGACACTGCTTTGACCAAATGATCAAAGTGACCATAACCAGTATTAGACAGACACATCAAAAACACCTGATATGGTGTCTTGAGATGGGCACATCACTTCTGTGGGATTCTTGCCAAAAATTCATAACCTCAATCTAACAAGGAGAAAACATCAACCCTATTTTGTCCTACAAAATAACTAGCAGTGTCTCAGTGACAAGGAAAGACTAAGGAACCATCCCAGATTGAAGGAGTTAAAGGAGACATAACAACTAAATGCAATATATGATTCTGAATGGGATCCTGGACCAGAAATAGGCCATTAATGGGACATTTGGCAAAATTCAAATAAGATCGGTAGTTGAGTTAATAGTTATACCATTATTAATTCTCTGACTTTGATCCTTACACTGTGTGTCGATGTAAGAATATCCAAACCTGTAAAGAATTTTCAGAAAAATTTGAACCCAAAAGAGGGTAGAGCTAGAAGCAAAATCTCAAAAGACTGAGATAAATGCTTCTGAGAATAACAGTTTGCAGTTTCTTTTATGCATTTCAGATTAAGGAAGGAAGGTAAGGAAGATTACATGAAGGAGAAAGCAAGGCAGGAATCAGCTTACCTCTTGCACACTTTAGAAGCAGGGGTCTGAAAGGGTGGTCAGGTATTAGGAGGAGGCTGAATGGGTGTATTTCAAAAGTGTGTTAACTTAGATGCACAGAAACAATGGACAGGGCTTGCTTAAGGCATAAATAAGCCTTTTACTAAAGTTTTAGGTCTGAGACATGACTACCTGCCATGACCTGCCCAGTTAGGAATTTATGATCAGATCACCCTGTGAGGTTACTTTCCGTAGAACCCCTTTTTTATCCACATGTGGTTATGACTGTTAACATTAGGGGAATCTGAGTTGAGTGTTAGATAGGCAACTTTTTTTCTAAGTATAAATTTTCAAAATAAGACTGGGTGCTGGTAGACAGTGTCAGAAGGGGACAGTCTACCAAATGGAAAAGAACTTTCAACTCATGTTTTGACATAATCAATTGTTAGGGCTGCCCAGAATGTTAAGAATTCAGAGGTTTCATCCACTTCCACGGGGAAGTGCTGAGGCTGGTTGGAAATGTCTATGAGGAGAGTGAGGTGGATGGAAGGAAGGTAGAGTGTGCATGAACGTGGTGGTGGCTACAAGACTGTTATATTTGCTTCTGACACCTTTTTGTGGGCTTGAAATTTTTTTTTTTTAGGTGAGGCAACCCTTGGTTGACCTCACAGATTGCAAGGACCTTGTCAGCTTACAAGCCCTTATTTTTTATTTTATTTACGCCTACAGCACCTGGTCTTCCTAGGTAGTCTCCCATCCAAGTACTAACCAGGCCCGACCCTGCTTAGCTTCCGAGATGGGATCGGGCTGGTTCAGGGTGGCATGGCCGTAGACAAAATGTTTTTAAATAAAAGTTTTAATGTAATATATATGCCACAAAATTCAAACAGCACCAAAGTATAGTGAAAAGGAAGTCCTAGCTACGCCCCCCAGCCACCACACCACCAATCTCAGTTATCAAGATTCAATGCACATCAGGTACAATCAAACACATATGTGTATTTTTTGCTCATGGAGGCTGGAGACTCTGTCTTATGGGAAAGGAAGTTAAGGGGTATCATGGACACTGAGAGGCAGGAAGGAGGCCTCTGCTAACCAGCAAAGGAGACCCTTTACCGCTGCTGCACTTTGTATTGAAAGAGAAGACAGGATACCATCAAACACATTTTTCATACTGCAGGTTGCAACCTATTATTAGGTCATAAAATAAGTTGTTTTGTGATTATAATTATTATCATTTTTAAAACGTAATAGATGATGGCGAGTACATTGTGTGCTTTCTAGCAATGAAAAGTGTATTTCTTACTGAGGGTTGAGGTTTGTTTTTATTTTGTTTTTTAAGTTTGAAAAACACTGAGTTAGGGCACAACTATCATGAAGCCAGGACATGGAGCCAAGAGAGTTTGCCCCAGGCTGCAGGTAGTGGGGCACATCACTGTCCCTAGGAGCCACCAGGCAATAAATGTGCAGGCCCGACTTACCTTGAACTTTGTCTGAGGACGAGTTGGTTAATGGATAACCAGGAACACCACCACTCAGCTGGGAGCATGTGGCTCCACGGGTACCCTGCCATACCATACGGTGTAGGGATCCCAGAGATGATGTGGGGCAAACCTGGGTCCCCAGGCTGCAGCGGGATGCTGCCGCCACAGAGACTAGCAAGTTCATCCCCCAGAGAGAGCAGTCCCAGGGACACCGGTTTCCAGCTGACAAACCTTGAGGAGCTTAGCAGGGCTGAAATGTGGCTCCCCAGGATAAGAGCCCCCTCAGGCTGCAGTCCCCCAACTCCCAGGATGTGCTCACCACATTTACTGTCTCCTGAACAGCTGAGGCCTGAGCATCCTCTTGAATGCTGGCAGCAAGGCTTCTGTGAAGGTACAGATAGTCAACATTTTAGGCTTTGGGGACCATGCAGTCTCTGCCGTTGTCCTGGGAAGCAGACATTGAAACAGGTAACAAATGAGTGTTGCCGTTCCAATCAAACTTTCGGTGGACACTGGAATTTGAATTTTATATAATTTTCATTTGTTACAAAATACTCATATATTGGTATTTTTCAACAATTAAAAAATGGAAAAACGCTCCTTAGCTCTGAACAAAAACTTTAAAACTGCCCGATCTGGCCTGCAGGCCATAGGTTTGCAGTCGCCCTCCCTCCGCTTCTTCCTCAGCCTTCCTCTCAGCGCTGCTCTCCTCCCTCGCTGCTCGCCTCCCGCGCCGCGTCCTAGGTCCCTAACTCGCGCCTCCACGGGGCGGGGCGCCTGGTCCGAGCTCTGACTCACCGCTGACTCAGCTAGGGGCGCGCTGCCCGCAGACGCCGGGGCGCGGAGGCGGACGGGCCGGAGTCCGGGGCTGGTAGTGGAGGGAGGGCCGTGGCCACCGCCGTGCTCGCGGCGGAGCGGTGCGGGCCCCACCCGGCCTCCGGAGCAGCCCTGCGCGGTGCCGACTTCCGCAGAGCTGTTAAGCCGGCGCTGCGGGGCCGGGTCCCCTCGCTAGAGGCTGCGCCCAGAAGACGCGGGGCTCGGGAGGGAGACCTGGGCTGCACAGCTGCATTTGGGCTAGTCACCTCCCAAAAGGCCCAGGCGCCGGGCTCAGCCTTACTCCATGCGTCCCCTTGTCCGAGCTCCAACTCCTCTGCCGCTCTTCACCCTTCCTCCTTTTCCCCCCTGGTCCGGCCAAGGCTTGCTTCCTGGGAGAAGCCTTCCCAGAGGGCTTCCTCAGTGTTAGAGTTCTGGGAAAAGCTCTGCCCAGGCTCCCCACTCTGTTTCTCTCTGTGGACCTGTTTAGTGTCTGCGGTCCTCAGCAGACTGAGCCAGGGCACGACCGGGTCTTAAGGACTCTGCATCCCTGGGGTGTAAACAAAGCTGGGGCAGAGGAGCAGGTGGGAAGTGTATTCAGGAGACCAGCTTTAGAGATCCGACCTGGGAAACAAGCGTACTGGCCCGCAAACTCATAATGTAATATGTAAAAAAATAGTTATACACATATGGGTGGGTATATGTTACTTTAACATAGAAATATGAATTAAAAAAGTTTGTTTGAAACATGGATGAAAAAGGAGCCACTTACTAAACCTGACAAGCTCAAGGGAAGCCAGCATGGTGGGCCTTACAAACTCAGAGACCAAAAATAACCACGTAGTATGGTCTGAACATAAAAATTCCTAACTGAAAGCAGGCTATGGTGGGTAGTCACATCCTGGGCCTGTAGCTTTCTTGACAAAGGTCAATCTTTACCTTAAGTAAGTCTGTCTATTGTTTTTTTGCATCTAAGATAACAGACCCTTGGAATGTCAGAGTAATCCCTTTTTTTTTCCAGACCCCCCCAGGGCTCAACCCACTGCACCAGAACAGGAGACCACTGACCCCCTCATTGTTATCTTGTCCTCTGCATACCATCTCCATGTGCTGTAAATGTTAATTATTAACTCTCCTGCACCCACCAACGTAAAAGAAGTATGTGTCCCTCCATTTTACTTTTTATCCAATCCCAGGGATTTTCCCTCTTTGCTTTCTCCTGCTAAATTAATCTACTACCAATGAATTTCATATAACCTTCCTTACACCTCCTCCTTTGATTCTCATGTATATAATAAACTGCAAAACTGCCATTCTCTGGAGCATTTTCTCAGTCCTTTGAGATTTTGCTTCTTGGCAATTGTCATCAGTTTAGCTCAAATAAACTCATTAAAATTCTCTACAGGTTTGGATGTTTCTTACATTGACATATATTAGAATTGCACACATATGAAAATAGGTGTTTATTTTAAATTATGTAGTCTGTTATTTACTTTTTTGTTACGTAAATGCTATTATTTAAACAAAACAACAATAGGATTAGTAACGATGGGCATTAATAATAGCTCTAAACAATATGTAGAGAAAAATATAAAAATAGTTTTATAATGTTTCTGTCCTCCAATACAGCAATTTATTTTAACTCTATTGGATACTTAAATTTTGTATTAAGATACATACATGAAAAAGGCTACATGCTATATGATTCCAATTGTATGACATTCTGGAAAAGATAGAACTATGAAGACAGTAAAAGATCAGTAGTTGCCAGGGGTTAGCTTAGAGGCAGGGGGCATGAGTAAGTGAAGCACAGAGGATTCTTAGGGCAGTGAAAATACTCTATATGATACTATAATGATGGATACATGTCACTATACATTTTCCCAAACGTATTGAATCTAAAACATCAAGAGTGACCATAATGTAAACTATGGACTTTGGGTGATTTTCATGTGTCAATATAGATTCATAAGTTGTAACAAATGTATCATTCTGATGGGGGATACTGATGATGGGGGAGGCTATGCATGTGTGAGGGCAGGGGGTATATGTGAAATCTTAGTACCTTCCTCTCATTTTCCTGTGAACCTAAAACTGCTCTACAAAAATAAAGTCTTTTTAAAAAAAAAAAAAATACACATACAGTACATTTAAGACTTTTTAAAAGGGGACTATAAATACAATAAGACTAATTAAACAGATAATAACAATATTCAATAAAAAGTAACAATGACATTTCTATTCTATGATATAGGGGATATTTTTACCATTCAGTTTCCTTGCCTACAACTTTTAAGAAACCCTTTTTTTAATGTAGTGATTAAACCGAATGTGGCCAAAAGTAAAATTCTTTGACTGCAGCCTTGCTATTATTAAGCCCACATTACACTGATTCTTGTTTTCAATCCAATGTGATGGCATCAAGCTGAAGGTCCTCTCAACAGAATCATTTGAGCATGTAATATTTAGGATCTTACTAACAATAGCAGGTTTTTAGACTTGTATGGATTAGTTTCCAGCTCTCCAAAAATGTCCATCACTTTGTAGCTACAGGCTGGTTTTGGTAAACCAGCTCTTTTTCAGTCTGCTCCTTTGTGTCTATAAATTAATCATGTAGGATATTCATGTCTAAAATGTCCATTCTTCTTACTTAAATATTTTGAAGTACACCGGATGTCATAAGTTAAACCTCTCTCTCTCTCTCTCTCAATGGTTTTAAGGCACAGAAATATTTGAACTTGTGAAATTGAACCTGGATTACAAATAAGTTCCAGATTTAGTAAAGAAATGAGAAAGTCGTGTTTAAATTCGTTGTCCTTTTCTGGTGGCATTTTGTTTCATGTCCTCCAAACTGAGTCATTTTTCATTATATGAGTTTTTTCACAGCCTACACATAACATTGAACAACTCAAGTGCAGTCAGTTCATCTTCTTTTAGGCCCCTTATGGCCTCTTCCATAATCATCAAACACTTTTAAAGGAACGATTTTAAAATTTCTGTTTGACTGCAATCCTTTTCTCCATTCTCATTCTCAATATATTTTCAAATTAGAGAAGGACATTCTCCTTGTCCCATACTTAGAAGATATGATTTTACAGCAGGCAAACTTTTTAACATCTCTTCTATGACTGACAACAGTGACAGCCATTTCTAGGCACATGTCTAAAGGAGATCATCTCCTTGCATTTCTAGAATGTCAAATAACTCATTAAAGACATATGTGCATGTTTAGAGGAACCTGAGAAGAAACCAAACCTTTCACCATGAAAGCTTCAGTATTACAGAAAGCAAACCACCCTCTGCTAGCCATGTTGTGTACAAGGTGTGCAGTACATTTAGTAGGCAAGATCCTTTCATTTTCTTCAGTAAAAGTTAACAGACTGAACGGAATCTGCAAAATTTACCATTGCACTGTCTGCTAAATATGCAGGCAGATAAGCAAAGTATCCTTTGTATGTGGACAGGATGGCATCAACATTCCTTTGTTTATTTTCTCTGAAGTCTCATTAAAATCTTCACAGAAATCATAAAGACAATTTGAAATTCCATTTTTTAAAAATTTTTAAATATTTTATTATTTTTTTTTGACACTCCATTTTTTAAGTCAAAGTACTTAAAAGAAAGGTGAACATTTTTTATTGTCATGATTTGGCTCAGTGCTTGGTATACTGTAAAGAATGTGATCATTGGTAGGATGTGGTAGAATCAGCTCTACACTGTAAAGGACCAGCACATTTATTATAAAAATTTGCCTTTTGAAATTCAGCCACAGGATATTTTAGTTACAGCCTCTGAATGAGAAATGTAACTTAGTTTCATAGAACAATCAATGAGCAATACATCCATTCATGTATGTCCAAGCTGATCCAACGGCCACTATTTTCAACTGAGAATCGGTGTCTTTTGGGGAGATCAAAAAACTCTTGATGAATTTAGAAGTACTTGCCTGTCTCACTGGGGACTTGTGAGAATCATGTTCTACATGTGCTTGCTACAAATAGTGCTGAAACAACTAGATATCTATATAGAAAAAAAAATGAATTAATCCCTGCCTCACACCATACATAAACTTAATAAATTCAAAATGAGTTGGAGATCTAAATGTAAAAGATAAAACCATAATCTTCTAGAAGAAAACATAAAAGAAAACCTTTGACATCAGGTAAGGCAAAGATTTCTTATGTAGGACACAGAGTCACAAACCATAAAAAAAAAACCCTGATAATTGGACTTCATTAAAATTAAAAACATTTGTTCCTCAAAAGACACTGTTATGTCATAAAACACAAAAAATAGACTGAGAAAAAATTTTTGCAAATACTTATGTGACAAAGACTTGTTGCCAGAATATGTAAAAATTCTCAAAACTCATTAATAAAAAAAGGCCAAGATTTAAATAGACACATCACCAGTGAAGATATTTGAGTGGCAAATAAGCACATGAAAAGATGCTTAACATCATGAGTGATTAGGGAAATGAAAATTAAAGTTACAATGAGATATTACCACACATCTATTAGAATAGCTAACAATTAAGAAAAACAAACCCAAAAAAACTGACCACGCCAAGTGATGCAGAGGATGCAGAGCAATTGGTAGGAATGCAAAATGGTACAGCCACTTTGGATAACAGTTTCTGTCTTTTTTCTTTTTCTTTTTCTTTCTTTTTTTCTTTTTTTACAAAAGTAAACAGATACTTACCATATGAGTCAGCAATCCCATTACTAGATATTTGCCCAAGAGAAATGAAAGCATACCCACACAAAGACCTGTAATGAATGTTTTAGCAGCTTTAATAATAGCCAAGAAGCAGTGAATGGATAGCAAATTGTGGTACATCCATATAATGGAAACTACTCAGCAATAGAAAGAAATAAACTGCTAATACACTCATCAACATAGATGAATTTCTAAAGCTTTATGCTGAGTGAAAGAAGCCAATGTTGAAAGGCTATATCCTGTAGGATTCCATTTATATGCCATTCTAGAAAAAGCAACAGAAATCAGATCAGTAGTTGCCAGGGACGGGCGGGGTTGGGGGGAGGCACAGAGAAAGTTTTGAGGGTAATAAAAAAATGTCTGATATCATGACTGCAGTGGTGATTACACCATTATATACATTTGTCAAACAAACAGAACTAGTGAATTTTAGCGCATGTAAATTTATCTCAATAAACCTGATTTATCAAAAGAATCCATGTGTCATTGTGCTGTGACATCAGTCTCAACTTCTTAAAAGGGAACCCTCTGCCCTCCCCTCCCCCCTCCCCCCGCTACCAGTATGGCTTCCATGCCAGAGAGAATGGATGGGAGAGTGAAGTCATATTGTTAGCCCATAACACCAGCTCACTTCTAACTACTCTGGTGAGTACAGGTAGCTCAAGGTGGGTTCTAGTACCTATTACCAGTGTCAAGGCCAACACTAGGTAAGAACACACCCCAGACCCAGGGAGATTAGAGGTGACTTGTGCGGGAGGGCACCTGGAGCAAAAACATGAGTGCAGGCATTTTTTACAAGTTCTTCAGCTGTGCAAGTTGCCCCTTGAGTATGTGGTTATGCATGTAGTCTTCATGCTTCCTGCCTGAGCTGTTAGGAACATGTCTCCCCTTCTCTAGGCAGCTACCTCAGACCCTCACAAACAGCCACGGGCTCCCCACTTGCCATAGGTTCTATTCCAAACTCTGTTATATCCTCTTCCCCTCTCCTCTGTCTCAACTCATCTCCAATACCTCCCCCACAGCTCATCTCCTGTGCCTCCTGCTCCCTCCCCATCTGAGGGTGGTTCCTCTATTACCCGCCCTCTGGTCTCCATCCTGAAGCTATACCTCCTCCAGGCAGCCTTCCTTGGCCACCCCAGCTTGTGTTCATTTCCCTCTCCTTTGAGTCCTGTAAGCATCACCACCTGTACCTGCCACCTGGCCTTCCCACCAGGGGCCTGTCTCGTTAGATTTTCGCCCCACTGCTCTCGTTTTCTCAAGTCCTGTGGGCAGCATGAGGACCTTGTACCTCCAACAGCCCAAGCATGGTGTATTACCTCAGTAGAAAGAACACAAGCTGCTCCAGCCAATTTAAGGAAACTTAAGAAAAGAGGGGATTTTCTAGGAGGGTAAGGGGACCCTCATGAACCCAAAGCAAGGATGTGACTTACTCATCATGAGATAGGAGACTGCCTCGCTATTCTCTCAAACTCTCCGGATCTCCGTGGCCTACTGCACAGCCTCTCTCTGCAGGTCTGTACCTTTCTCAGACTTGGATTCAGAACCTTCTGAGTACCGTGCTCCCAGTGGAATGAGGGCTCTGAGGCTTTACTCTTGGGGCCTGGGGTATGGAATCTGATTGACACCTGGGTCCAGTGACTTTCCCGTGCAGTCAGTCACCAGAAGCAGCAGCATGGGGTCACATGACCCATGCAGGAGCTGGGACTCTGAAGAGTGGCCAAGTCCTCCAAGAAGGGTACAGAGTAAGGGTGCATCTCCAGACAGAAGGTACAAGAAAGGAAGATGCCCAGTGAATACTGACAGACTGCAGGGCCAAGGCAAAAGCTCCCAGTAAGAGCCTGTACTTCTGCCCTTCTTTCCAGCATCCCAGCCAAGAACTGACTTCAGCCTTTCTGGAATCTTGTTTACTTTTCTCACTTGTTTACAAAGGTGGCCAGGAGGTGCCAGGAAGACCTGAGTTCTAATTCAGGCTTGCCACATAGCAGCTCAGTGAATTTAGGCAAGTAACAAAAGGTTTCTGAGTGTCCTCATAAGCAAAATAGAGGTTATAGGAATAGCCATATGCAGTTGTCAGGGGAGATATAGGAGTGACTGGAGCTGAGGGTATAGAGAGTGTCCAGCACCCATATGGTAGCAACCCTGAGAGACATTTCTTTTCATTCTACATCACAAAAATCAGAAATGCCGCTATGTAACTGGCCATGTTTCTTTTCTTTTATACTGACACATAAAATAAGCGTATATTATGATAATGGCATTCTAGACTTGGTGAAATATGGAATCATTACCAATTGTGCTGATCTGGGGCAAACTGCAATATCTCTGGGTAAAAACGTTCCATCTGAAAAATGCAAATGGTGATCCTTATTCAGCCAGCCACTATGAGGCTAAAAAGAGACCACATCTGTATACAGTTTTGACAGTTCCATACCTCATCTCCCTTCCTCTTGGATGGCACCGTTGCGGGAACAAGGTGGGCTTGGGGCAACCCGAGCCATCCTGAGCTAGGAACTTGTTTGTTTATCTGGAAAGAGGGAGGCCTCAGCACTGAGCGCCAAGCAAGCAAATATTTGCAGTTATGGATTAACTTGAGTTCCAGGCTGTCATGGCGGCAGGAGGGCGACTTTGCAGTTTCTCCACGGCCCACCCCAGTAAGTCCCCTTCCAGGCAAGTCTGTGAGGTGGGCCGGAGGAGGGCTAGCTGGAGTGAAGGCTAGATCTTTCAGGGTTTGAGAGGCTGGCTGGATCTTGGGGTGAAGGGAAGTTGGGGCTCTACTACCGGCCAGGCCAAGGTACTGATTGGTATTCCTTAGGCCTGGATGCCGCAGTTCCAAGGGGCCTTCTTTCCAGACTTTAAGGCAAGTGGGAGTTGGCTGAGGACCTCCAGGGCCCAGGGTCATCACTGGAGGCAGCTTAGAGCCTGGGTCCTTCTATTCTTCCCTCTCTACTCCACCTCTAAATCTGGGGCCTCTGGTTTAAACGAAAATCAGAAACAGCTTCAGAGTCAGTGATGGTGGGGAGTGAGGTCAGATGAGGGTGCAGATGGGCCAGGCAGGCCTTCACACTCAGTCTTGGAGGCAGTGGAAGGCTCTTGTCTTCGAGCTGGCAAGGCCACCTCTGTGGCCTTGTGGGGTACCCAGTAGTTTGGGGAAGGAGTTAAGGTTCCTAGGCCTGGAGCCACACAGGCCTGGGCTTGAGTCTGAACTCTGCCACCTCCTAGTTATGGGTTTTTATTAACCTACTTCATGGCTCTGAGCCTCAATTTCCCACTCCATGAAATAAGGTGACAATATCAAAGCTACTATATCTTAGGTGGCTGTGAGCCTTAACTGAGATAATAATAGTTAATGTTTACTGAGCATGTGCTATGTGTAAACTGTATTTTAAGAGCTTTTTGTGGATTAACTTATTTAATTCTCACAATAACCATAAAAGACAGAAGTATAATTTTTCTATCCATTTTGCAAATGACAAAAATGAGGCATGAAGCAGTTAGGTCTCTTGCCCCAGTGTTGCTGTCCTGGAGCTTGGATTTGCACTAAGCAGTCTGATTTGGTGGCCTGCCCTCTAAACCATGTACAAATTGCCTGAAAGACACCATGACTGTCTAATAAATGTTAGCTATTACTCATGGCCTGCCCAGTAGATCAGCAAAGACACTGCCCTCTGCCCCAACACTGAACACAGAATGCGGAGGACATGAACTTTCTGGGCACACTCGCCATGGCCCTTCTCTGCCAAGTCCCCTTTGATCTTCACCTGGGACTACATGCCCTTTTCACTTTCTCTCTTCTCCCTTTAGACTCAGCACAGGTGGTGTGACCTTAGCCCCAAATGGAGAAGGAGAACAAGGTGCCAGGTGGCTGTCTGCTTAGTGGACAGGGAACCCCAATCCTAGCTTTTGCCCTGACAATCAGCACACATGGGAGGCCCTTTCGTTTGGCTCCTGTCTGGGGGGTGGCAGGCAGAGCAGGGCTGGTAGGGCTGCCGGAAAGCTCAGAAACCCTCCTCAGACAGGTGTCAGCAACTCCGGAATGTGGCAGCTGGCAAGCCTCTTACTGTTCCTGACCATCTGGGGAATTTCCAGCACACCAGTTAATCCTGGTAAGGCCACTTCCCGTCCCCCCCACCCCCCACCCCCGCCCCAACCCAGGACCCTGGGGCCTTTACACCTTCCACCACCCCCTCAGAACCTCAGGGTGGGTGAGAGGCAGGCTGAGTTAGCTGTTGGGACACAGCAGCAGCCTGGCTGGAGGGCAGATGCTGTGATAATGGCAGGGAACCCTGGGTCATGGGAGTCACATTCTCCTCCACCCTGAGGAGTGGGTCACAGAGTCCCTTGGACCTTCCAGCTTTACCTGTTACTTCCTCAACTGTGAAAGCCCCAGGCCCAGGCCAGGCCACATCAGAGCCACACAGCCCCAAATGGCCTGTCCTCCTAAAACCCTCCCCTGGTTCACATAGCTAACAGGAAAAGGCAGGATGCTGGGGAGGCCTGCAGAAAGAATGAGCTATGCAGTTTATTCTACAGCCCCTACCTGTTCTAGAGCCACACCAGGCTATTCCTTGTATTTAAGCCTGATCTGGAGCTGCTTCTCTGCTGGGGTTCCCTCCCCTCCTCGCTGCCAGCTCTCACCTGTGGTCCACTTGGTTCAACTGTCCAGACTCAACTCAGCCATATCTTCCTTTCCTGGCCCCTGCATCTGCCCTCCAGCTTCTCTTTCACACTCCCTTGACTTGATCCCTCCATCCCAGCTGTCCCCCTGTACCCAGGATAGACACCTCTCAGAGCCCAGAGACATGTGGCGATACTCACTGGGTGACATGTCTGCTATCTTCCAGGTGTGCCTGCCCAAGGGGAGGAACATGGGAAATGTTGGATGAGCAGAAAGGTCGTGGAGGGGAGGGGAGAGAGAAGCAAAGGATGGTGTCAAGATGGGGTTGCATAGGTGTATTCAGAGAACCATGAGACAGATTTAACTTTGATAACAACAGTACATAGTATGCGACATTGGGTGCTCATTTGTGCCAGGTATTAGACTGTTTCACTTAATACGGTAAAACATCCTCATTTTGGATGAATAAACTAAGGTTTAGAGATGTAAAGACACTGGGTCAATGTCACATGGAGGTTGGGTTGGGGTTCAAAGGGAGATCCAAATAATCAAGTCTCCTATGGGCCAGTGGTGAGCCACCTCTTCTAGTGGAGGAAGAAAGCAGAGGAGAGGGGAGAGAATTGTGACCTGGAATCATAACTACCCCCTGGGCTGGCACCACTTTGACCCCACCACTTCAGGCCCTTTCACCAGAGTGAGCTCGCCCTCCCCCCAAACCAGGCTCAGTGTTCTCCAGCAGTGAACAGGCCCACCAGGTGCTACGGATCCACAAACGTGCCAACTCCTTCCTGGAGGAGCTCCGGCCCAGCAGCCTGGAGCGGGAGTGCATGGAGGAAACCTGTGACTTCGAGGAGGCTCAGGAGATTTTCAAAAATGTGGATCACACAGTAAGGGCACCTGGCTGGGGCCAGAGGATGAGGCTGAGGGGTGGGCTGGTGGCCAGCTGGGGCTTGGAGGAGCAGGCTAGGGCTGACCACTGAAGCCCTCTTGGGAATCTGGAGGTGCAGTGGGTACCACGAGTCCCTCTTACCCCCGGCTTGGAACTGGGTGAGTGGAATGAATAGATACTGGCTCTATAGTCTTCGTCTGGGCACTGCAAGAAACAGAGCTCTGTGATAAACTCCAGGAGAGGAGAGTTTGGGGAAGCCTTAGGCTGAGGTGCTCACCCAACCCCACTATGGGTAGTTCAGTCCACCCTCCACCTGCAGCTAGTAGCCACATCTGCCCTCCTCCCTCATCCCCCATTCTCTCTCTCTCTGTGACCAAAAGGCCACCATCTCTGCTTCCACCCATGAACTTCCTGATCAGGGTGTATGATCAGACTCCCTTGGTGTCTGTCCACATACACTCAGTTTATGTTCTCAAGGGGCAAAATCTGCTTGCTCACAGGATCTGAGGAAACAGTTTATGTCCTCTTTGGCCCCCAAGCCCTGTGATGGTGGCCCTAAGGTGGAAGTGTGTTGATAAGAGAGCTAGGTTTCTGATACAAGGCTCAGACTTCCTCCATCCCCAAGCGCTCACCTCCGGGCTACTAGGACCTGGGAATTGTGCCACCACCAGGGGTCCCCTTCATGTTGTAGGGCTGCACTTCCTGTTCGGGGTTTTCCAGACTGAGAGGGAGCTCTGGTCTTCTGGCCCTCAGCTGCCACCTCCTTTACTAGATCCTCACTAGATCTCCACTGTCCTTTTCCCCAAATGGTCTCCTCAGTAGATGCCAAAAAGATATTCTGCAGGTGCAATTGAGCACATCGCATTCCTCCTGTGACTCCCCCACCTCACCCCAAAGTCTCTGGGCCAGCAGCGCAGAGCCAATGCTGCAGGGGGAGGGATGGATGGTGTAGGCATCAAATAGTAAATCTCAGACCAGCAGCAGCAGCAGCAGCAGCAGCAGGTTAGAAAAGCAGACTGCTGCCCCAGACCTTCTGAACCAGCACTCTGCGTCTCACCGATGAGATCCTAGCACTTGCTCAACTTTGGGAACACTGGCTTAGGGGAAAGACCAGTGCAGGAGAGAGGTCCAGAGAAGCGGTGAGAAGTGCAGGGCTAGTAGGAGGTGGAGCAGGCAGGCCGGGTACTTGGGTCCCTTGCACTGCAGAGGCTGCTGTGGTAGCAGATAGTTGAGGCAGCAGGCGTCCAGCTGCTCCGGGAGGAGTGTTGCTCATGGGATGTGGGGCAGAGATGCCAACCTGGGCAAGGAGAGGCTGGCCTTAGTCAGGGTGCAGCTGCACCAGCAGCTGGTGAAAAGCAGGGGTGATCCCTCTTTGGAAGCTCTTCCCTCTCCTGCCCCCTTAGAGGCTGCCGACCCCACCTGGGCCAGGCCCAGGAGGGGCCCTGTGGGGTCCCGTATACATACATGTGCCGACAGCCCCTGACGAGGCCTCTTCTCTCCACAGCTGGACTTCTGGTACAAGTACTTTGGTGAGTGCACTCTAGACTCATTGCTGCTGTGCTCACGGCCCCTCCTCCTTGAGGTATCTGGGCGGCTGTGGGGACGGGGAGGAGGCTGTCGCCACTGGTGACAACTCCGAAACCCCATGTCGCAGACGGCGACCAGTGCGAGGTCCAGCCCCGGGAGCACCCGTGCGACAGTGCGTGCTGCGGCCACGGCACGTGCATCGACGGCATCAGCAGCTTTCGCTGTGACTGCGGCCGGGGCTGGGAGGGCCGCTTCTGCCTGCACAGTGAGGGGCGGACCTGGCCGGGCAATGCGCTGAGCTTGGGAGAGCAGCGGTGGGGTGGGGGGTGGGCTGGAGGGACTGTGTGGGGCGGAGGCGGGCGTCGGGGCTCCCTGGGGTGAGCGGCAGGGCCCGGCGCGCGGTGCCACCGCATCCCCTCTGCACCCTCCTCCTGTCCTCGTCTGCCCAGAGGTGCGCTTCTCCAACTGCTCGGTGGACAACGGCGGCTGCGCGCACTACTGCCTGGAGGAGGGAGACCAGCGCCACTGCAGCTGTGCGCCCGGCTACCAGCTGGGGGACGACCACCTGCAGTGCGAGCCCAAAGGTGAGTCCACGAACCGTATGCGGCGCTGGCACACAGGGCGGCTCCGGGGCGTGTGTGAGGAACAGCGTTGAGTCCTAGTGAAGGGCGATGGACCTCCCCAATTCGGGTACAACTGTAGCGCAGTCAGCCCACGAAAAGGGAAGGTGCCTTTTGCCAGCTTCTTTCCTGCTGTTTTACTTGCCTGCCCGCACACCTCCGGGTGCCCCTGCTCACCTTGCGGACAGCTCCTGGAGCATGAGCCCATAGGTAGCTCATCTTCCAAACTCTGAGCCCACATAAGGGGCCAGGCCTCCAGCATCTTCCTCCATCTATCTTGGATGGCTTTATTTTCTTAAGACACTTTGTCCAGCCCAGCATCCCGTTTCCCCCTTTACTTCTGGCTTCTCTGAGGAGAGATAAGAACCACGATTCTGCCTTCCTCCCTGTTTTCCTTTGTATACATTTTAATTTTTGTCAAATTTATATACGTACAAGGAAGTCAGAGTTTTACAACTCTTACAATGAATTTAAGCAGATTGTTTCTCACTGCGTGTCCTTTTTCATTTGTTGTATTGAGTCTCTGGTGGACTCTTTCGCTGTGGAAATTCATATCTTCTACCTCTAGGAACATTTCTTTAGTTATTTCTTTGATAATCTTCCCTCTCTTTTCTCTGTTTCTGGACCTCTTATTATTCAGATCTCTTTCCTCTCTATTGATCTATTTTACTCTCTTCTGTTTTCCAATCTCTTTGACTCTGTTCTTTCTGGGAACTTTCCACAACTTTATATTCTAATCCATTTACTGAAAAAAAAAATTCTAACTTTGTATTTTGAAATAATTAGAATTCATAGGGAGTTGCAAAGAAATGCCTGTGCCTGGTGGCCTGTGGGCTTTTCTGCAAGACCATCTGTAGACCCAGATCACTGGCAGAATTTCTAATGCCCAGACCCTGAAGTCATCACTTTACAGTTTCTGAGAGGAACCCAAGCTCATGCTCCGGCGCTGCCAGCCTGGCTTCCTGCCCCTCAGAGCAGGGCATGGAGGGCAGCTGGTGTCTGCTCAGTCTGCAGATGTCTGCGTGACTCCTGGTCAGCCTTGTACATCACTCTTTCCTGTTGTGGTGCCTGGAGTCCTCAGGTCACAGCCTCTGGTTTAACCTCTGCAGAGAATACCCCTAGGGTCTTCTGCAGCAGTGAGAGAGGAGAGTCAAGTCACTGATGAGGGGTCAGGACAGAGCTCTAGGGCACTAGCAGTTTGTCTTATAAACTCTCAACATTCTTGCCTACAGTCCCACCTGCACTTCACCCCTCAGAAGCACTGAGCCTTCCAGGGGTTCTGTGGTACAAAGCAGTCTGTATCTGGTGTCCTCTATTACTGACCAAGGTTTTTCTCGGCTATCTGCTTCTGGAATTTAGTTGCTCGTCTCATCTCCATTCAATGTCACCATTCGATTCCCCTGCTGATGGTTACACATTGCCTTACCATAAATCTAAATCTCAGACTAGCCAAATGGCCCATCCCAAGCAAACCCTGGCAGACCTTCCAGTCCTCAGTTCTCTGTCAGGTGCTTGCTCCTCTTGACAGAAGACCTCACAACCTTGCTCAGAGCAACTTTGGGGCTCTCCAAGAATGCCTATCTCCTCCTCTCCATAATTTATAACCTCTATTAGGAGTTGGCAGCATCCAAGCATAAGGCCTGACTTATGTATCTCAGAGATTGCTCCCAAGAGCCCTAGGGAATATTGAATTCTGAGAAGTTTAACAACCTACCTGAGGACACACAGCTAGGTAGTGATGCTGTTTGGTCTGACTCTTGCCATCAGGTGGCACTGTTTGTTGACTGCCTAACCCAAGGGGATTTGTAGGTTGATATATTTGCTTAAGCATCATTTATCCCTTTAACCCAACAATTTAGTAAACTGTCCTGCAGGCAGGAGGTGGGCAAAAATGGGAGAGCAGTGTGAGGAACAGTGCCTGGAAGGCCCTCACTGCCTCCTCCACCTTCAGTGACATTCCCTTGTGGGAAGCTATGGAACCCAATGGAGAAGAAGGGCAAGATCTTGAAATGTTGCACAGACCAAGCAGACCAAGTAGATCCACGGCTTGTCAACGGGCAGACGTCTCCACAAGGAGAGAGCCCCTGGCAGGTGAGAGGAGGGGTAGCTCACAACAGGGAGATTTTTACTTGGAGGAGTGGAGGGGTGGTGAGTGCTAAGGGTAGGGGGTGTTTTAGGGAAAGATGGAGGGAAGAACAGCCAGAGAAGGATGGGGTGGGGAATGTACAGGAAGGAGAGTTCCAGTTTAAAAAAAGAGCTGGAAAGATAATGTTCTGCTGGTCAGATTTTAGGCAGAGGCCCTGCTGATGCAGAGGTGTTTCATTTGGGAGAGGGCTGGGAGGGACGGCTGACTCTAGCCTCTCCAACTTCACCATGGGAACTAACACTTATTTGGTGCCCCTCTCTGCCAGGCACTGGGGTATAGAACTCACTAAGCAGTGTATTGGCAGGCCTTTGGGAGCTCACAGATCTGGGAGAGTCAGCCCCTAACCACACTGCAGCTGAATGGGACCAGGGCCAGAAGGCCAGCAGGATGGGCTGAGAGAACCTGAGAGGGTCCCCCAAGGCAGCCTGGGGGCCTCAAAGGCTTTTCACAGGACTCAGGGTACAGTCTGAGCCCCCAACGGTGAGAAGAACTCTCTGGGTGATGTTGAGGAAGATGATAGGAACAGCATGGGCAAAGGCAGGGAGAAGCCCTGGAACAGGCCAACTCTGTAAACTGTGCAGAAATAGAAAATGCCATAAAAGGGCCAGAAGTCCATGCCCACAGGATCAGAGAACCCAGGAAAGACCTACCTATGCCTCTGGTGCCTCAAGTTTGAGAACCACGCCAGGCGCTGTGCTGAGACTCAGGGACCTTGACTTGAAGTTGTCAGAAGGTAGTGCTGTGATGTCACTACCCATCCCTATTCCAGGTGATCCTGCTGGACTCCAGGAAGCAGCCGGCTTGTGGGGCAGTGCTCATTCACACCTTCTGGGTGCTGACAGCTGCCCACTGCATGGAGGACTACAAGAAGCTCACCGTCAGGCTCGGTGCGGGCTGGAGCCATGCAGGAGGGGGCCACCAGAGGCCTCAGGGAGGGGTGGCACCAGAGAGGTGCACCAGGTTTGGGGACCCTATCCTTGGGGATTCTTGAGCAAGAGACTTCTTGAGCTCCACAGAAGGTGTTTTGGGGGTAGAGACCTATTTGCTTCTACCCTGCCACTCCCGTGGTGGGATTTTAGTCACAGTGACACCTGGTATTTTGCAGGTAGGGGATTCTCTGGTACCCTCTTTAACTCTGAGCCTAGGTGCTTATACACACATGTTTGCAAATGAGGGGAGTTAAATACATCCTTACATCTTTACCCCCACTCCCGTGCATCGAGCTGTGTTTGTAGATCTCCAAAACCCTCTGGTGCAGAGACGCACAGGGCACCCACATACCCTGGCCTCAGGGGCAGTCTTCACACAGATCGATGGGATTGGAACTGTGGAGCAGGGCCCTGGTATCTGCCACAGCAATGGGCTGCTTCCCTGCAGTTTGGGGATCTCCAAGCCTAGGCCCCACTCTATACCAATTTCTGGAGGGGGCTCTCACTCCATTATTAATGCAAAAAAGAAGGAAAAGGTGTATTGAGAATGACCAGAGCCACATTCCCTATAATTATCTGCAGCACCAACCAATGGCCAGTGGCCTCTCGTGGGGCCCTGCTTGGAATTTCCAGGTGCCTCCCAACCCACCAGGAACCATCAGCCTTGCCTAAGAGGACCTTGTCTCTTGTGTGTGATCCAGATCTTTCTTCTCTGCAGAGCCTGGATCCTGTTGATCCTCCTCTCTGGGTCTTGCTCTTCCTGTTCTGCCTCCACCATGGCATGTCCCTGCCTTGTGCTCAGGCTGGGCACTGCTAGCCATGCCTCTGCTGGCAGGAGAGTCTTGTCTCTCCAGCTGCAGCTGCCCTATATATTCTCTTTGTGGCTCTGGTCTGTGTCCCAGGTTTCCAGGGGGCCTTGGGCTTCCCTGCCAACTGCTCACTGCTGGTCACTTCCCTGGCACTACTCCATCACTGAGTGAGTCCTAAATTCAAACCAGCATTCTGCCCCTTTAGGATTGACATTCATGGGCCATTACCTTAAATAGGGATCTGAAGTGCAGACATGTGGCCCACGATGGTGCCTGGGATGCATGCTGACCATACCGGCTGTGGACCCATTGCCTGCTCTCCACCAGGCCTGTATGAGCACAGTCGTGTCAGCCTCCCCCAGACCCACTCTGACAGCCCCTCTGCCCTGCAGGGGAGTATGACTTGCGGCGCAGGGAGAAGTGGGAGGTGGACCTGGACATCAAGGAGGTCCTCATGCATCCCAACTACAGCCAGAGCACCACTGACAATGACATTGCACTGCTCCGCCTGGCCCAGCCTGCCACCTTCTCACAGACCATTGTGCCCATCTGCCTCCCAGACAGTGGCCTCTCCGAGCGCGAGCTCACCAAGGTTGGCCAGGAGACAGTGGTGACGGGCTGGGGCTCCCGCACCGAGACCAAGAGAAACCTCACCTCCGTCCTTAACTTCATCAAGATTCCTGTGGTGCCTCGCAATGAGTGTGTCCAGGCCATGCAAAACAGGGTCTCTGAGAACATGCTGTGTGCAGGCATCCTCGGGGACCCTCGGGATGCCTGCGAGGGTGACAGTGGGGGACCCATGGTTGCCTCCTTCCGTGGCACCTGGTTTCTAGTGGGCTTGGTGAGCTGGGGTGAGGGCTGTGGGCGCCTCCACAACTATGGCATTTATACCAAAGTTGACCGCTACCTCGACTGGATCCATAGCTACATTGGAGCTAAGGAGGCCTCCCTTGAGAGCCAGGTGCCATAGCATCCCTCCCACTGTGTCTTGGACCCTTAGAATGGGGACTGGGCTGTTGAATGACAATTTATGCAACATTAAAAGGGGAATGCAACAAGCATACCAACTGCTGTTTTGTCTTTCCATTCCTTTTTTGGGCTGGTCTGGAGCGAATTAATATCTACTGAGCATCTACTGTATGTCCTACACTTTACAAACAGAATCTTATTTAACTTCCACAGCAACTTTGTGGGATAGGGAGGAGCAGGTCTAAGTTTTGTGGGGTCTGAAGTTGATAACATATGGCAGGGGGAATCTCTTTATGAAAAAGAATTAAAAATGCGACTTTGAAACTGTAAAAGCCTCTCCCAGGGCCTTGGAAGGGGCTTGTGCAAGTCAGAGATCCCAAAGCCGAAGCTTTACAGTAAACACAACTCTGGTGGGAGAGATTTTTAACTCATAGTACAGAGGAGGAAACAGGTTCAGGAACGTTTACATGGTGGTGTCAGGATTTAAATCTGGGAGGGCAGCCATTTTGAGCACCTGTGAGTGTGGAGGCCACCACTGGCCCTGTGAGAGAAGAAGCCAGAGACCCAGAAGATGTTGGTTCAGCCCAGACAGAGCTCACAGTGCATTTGGGGAAGCTGTTTAAGAACAATGTTACACAACTATGAATAGCAATAAGAAAGAGGCTCTGTCTTGACCTGAATTTATAAGCATAAATGGATGAGACAGGGAAAGAAGTTACACTGTACCTGATAATAAAGGGTAGTGGTGAGTCAAATGAGATTACTATAAAGTCCTAGAACTAGTCTAACTCTCTGTGTGGTCTTGGGCAAGTCACTTCCCTTCTCCAGGAGTTAGCAAATGAGGGGATTTAATGAGAACAGTGGTATTCAACCGGGTTGTACATTTAAATCCCATAGAGAGCTTTTGAAAACATCTATGTCCAGTTCCACCCTCAGATTCTGGTTTAACTGGTTTAGGGTAGGGGACCCAGAAGCTGATATTTTAAAAATTCCCTCAGTCATTTTAATGTGCAACTGGGGTTGAAAACCACAGGACCAAATGGCCCTTAAAGGCCTGTATGCTTGGGTAGGTGCTAGTTCTAAGACTCTCAAGACCAATGAGAATGAAGAACAGAGTTTCAGAAAGTACAGCACAAGTCAGTCAACAGCAAAGGGGGCCATGACTTGCGATTACACACAGCCTGTCAGCACCACAGCTCTGCTTACGGATCATTGGGGACACCAAGACCCAC
The DNA here is from genome assembly GCA_028627145.1 of Eidolon dupreanum. Taxonomy (NCBI): domain Eukaryota; kingdom Metazoa; phylum Chordata; class Mammalia; order Chiroptera; family Pteropodidae; genus Eidolon; species Eidolon dupreanum. Next base: position 82,399,975 of record CM053503.1, on the reverse strand, counting down.
TGAGTTGGTTATCTATATACAACCATCAGAAAAGAAGTATGCCTGAGATGGGGCCTGCAAGATTCACCTTTTATGGATCTGGAAAATGAATAGGTAGGAAAATTGGAAGTGGGAGGAAGCTGGGACCTGGACAGGAACCATCTGATGATTAGTGCATTAGGCCACTACACTTGTAGTGGGACATGATGGATTGAGAGAATGACACCGTGCTGGAGGTCTTTGCCCTGTTCAAGACTCTCCAGGTGAGTTTCCTGTCAAGACAGGTAACTAGTATAGGCCAGGTAACTTCTGGCATGACAGCATGAGATCTACTGTCCTGCTTGCCAGTAAAACTAGTGAAAATAATAAAACAAACAAACATTTAAAGTCTCTGAAAATGGTCCTAAGGGAAAACAAAACAAGAACAAAAATACAGCTTTTAAACCAACACAAGCAAACTTGATCTGTCCAACAGAAAACAAAGGAGAATAAAAAACAATCAATTGCACTTCTATATAATAACAATGGATGTGTAGAAATCCAAATTAAAACACAATACTCGTTCCAATCGCTTGTTAAAAAATAATATAAATGAATTTATATTATATAATATAAATATAATATAATTATGTTATAAATTATATAATTATAAAAGTAGTTTTTATTTCATGGACTTTTTAAAATTTTTTCTATTAGTTTTAGGCATACATTACATTAGTTAGACATTTATGTAGTTTATGAAGTGATCCTCCCAATTACTCTAGCACCCAATTACTCTACACAAAGCTATTACCACAGTATCGACTATATTCCCTATGCTGTACTGTATGTCCCCATGACTGTTTTGTAACTACTAATTCGTACTTCTTCATTCCTTTACCTTTTCACCCAAGACCTCTAACCTCCTCCTCTTTGGCAATCATCTATTAGTTTTCTGTATTTATGAGTCTGTTTTAGTTTATTCATTTCTTTTGTTCCTTAGATTCCACATTTAAGTGAAACCATATGGTATTTTTCTTTCTCTGACTTAGTTCACTCAGTATAATACCCTTGAGGTACAACCAGGTCATTGCAAATGGTAGGATTTCATTTTTTTATGGCTGAGTAAAATTCCATTGTATATATGTACCATAATTTGTTTATCTAATCATCTATTGATAGGCACTTAGGTTGCATCCATATCTTGGCTATTGTGAATAACACTGCAGGGAACATAGATAGGCATGCATAGATATTTATGAATTAGTATTTTGGTTTTCTTTGAATAGACACTCAGAAGTGCAATTGCTGGGTCAAAAGGTAGAATTACCTCCAAAGTGTTTTCCATAGTGGCTGTACCAATTTGTAATTTGCAATGATACATTTGATAAGGGGTTAATATCCAAAATTTATAAAGAATTCATACAACTCAACAACAATAAAGCAAACAATCCAATTAAAAAATGGGCAGAAGACCTGAATAGGTACTTCTCCAAAGAGGAAAGACAGATGGCCAACGGACGTATGAAAAGATGCTCAAGATCACTAATCATCAGAGAAATGCAAATTAAAACCACAATGAGCTATCACCTCATTGTCAGAATGGCTATCATCAATAAATCAAAAAACAAGTGTTAGTGAGGATGTGGCAAAAAAAGGAACTCACTTATTCTTGGTAGAATTGCAAATTGATACAGCCACTATAGAAAACACTTTGGATGTAACTTGAAAAATTAAAAATGGATCTACCATTGACCCAGCAATTGCACTTCTGGGTATTTATCCAAGAAAACCAAAACACTAATTTGTAAATATCTATGCATGCTTATCTATGTTCACTGCAGTGCTATTCACAATAGCCAAGATATGGAAGCAATGTAAGTGCCCATCAAGAGATGATTAGATAAACAAGTTATGGTACATATATACAATGGAATTTTACTCAGCCATAAAAAAATGAAATCTTGCCATTTTCAATGACATGGATTAACCTAGAAATTATTATGCTGAGTGAAATAAATCAGAGAAAGATAAATATCATATGATTTCACTTAAATGCAGAGTCTAAGGAACAAAAAGAACAAACTAATCAAAAACAGATTTCCAGAGGGGAAGGGGTCGGGGGCTGGGAAAAAGAGGTAAAGAGTTAAAGAAGCACAAATTAGTAGTTGATAGATGGTCATGGGGATGGGGAGCGTGGCATAGGGAATGTAGTCAGCAATAATGTAATGGCTATGTGTAGAACAGATGGATGATAAGCGTAATTGGGGCGGGGTCATTTCATAAACTATACAAATGTCTAACCAATGTACTGTATACTTAAAACTAATAAAAAAAATCCAGCAGAGATTGTCAGATTGGATGAAAAGTAAGGCTCAAATCTATATTGCCTATAAGAAAACTACTTTAAACATAAAGAAACAAGTAGAGTAAAAGTAAAAGGATGGAAAACATACACCATGCTAAGATTATCATAAGAAAATTAAAGTGGCTATATAAATAACAAAGTCAATATCAAAGCAAAGAATATAACCAGGAATAAAGAGGGTCACTTTGTAATAATAAAAGGGTTAATTTATCCAGAGGACATAACAATCCTAAACATTTTTGTACCTAACAATAAAGCTTCAAAACAGATGAAGCAAAAAGTTATAGAACTAAAGAAGGAAATAGACACATCCACAATTATACTAAAAAATTTCAACTCTTGTCTCTTAATATTTAGTAGAACAAGTAGAATAAAATCAATAGGTACAGAAAACTAGAACAACACTACCAACCTCCTTGACCTAATTGACATTTGTAGAACACTCCTCCAACAACAGCAAAATACGCATTGTATTCAAGTGTGCACAGACATTTACAAAAATAAACCCTATTCCAGAACATAAAATAACTCAATAAATGTAAAATTATCCATGCCATACCAAGTATATTCTCTGACAACAATGGAATTAAATTATAAATTAATAACAAAAAAAGTATGGGGGAAGTTCCCAGGTATTGGAATATTGGAAACTAGATAACACTCCTTCAAATAACATGTGAATCAAAAAAAAAAAAAAAAAAAATTCAAACAGATGTCGGAAAGTATTTTGAATTAAATGAAAATGAAAACACAATATATCAGAATTTGCTGGGTGCAGCTGAGGCAGTGTTTTTATAACATTAAAAACCATTATATTACAAAAGAAGAAAGGTCTCAAATCTATGATTGCTGTTTCAACTTCCACTTAAGAAACTAGATAGAAAAAGAGTAAGTAAAATACAAATTAAGCAGAATAAAAGAAATAATCAAGTAGAAACCAATAAAATAGAAAACAGAAAAACAATGAAGAAAAATAATAGAACCAAAAACTGGTTTGGGGAAGATTGAAAAAACTGGTAAATGTATAGTCAGCCTGTGGTATTTGAGGAATTTTGGGGGCCATCACAGAACAAGATACGACCACAAGATATGACAGTGGCATACAAAGAGCTTTATTTGGGCACCTTGGACAGGTTGCTATGGGGATGTCCTTCATAGCAGATCATCTACCCAGAAGGGAGAAGGGCAAGGGAACTTTCAGGGAGAGGGAGATCAGAGAGAGCATATGTGTCTAGATGGTGTCACTCAGCAACATGTTTGGGAGTCTCTGAAATATAGAGCACTGAAGAGCAAGTCGCAGCAGCTTGGGATCTTTTATAGCTACTTGATTTTTAAAAACCTCTGGCTAGCAGGTATTGGGTGTAGTTTCCTGTGGCAATGCAGGCAGGCTCTAAATGGCTAAAAGTCTTCTGCTTATTTGAGTTATTTTTAAACTATTGGATGTGTAAAATTTGGGTTCCACACCAGCGGGCTTTTGAACTTAAAGGTCCCAGGCTGCTATGAAGAAGTAAACATAGGGCCAACATAAAGAGACGACCTCTGGCTCATAGTATAACAATCTATCCCCTCGGCGCATGTTGTTTTATAATTTAAGTTGTAATATGTTAATTCAAAACGCCTGAGTTTGGATTCGGCAACAAGGAATTTTAAAGACACAGAATCCTATTAGGGTAAAAACTAGGATTTCAAAGGCTGTTCGTAGGCCCATCTTTCAGGAGAATAGATCAGAAAAGGAGATTTTGACTTGTTCAATCTGCTTAGTCTGTAGTGTTATTATGGCTCCTTTGATGCATGCCCCTGGCATTCTTTAAAACATTTAGCAAGGTATGTTAAATGTGCAGGCTTCACTCCTTTAAGCAGCCAATAAGTAATCTGGGGCTACGTGGTGATCCACCAATGGATGTGTAGTTGACATTGGCAAGGACAGAAATTTCTCAGGTAAGGTAGGGACACTGCAACAGAGCAGGGGTTAAAGTCAGGGGTCATCTGCAGCCAGCAGCAGGGGATCTTCTGGGTATAGTCCAAATGGTAATGCTCAGTCTGGGGGTGATTAGTTTTATCTCCTGGGTGTCAAAAGCAGATCTAGTTTGTTCTTCTGTGCCTTTAGAGAAGCAAAGTATGTGGGAAGAAGTTGACAGTGCCTCTCTCTAGATAATGATGGTGTTTTGCTTAGCTTATGTTGGATGATGAGCAGACACAGGCTGAGGATAGTCTGAGTCTGCGGGTCACGTCAAGTCTCCATCAAGATGGAATGGGAGGTAAATAGGATCAGGATTTTCTATGAACTTGTCCTGCAAGTTCTCTCAAAAGCCCTTGTTTTAAAAGCCCATTGTGTCTTTCTGTGCTAGCTACTGCCATAGGACGAAGGGATTGGTGAAAAACCCAAGTAATGTTCATTTGTAATGCCCATTGCAGCATCTGCTTTGTGGTAAAGAGCCCTGATCTGACTGTGTAACCTGTGGTGTGCCTAAAGGTTGTGAAAGCTGTTTTGTTAACTCCTCAATCATATTAGCCTTTGCAACCCATTTTTGTAACCCCATGATGGTAAATGCCCCGACCTGTTATGCGTCCTCCAGGAACAGGTGTAGGGTGGCCCATCCCAGAGTTCTGGGGTCTGCCCCCCTTCAGGAGGTTTGCCACTCTAGTAGCTGGGAGCTCCCTGGCTTTGGCATTGCCTTGCGCTTCCTCTGTGTCTTGCTGGGTACAAGCCGAGGTCTGATGCACGAAGACCAGGGTTGGGGCACAGAGGGAGTAGGAGCCAATAGATTTTCCCCCTATCTCTTCCCCAACCCCACATGCCTCAGCATCACATTCTCCAGCCCTTATTATGCTAAAGCCCTGACCAAGTAGCCCATTAGCCCCCAGCCAGGGATTGTTAAAAATATAAGCCTTAGTAAACGTTCGTCAAGGGCATACTCTATGGCTAGGAGTATTGCACCCGGCGCAGCCCATTGAACACTTTGGTCTCTCCTCATACAGAAGCTGGAGTGTCTGAATATGGGTGATGGGCCGAGCTATGCGCCATGTGGCTCCTTTATGCCCCATGCTCACTCCATGGGTAGAGATCATTGGCCTTTCCTGTGTCCCATGCCTCTCTGTGGATGGCAGCCCTTAATAGTTGTCCGCTCTGAAGGGCTTGATTAGAAGTGTGGAGAGTGGGAAGAGAAGGTACAGAATGGTATGCATGCTGGGCCCCATTTGCTTTTTTAAAAGGGACCGTACATAGTTTTGTATGCTCACATAAGAGGAGAAACAGTGATTTACCCTTTAAACTGTTTCCTTTTTAACCACGGGCAGGTTTTACTTTCCAATTAAAAAGTGCTAATAATGTAAAAACCACACAAGGGTTACTGGGTGTGGAACTGAGCAGTGCCTCCAAAGGCTGGGTGATCACCCCTCAGCATGGCTGCCATCCACCCTGCTGGAAGGCTGCTTCTGCATGAACCTCCCCAGGTTACAAGAAACACATCGTTTTGGACCCAGAAGGCAATTTTCTTGATTCATCGGCTACCTCAGTCAGCAGATTTGGTTCTGAATAATTTATCACTCTTCCTTGAAACTTGCTCTTTCTTGAAAGAATAAAGTTTCTTATTATTACAGACATTCAAAGGACTCCAAAGATGATGTCAAGATTTGTTAAATATTTTGAGCAATGGCAAAGTGCCCAGTTTTGGAATAAGTATACGCCTTCTCAGGGCGGTGAGAGTCAGCACGATGGGTACCAATATGTGAGTGTTTACCACATGTCAAGCAATTCTCATGCAAAGATCTTACTTTCTACTAACAACACCTCTCTATAAGGTAGGTGCCATCATTATCCCACAGAGACTAATTAGGAAAGCTCCTTATACAAAGTAAAAAAGTGAGCTGGTGGAGTCAAGATTGAGGCCAGGTCTGGTCAAACTCCAGAGCCTGAGCACATACTCTTTATATTACTGAACTGAGGTAAAGGAAATACAAAGCCACATATCAGCAAATCCAGTGATAAATGAAGCTGTTAGATTGAAAATACATAAGCGATTGGAGAATAATCACAATGAAGTAGCCCTACCTATTAAGCACCTTCTGTGTGCTGGGGACCGATCTGGGCACTTTCATCCCCATGACCTCTCTGTGTAGTGGGCTTCAGTGTCCTTCTCAAGGAGGAGGAAACCAAGGCTCAGAGAGGTGAAGTGACTTTTGCTTTCAATCTCATAGCCAATGAGTGGCAGAAAGGGAGAATTAGACTCGTAGTCACATGTCCCCAAAGCACTCTCTCTTGCCACCTCCATTCTTGTTCCCCTTCCTCCACTCTCAACCAGTCCCTAAGTAAGATGAAAAGTGCTTACTCCCTTCCTCCCTACAATAATGCTGTGGCCTTGTGCTTCCCGAGCTGGGATGTAATCAGGGGCAAATACGTTCTTCCTACCTGCCTTTCTAACAACAACCTGGGATAATGCTGACCAAGGAGGAAAACCAAAGGTGGTGAGTGACCAGGGCGCTCCATCTTACCTCGGCCATCTCCTGGTTTCTCCTATGTGTAGACTTGCTTTGTGGACATGGACATGTGACAAAGGTCAACAACCAAGATTCCTACTGACAGCAGACTTTGTGATAGTTGCCATTTTGAAGTGAAGGGATCCCACAGCGGCAACAGTTAGGAGGCCCTAGCTGGGTTCTATGTGGACATTTAATACCTAATAAGCACTATGAGCTGGGGAGAAGGCTGAGCTGAAATGTTTCTGTCTGTACTCATGTTGTCAATTACATTTCATGGATAAAGGAGATCATGGAGGCTGTGACTCCATACAGGGCGTTGGAAGCCACTAGGAAATGACAAAACAACAGGGTCAAAGTTTACAGAGAACTCAGCTTGACCAAAAGGGCTTCTAATGTGCTATTTTGCTCAGACATTTATGGAAGAAAACGCTGTAAGGAGACTTCATGTTCCTAGATACATTTTGAAAAAATTATCTATCTATCTAAGGCAAGGCAATCCTTGGTTGACCTCACAGATTGCAAGGACCTTGTCAGCTTACGATCTGTTATTTTTTAATTTTTTACACCTACAGCACCTGGTCTTCCTAGGTGGTCTCCTATCCCAGTACTAACCAGGCCCGACCCTGCTTAGCTTCTGAGATCAGACGGGATTGGGCTTGTTCAGGGTAGCATAGCTGTAGACCCAGATACGTTTTTTAAACTAAGAAAAAAAGTTTTAAACTCCCTGAATGTTTTAGATATTACATTTGTCTGATAACGATTTCACAACAAATGATCTGAAAGATATCAAATCAAAGATGTCAGTGCTGAGAAGATTCCTAGCATTGACAACTGGTGTTCCCAAGGGTTCTACCAAGTCTATTTCTTATCTTTCTTGGCAATAACTTAAAGAATTACCTAGTGGCTGATAATATGTCATCTTTGTGACTCTACTCAGAGCTCCAGCCTTAAATAACCAAATCAGTTTTGGGCATCTCCCTTGCTTATGAACCTCAGGTACTTCAAATGGACCTCACTATTTACTATTTCATCGGGCTTTCTCCTATGTGCTCTGTCTTATTAATGGTACCACTGGCTTCCCACTCACCCTGGCCTAGCCTGTTACCTCTCCAACTCTAACAGCCAATTGAGGAACAAGTGCTAGTAATTCTATCTCTAAAGCTCTTCCCTATCTGTTGTCTCTCCTTAATTCTCAAGGACTCCATCTCCCATTTGGGCTACTATGACCACATAGTCAATGCCTCTGCTTCAATCATGAAATTCTTTCTTTAGATCAAAGCATATTCAGAATCCTAACACAGTAACAAAAGCAAGCTACTCTGGAAGGAGGAAAGGGAAAGGAATCATGAGGCACAGGTATGAAAACCTATGGCCTACAAGTAAGGTACACTCCACCTTAACTCATCTCTCTCCGCATGTCTTGGAATTTCTGCAGTATCTTGAACATAAAATATGAAGTTTTAATCCTTGGTATATATTGTTTCTTCGGCTCCCAATGCCCTTCTTCGCTGTCTGCTCAGCACATGGTTAAAGCTTGAGATAAGGAACCAGAAATAACAAAGTGTGAATGTCAGCTCTATCTAGTACTAACTCTATGACCTTGGTCCTTTTTGAGCCAGTTTCCTCATCCCTAATGAAAAGGCCATATCAGCACTCATATCATCAAACTATTATAGCTTTAAATAATACTATATTTAAGTTGCTATATTTAGTAGAGAGATGGTACATAGTAAGCACTCAATAAATGTTAACAGTTGTAGTCATCCTCACCTTCCATGAGTCAACTCAACATTTCCCCGTCCACGGAGCTTTCCCAAATCTCTTGTTGTGTGCCCAGTGAAATCTAAGACAATGCATTTCTAGTTAGTTTTGCTCATCTGTGTCCCTCCTTATAGTGTGACCTAATTAAGGGCAGAAGCTATCTTGTTCATCTTTGTTTCTCTGCTATTCAGCAGCATCTGGCACCTGGTAGGGCTTAGTGTTTGTTGAATGAATGAATTAATAAATGAATGAATGAAGAAGTAGGAGCCATTTATTAATCAGCTCTATTGAGTGTGTACTGTGTGGTAGACACTGTTCTGGTTGCTGGGAAGACATCAGTGAATAAAACAGGCAGAGTTCCTGCCCTCATGGAGCTTCTATTCTAATGAGGAAGATACACTCAATAAGCAAACAAGCAACTATATGCCCTAAGTTAGATGGTGCAAAGTGCTGTAGGGAAAAATAAAGTATAGTAAGAGGTACAAAGCCAGGGGTAGGTATTGTTTTCTCATATAAGAAGTTCAGTAAAGGCCTCACAGATAAGGTGCTTTTGAACAGAGACCTGAAGGAAGCTGGGAGTAAGGTGCATGGATATTGAGGAGACAGGGCAGGGAAGTATAATCCAGAAAAAGAGAACAGCCAAGCACAAGACCCTGATGGGAGAATGTGCAGGTACATATGAAAAACAGGAAGCTGATCAGTGGGTCCTGGAGTGAAGCAAGTAAGGAGAAGAGTGGCATGACATGAGACCAGAGAGGCTGTGGGGTCAGGGAGCTCTGGGGTCTGTGGAGTATAGATCATGGGCCATGTGGGGATCAATCATTCCTTAATGAAGAGGCAAGCAATTACTAATTGATTACTTTCTTGAACACCTTGAAAATCCTGTCCATTTACCTATTTTAGAATGTAGCAGGAAGGAAAACTTTTCCAGCCTTAATAAGCCATGAATACAAATGAAGTTGTTTCATATTAATCTCTGAATCTCAAAGGCTTTGAGATCTCATCTATGCAAATGTAGGAAGTCCACCCTAAGGAAAAACCTTCCTCCAAAGTATTTCTAGGATCCCTAAAGGTGTACACATAATCCTAAACGTTTTGCTATGGCTAGGCAGGTTGAGTTTTTGCACCTTCAGCACCAGATGGTTCCACAGATATGCCCCATTGGGGAGATCTACTCCTGTCACCAATCCCTTAGGTGGGTTTGGCCAGGAGCTGCAATTCTGGGATTCCGCCATGCCTGCTGGATCCAGGCCACCACTGTGCTTCAATGCCAGAGACCTTCTCTTATGAGGTGAGAATATTTCTTCTGGGTGCATTACACTGTGTCTGTTCCACAGCAAAACTTTTTGGGCTCCAATGTTACAGCATCTACTGACACAGCTTTCACTTCACACCTATAGCCCTTTCTCCCAAAGAAACAAACCTACCTCCAAGCTGCCTGGGTCCGGACATACCTGGAACTACAGTTTTCCTCCAGCATTCTATCTTCTTGGGAAAATAGGCATGCTCTGTCAAGCTGGTACCCCTTTCACAGTGAATTTTCTCTCGAAGCTTCCATAATCTCTGCAAAAGGGCCTCTGCTTGGGCAACTCCAGCCATTCCTCCTGTTAATAATCGAATCCATTAAGGAGCAAAGTTCAAGATTTTTCCCTAAGATCATCAGCCCTAATGAAAATCAATGAATGTGACTTCTGACCAAACTATTTACCAGTATGGCTAAATCTGAGCTCCTACCTGGCTGTGACTCACTGAGGCTCTTCATTAGGATATTAGCTTTATTATGTCCTGAGGTCTTCCATTTACTATTCAAAGTGTAACTGCATTTGAGCAGTAACAACAGCAAAGCCTGGTAAAGAATGGACTCAGGTGTTCATTTCAGATGGTACAAGTTTAACAAGGTCCAAGAGCAACTATAGGCTCAATACAAAACTCTAAGGTAATGGTGACTCATTGTCAAACCTAAATAGGGCAATTAACCTAACACCTATTACGCACAAGGACAATTCTAGTTCCTCTCCCTTTCAGTAGAGAAATGAACAGGATAGTCTTTATAACGCCACCTATGCTGAGATTGACTTACAAGGTTTTGCTTTTTTGCTTTAAAATATGTTTAAAAGGCAAAATATTGCTTGATATGACATCAATTTCATTCTAAATTCCACTCTATGGTTAATATGATTATGCTGAAATACTACTGTACTTGACTGGTTTATTTTATATTGAACAACATTATTTCTCAAAAAAACTTTAAATGGCTTTACCTGCCTCATGGTTTTCTCTTTAACTTCCTCAACAAAAAAAGAATACCAATAATTAGGAATGATGAGAAAATAAAAGCCAAAAAATGAAAACTCTGAACAATAAAAGCTATCATATACTCCATATGGAATAGATCCAACTGATAAGGTGCCCAGAAAAGCACACACGTTCTGGAATCAGGAGACCTGTGCTTGAATTCTGGCTCTGCCACACCTTGTTCTCTTTGTGCCATTCTCCTCATCTGTAAAACAGGGATAATATCATCTCATAGAATTAAGTACAATCGATGCCAAAATGTTAAGTGCTGTTAGTTCAGCTCAACAAGCTGAACAGAGAAAATCATACAGACCCCTGGGAGCTCTTGGCCTGACTTGGTCATACTTTTCTAACATGGGTTTCAAAAGAGGCCAGCTTGGAATGGCTACATTGGTCAATTATCATGTAAGCTCCTCAGAAGGCCAGTCTATGTGAGAGACTGGCTGACCTCTGCCAGTCTCACATAGAGCTGGTCTGGGGAACTCACTCAATTTCTATACTATCTCTAGCCAAAAAACGTTAACTTCTTGCTCAAAAAGCATACAACAAAAAAAAAGATTTACAAAGAAAGCACTCCTCCACCACACTCAAAGGGCAGGGAAGCATAACCTGTCCTCTCCTCTCCCGATTCTCAAATCCTAAGTACTGACTTCCCTCACCCACAAAAAATCCTTTATGTTGGAGACCACACTCTGGGTCTCTCTACCTCCAATCCACTGCCTTTTTTTAAAAAAATGTCCATCATAAAACATTTACAATAGTATTTGTAAGTATTTTACTCAGTAGTATTTATGTATCTTACTTAAAGCCTTATCCATTGCTCTCTGGTCAAGTAGACTCAAGGAATAGCTGTTGTAGGGCCTAAAACACCTTGAATCTCCTTCATTGCATTCTTAACTGCAGTTACACAATGGAAAGAATCTTCAGTCCCAGGGCCACAGGTTTTATAAGAACTGAGCTAAGTCCTTAGGAGAACATGTCCAAACTCTTCTCCTAGAGTGAGTGGTGTTTTAACTAGTTGCTCTTTCAAATTTTGTAATTCATATCTTGCTTTTAAAAATGTTTTTTAAAAATATAATCCTTTTACAAACTAGCACCTCCAAGTTTTGGTCACACTTTTACATTATGTATTGAGTTTGCTTAAAACATGGCATACAGGTAATCCTGTGACATAGTCCACCACTTTAAAAACCAATAAACATATTAAGTGCATGTTTATAGCTTAATGGTACCAAAGTAAGCCAACCTAAGACAACTCTTTACAGAAACATACACATTTTTGCAAACTTACTATCTCATGCTTACACTAGCAATCCTACTTCCCAGGACTTTTCTAATATCTCAGGAATTCTTTTACATACAGCTAACATACATTCACATCACTCCACACTACACTCTAACTGTTGCATGGTAAAGCCGATGTTGGAAGACTTCTACTGCTATAGGGGAAGATCACAAGAAACAGAGGAAGCATGGAGCTTGGCTTGATCATTTCTGCTTGAGAAGAGTGGTATGCAGTGGGTGGGGAAAGTCATTTTGGAAACAATGATTAATTTAATGCCCTCCAAAAATCTGTAGAGTATTTCACTATTAAAGGGGTCCCTCTCTGCCTCGAAGTCCCACATCAGCAGAAACTTTGCATGACAGAAGGCAGTGGGATGACATATTCAAAGTAATGCAAGAAAGAAAAAAAAAAGTTGAGAATTCTATATCTGACTACTGCCCTTCAAATATGAGGACATAATTAGGACATTCTTATATAAACAAAGGCCGAGGAAATTCGTTACTACTAGACACGCTTTACAAGAAATGCTGAGGGTAGTCCTTCAAGTTGAAAGGATACTAGGGAGTAACTCAAAGCCATACAAAACTAAATCTTTCCAGTGAAAGTAAATACATAGACAAATACAAAAATTTAGCATTATTGTAATTAGGGCTCATAACTCTTTATTCTTTTATAGGATTTAAAATAGAAAAGGCATAAAAAGTATAAATCTGTTAGTGGGTACACAAAAATAAAGATGTAATTTGTGGGATCAATAGAAGAGGGGTAAAACTACTGAACAGTAGTTTTGTATGTGATAGAAGTTAAGATTTAAAAACATTTTATACATTTAGGATGTTTTATGTAATCACCAGGGTAAGTACAAAGAAAATATCTATCGAATATACACAAAAGAGAGTGAGAAGGGAGTCGAATACGTCAATACAAAAAGAAAATCAACTAAAAACACAAAAGAAGGCAATAAGAGAGGAAATGAGGAACAAAAAGCTGCAAGGGCAGTGAAAATGCTCTATAATTATGGATATATGCCATTATTCATTTGTCGAAACCCATAGAATGTATACAACCAAAAGTGAACTCTAATGTAAACTATGGACTTTGAGTGATTATAATGGAGGGGTCAATGTAGGTTCAACCTTGGTAAAAAAAAAATAAATAAAAAAGTTCCATTCTGATGCGTGACATTGATAATGAAGGAGGCTATTCATTTGTGGGGACAGGGGACATACAGAAAATTTCTGTACCTCTCTCAATTTTGTTGTAAACCACAAACTGTTCTAAAAAGAAAAGTCTTAAATAACAAAAAGCTGGAAAAAAAAATCAAACCCAAACAAAAAACCAAAGAGCTGTAAGACAGAAAACAAATAATGAAATGGCAATAGTGGTCCTCCCCTATTAGTAATTATTTTAAAGGCAAATGTATTAAACTCCCCAATCGAAAGACACAGACTGGCACAATGGATAAAAAAATAGAATCTAACTATACGCTGTGTACAAGAGATTCACTTTAGATTAAGGACATGTATAGGTCGAAAGTGATAGAGAAAGATATTCCATGCAAATAGTAATCAAAAGAAAGCAAGGGTGGCTATACTAATAGCAGACAAAGTTCAAGTCAAAAACTGTTATGAGACAAAGAAGTATATTATACAATGACAAAAGGGTCAATTCACCAAGAAGATGTAACAATTACAAACACATAAGTACCGAATATCAAAGCTCCTAAATATATGAAGAAACACTGACAAAATTAAAGGTAGATTCACAATAATAGGAAACATCAGTATCTCACTTTCAATAATGAATAGAACAGCAAGACTAATAAGAAAATAAAAGCCCTGAATAACACTATAGACCAACTACACAAGCCAGACATATACAAAACATACCACCCAGCAATAGCAGGATATACATTTTCCTCAAGTACACATGAAACATTCTCTGGGATAGAATAATGTAATGCCAAAAAACAAGTCTTAACAAATTTTTAAAAATTGAAATCATACAAAGTATTTTTTCTAATCACAACAAAATGAAACAAGACATCAATAGAAGAAAAACTAGAAAATCCAAAAATATGTGGAATTTAAACAGTACATTCTTAAGTAAACAATGATGTCAAAGAAATCACAAGGAAAATTAGAAAATACCTTGAGACAAATGAAAATGAAAACACACATACCAAAATTTAAGGGATGCAGCAAAAGCAGTGCTAGAGAAATTTATAACTGTAAATGTTTACATTAAAAAAGATCTCAAAACAACCTAACTTTACATCTTAAGAAAATAGAAAAAAACCTAAACCCAGAGCTAGCAGATGGAAGGAAATAAAGATTAGAGCAAAGATAAACAAAACAGAGAAAAGAGAAAAACAATGAAACAAAGTTGATTGATTTAAAAGATCAACGAAATTGATCTTTAGCTAGAATGACTAAGAAAAAAAGACTCCAAAAGCTAAAATCAGACATGAGAGAAGGGACATTACTACCAATTTTACAGAACTAAAAAGGATTGTAAGAGAGTATTTTGAATAGTGTGCCAACAAATTGGATAACCTAGATAAAATAAACAAATTTCTAGAAACACAATCTACCAAGACAGAAACATGAAGAAATAGAAATAGATTTATAATTAGCAAGGAGATTGAATCTGTAATCAAAAACCTCCGAAGCCCAGGATCAGATGGCTTCACTGGGGAATTCTACCGAACATGAAAAGATTATCATTAATCCTCTTCAAATTGTTCAAAAACTGAAGAGGAGGGAACACATCCAAACTCCAAACTCTGAGGCCAGCATTACCCTGATACCAAAACCAGCCGAAGATAATACAAGAAAACTACAGACCAACATTCCTGATGAATACTGATTCAAAAATCCTCAACAAACTACTAACAAAATCAAACAGCACATTAAAATGATTAGACACTATGATCAAGAGAGAGTTTATTCCTGGAATGCAAAGATGGTTCAACATATGAAAATCAATCAGTGTTAATATATCACATTAACAGGATGAAGGGCAAAAAACACACGAGCATCTCCACTGATGCAGAAAAAGCATCTAACAAAATTCAATACCCTTGCATGATAAAAACACTCAAACTATGGAAATAGAAGGAAACTATACCAACATAACAAAGGCCATAAATGACAAACCTACAGCTAATATCATACTCAATGGTGAAGGACTAAAAATGTTTCCTCCTAGATCAAGAATGAGACAAGGATGCTAGCTTTTGACACTTGTAATTAACATAGTGGTAGAAGTCCTAGTCAGAGCAATCAGGCAAGAAAAAAAAATAGAAATTCATCAAAAGAAGCAAAATCATGTTTGCAGATGACATGATTTATATGTAAAAATGCCTAAAGATTCCACACACAAAAAAAGTGGTTAAACAAATTCAATAAAGTTGAAAGATATAAAATCAATATACAAAAATCATTTGCATTTCTGATTTTTCTAATGAACAATCTTAAAAGGGAATTAATAAAACGATTCTATATATAATAGCATCAAAAAAGAATACTGAAGAATAAAGTTAATCAAAAGAACTGCACACTGAAAACTATAAAATATTGCTGAAATGAAAGAAAACAATACATGGAAAGAAATCCTGTGCTCACATTGAAAGACTTAATATTGTTAAGGTGTCAATACTACCTAAGTGATCTACAGAAACAATGCAGTCCCTATTAAAATCCCAACGATGTTTATTGCAGAAATAGAATCCATCCTAAAATTCACATGAAATCTCAAGGGACCCCAAATAGCCAAAACACTCTTGAAAAGGAACAAAGATAGAGCACACACACTTCCTGATTTCAAAATTTACTATAAAGCTACAGTAGTCAAAATAGTATCACATAGGCAGAAAGACAGACATCTAGACACAGAGTCCAAAAATAAACCCTTGCACATAGTGTCGAATAATTTTTGACAAGGGTACAAACACCATTCAATGGAGAAAGTACAGTCTTTTCAACAAATGGTGTTGGTAAAACTGGATATCCACACATACGAGTTGTATGCTTACTGTACACCAAATACAAGTTAACGTAAAATGGATTAAATACCTAAATGTAAGAGTTAAATTTATAAAACTCTTAGAAAAATTAGGGAGAAAGCTATATGACATTGGATTTGGCAATGATTTCTTGGATATGACACCAAAAGCATAGAAAATCAAAGAAACAGATAGACTGGACTACACCAAAACTAAAATAAACTGTGCATCAGAGGTTACAAGAAACAGAGTGAAAAGGCAATCCATAGAATGGGTAAAAAAGAATTTGCAAATCCAATAAGATTATTCAGAATATATAAAGAACTCTGCCAACTCAACAACAAAAAACCACCTATTTTTAAAATGGGCAAAGGACTTGAACAGACATCTCTTTAAAGATATCCAAAGCACCAATAAGAATATCAAAACATGCTTAGTATCATTAATCATTAGAAAAATACAAATCAAAACCACAACAAAATACCATCTCACATCCATTAGGGTGACTACTATTAAAAAAAAAAAAAAAAAAAAAAAAAAAAAAAAAACCAGAGATGAAATACTGCCATTTGCAACAGCATGGATGGACCTTGAAATAATCATGCTAAGCGAAATAAGCCAGACAGAAAAAGTTGAAAATCACGATATCACTTATATGTGGGATATAAACCTAAAAGCAACAAATGAACAGGACAGACTCATGGACATGGACTATAGACTAGTGGTTGCCAGAGGGAAGAGGGTAGGGGAGGAGGGTGGAGG